>VZRQ01001710.1:192052-357804 GCA_013397975.1 Machaerirhynchus nigripectus | reverse complement strand
AGCCGGGACTGGAAATCTGGGATGCCGTTGTGGCGGCTAGGAGGGCCAGTGGTAGCCTGGGCTGCATGTAGCACAACCTGTGGCCAGCAGGTCGAGGGAGGGACCCTCCGCTCAGCCCTGGTGAGGCCACATGTGGAGTGCTGTGTCCATTTCTGGGCTCCTCAGTACAGAAGAGACATGGAGCTGTTGTGCAGTATCCAGAGGAGGGCAATAAAGGGACCGGAGAATCTCTCTTACCAGGAAAGGCTGAGGGAGCTGGGCCTGTTTAATGTAGAGAAGAGAAAACTGAGAGGGGATCTCACTAGTGCGTATAAATATCTCAAAGGTGGGTGCCAAGAGGATGGTGCCCAGTGACAGGGCAAGGTGCAGTGGCCATAAACTAAAACACAAGAAGTTCCACCTCAACATGAGGAAGAACTTCTTCACGCTGAGGGTGTGAGAGCACTGGAACAGGCTGCCCAGGGACGTTGTGTAGTCTACCTCCCTGGAGATATTTAAAGTCTACCTGAACCTGTTCCTGAGTGATCTGCTCTAGGTGACCCTGCTGTGGCAGGAGGGTTGGACTAAATGATCTCCAGAAGTCCCTTCCCACCCTAACAATTCTGTGATTCTGTGATCTCCCCGTGCAGGCCTATGCAGGCATGTGCCGGCAGCCTGTCCTTGTGTCTGATAGTGGCTCACAGCAGCAGGGCCAGTGCAGAGGGGGACATGCCCAGCCATGATGGCCCCCCAGCCTGTACCCCCTGGCTGGCAGCACATCTGGGTTCTGCCCCTCTGCATGGAATCATACAGCAGTTGGGTCGGAAAGGACCTTAAAGATCATCTCATCCCAACTCCCTGTCGTGGGCAGGGACACTTCCCACTAGACCAGGTTGCTCAGAGCCCCAACCGACCTGCACATGGCTGGGTCACATTGAGCTTCTCATCAACCAACAACCCCAAGTCCTTCTCCTCAGGGCTGCTCTCAATCCGCTCTCTCATCCTTCAGCACATTTTAGGCATTGGAATAGGTTGCCCAGGGAGATGATGGAGTCACCATCCCTGGAGGTGTTTAAGAGGTGTCTGGATCTGGTGCAGGGAGATGCTGTAGTGATTTAGGGGTCACAGTGACAGTGCTGGGTTGACAGACTAGATAATCTTAAAGGTTTTCTTCCATCTTCCAACCCTGATGATGCTATTATCTGTTAACCTCTGCCTGCCTTTTTTTTTTCTAAAAAAGGGGTTGCTGCTATGGTGTCAAAGTCCCCAAGTCACTAGGCAACTAAACCTATCAGTGTTCATGAGATACTGTACAAAAGCCATGGACAGGAAGGCTCAAAACAGGCACCAAGGCAAGTCTTCATATTCCTCCAACCCCTTAGATAATGAACTGTAATATATTATCCTCT
Organism: Machaerirhynchus nigripectus; assembly: GCA_013397975.1. Classification (NCBI taxonomy): domain Eukaryota; kingdom Metazoa; phylum Chordata; class Aves; order Passeriformes; family Dicruridae; genus Machaerirhynchus; species Machaerirhynchus nigripectus. The sequence goes on along the minus strand of VZRQ01001710.1, from coordinate 356,416 downwards.
AAAAAATTCACAGAAGGTCTGTGGTTTACTCTGCTTCCATCAGTTAGGTAAACTGTTATTGATGGAATTCAAAGCCTTGAATATTTAGCAATTACTAAGGCAATAAAAATGTCAGCTTGGCATATTTAGATGAAAAACAAGACTTAGAATGTATAATAACATGCAGTTAATTTTATATTCTATGGCATGAAAACAAATGGCTGACCCAATAAAACACTGGCACAAAGCGACATCTCCAGGAAAGCATTGCTGCTTGTGTCAAGTGTTTACTTGAGATGTTGTTCCTTGATTCAATTCAGTTATTTCCAAATACTTCTTCTTAATGAGACAACATTTCAATTTTTACTATGTGGCCTTCAGAAGTATAAATCTAGTAGTTACATAATCTGCCCATGAATATCAGAGTGAGAACTTGAAAACATTCAAGATGATAAAATGTGAGTGCTATAAGACTCCTTCTCTTTGATCTGTGTTATTGCCTCAGTCAGAGCACAGACTGAAAAGGAATAGGATTGCCAACCTCCTGACTTTACTGCCAGGAATATAAATCAACATTAAAGATGATTTCTAAATTAAATAGCAAGTTAAACATTTGTAGAAACATATCATCAAATAGAGGTTACTGCCTCTTTTTAAACCTCTTGCCTGTTGGCAAAAAGAAAACTGTTCCAGTGACATTTTCTCTGCTCTGCTGTGACAAGGGCTGCATAAATATAGACACTGTGGATTAGAATAGACTTCAACAGTCTTCAACTTTCTTTTTAGCAGCCTCTTCCGTAGACAGTTTTCAATAGCTATGGGTAAAACCCAGGGAGTCTGAAACTGGTTTGTGTGGCAAGGTGTTGACAGTGTCGCATGCCCCTGATGGCAGCAGTCATTGCTGACCTTGAGGAAAAGTTATCCTGGCTGAAGGAAAGGAGAGAGAGTGAGAATTTCTGACCCTGGCTCCGATTCAGATTTGGCATGTGGGCTGGGATAAGTCATGTTCTTTGAGATCTTCGATGGCATGTGCAGTGCAAATGCAGATTTTTCCTTCAACTTTGCCTAAAGAAAGCAAGGAGTGTGATGAACTGTAATGCCAGCCTGGATAATTCTGGTATTTGCTTAAAGAGAAGTCACTCATGACTCCAGCAGAGAGGTTGCTGGTGCCAAACTGATCAATGTCACTCAGAATCGAACATAGGGTGGGTTTTTATCTCACTAGAAAAACAACAATTTGTCATGGTAAAATCTAACTGATTCCTTCCCCTTTTGTGCTTTATATTCTAGGCTGAGCCCTCCTTCACCTCCAGGAAGTGAGGAGATGGCTGCTCCCTGCCAAGAAAGTGCAGCCAGGTTTCTGGCACACGCTGAGCAGGCAAAGGGCTGGTGTCTGAGCCTGGCGAGGGCGATGCTTCTTCAAGTGCACGCGGCGCCTCCAGTCAGTCATCGCTCGAAAAAGTCACAGAAGGGGAGAGGGGGGCAGCGGATGAAAAGTTTGCAAGGTAAATATCCTCTTGGCACTAGATTTTCTGCGTGAGTTACTGTAATTAAGGCATACAAAATCCAGTGCTGGAAACAAGAGAATAACACTGAAGCCTGGGAAAAGCTCCACGTGTCCTTCCTGGTTTCCCACAAAAAACAGGCAAACAGCTAACTAAGCCAAAAAAATGCAGACAGATTGGTGGACATAGCTTTTAAACAGCCAGGCTAGTTTCTCCTCCCTTCTTGCTTTCCCTTTCTCAGCGTGTTACCACTTAGCAGTGTTCTGCTGTCCGCAGTGTTAAACAAACACTCGTGGGCACTATTGTGCAAATCACTCATCCCAGATAACAGATGGATTTTTACATTCTTTCTGCATATCTGAATCCATTATCCCAATAGGGCCCAGAAGAAAGTGGGCATTAGCTTAATGCAGTTCTGAAAGAGGAACTGTTCAGGTCAGGAGAGTGGGAATTATGGAAAGAGCCATCTGAAGTGCTAAATCACTTTGAGCCAGCGACTAAATCCATTTCAGCTGCTGGTCTGTTTGAAGTGAGCTGGTAATGGCCTTTAGCCTAGTTCTTAGGTGTGTCCATGGCACACTATCAATTTATTTACTGGTAATCTTGTTAGAAAAGGTGGAAAATCAATGGGCTTGGATGGTTCCCTTCTTATCTCCGGAACTTAGTCCCCCTAGATCAGATGTGGGGCACTCTGGTGTGGTTAGGGCACAGCTCTGTTTTCAGAGATTTACCTGTACACTACTTATTCTTTCCAGAGCACTGGTCTCTGGATCTGTTCAGGAGCTCCTTTCCCCAGCACTGACGTCATTCATATGTAAGGGGGGAAGAACAAAGACAGCACTCGCCTGTTTCTTGTGTGATTTTTCAATACCCATTTCCCAATCCCAGCATCCAAAGTAACAACATCCTTTCAAACCACCCCCTCTTGAAATGCCACAGTAGTCAAACAGCTGCAAATCAAAACACCTTGTAAACAAGTGACTGAAATCCCGTGGGATGCCCGAGGGCTTGGGCACGTCTCAGAGTGATTATAGTTCCTGCTATACAAATTGGAGTCCATGTAGCACAGTTTGTGCCAGCTCCAAGCTCTTGCTTTTTATTTTTAGCCCTGTTTGTCAAGGGGTTCTCCTAATAAAAAGAATGACGTTCGGTATCAGTGACACACAGATAAAATTAGATAGTAGCCGGAAGTGATCCTACAACTAAATCTCCCAATTTTTTCCACAAGCTTTGGGATCCTGTGAGCCTCAAGGACAGCTTTTCTCTGTGTGAATTTCACATCCCATCAGCAGGCAGCTGAAAAATGGGGCTTGCATAGGACTTGTGTGCAAAAGAAATGAATGTCATTATCGGTGCTTATGCCAACAGCTGGGACCATCTGGGACACCAAAGACAACAGTGTCTAGATGTGTACAGATGATCAGAGGTTGTTTTTAGCAAGGCTTGAAACCTTCTTCCCTTTTTGGGGCAAGAAAACAATGTTTTTGCCTTCCATGCATGAAGTTTTGTACACAGAGCAGCTTAAGTCATCAGGGCTCAGTCCTGGAAGTGATTAGTCCCCCAGACATAAGACACCCACACTGATGCTGAAGTTATCATTCCTTTCTTTGGAAGAAGATGCCTAGGGGAAAGACAAGATAGGAGGTGCATTAGATTACATCTCTAAGTAGACCTTCTCTCAGGAGAGCAGGATCAGTTCTCATTTGTTTTGGCACTTTTTTCCCCCCCCTTTCTAAATTTTGGATTGCTTTCATTTTTACTACACAGTAAAAGAAGAAAATACAAGAGGTTAACTGGTCAGCAGATGCTCTCTATTGCTTAGAAACACTGAATTCAGTCAGGCAGTGTACCTAGTGCACTTTGAAAGGTAGGTGCAATTGTTTGCTGTTTAACACAAAGGACTTAGCTGTGGTATTAGGGAAAAGAAAGAGTGTATCAAAATCAAAGCTGTGAACCTGCAAGACCCGACACTTTTAAGCAGGATAGGTAAAGGCAAAGGGAGAGGATAGTTATGTAATGCAAACATGGCGTGACACAGATAGGGAATGAATTTTTTTCCCCCTGTAGCTTGTTGGAGGAGAATGGATTAAGTGCCTGGACTTGGTTCATTTTATGTCAAAAATCTACTCTGGAATGAATTAGTGTATCACTCGCATCGCTCCTTGGCAAGGGGGTATCTTTGGTTTTAAGCCAGAGTGATCAGCTGTAAGGGAAAAGAAGACAGGTGGTTCAAGTGTACAAGTGGATCTAGAGAACCAGAAGAAGGATACAGCTTTCTGCATCCCATGGCCTCCCTAAAGACTTTCTCACTTGAAGGAAGGTCACAGGGTTCAAAGTTGTTTCTCAAGTGCAGCTATGTAGTGTTGCCTTGATGTCATGCAGTGTTATAAACAAGTTATTATTTCATTCAGTGTTTTGGGAAATGATGGGACTGGAACAATACACCCACAGTTCCCTCCCTTATCCCAGCAGACTCTTTAGTGAGTTACTTATGAGCTGTACCTCACTAACTGATGTCTGTCTGTCTATCTGTCTGTCTATGTCTGGTAATAGTGTGTCTCTGAGGAATTTCGAGTAGGAATATTGGTGGATTTTATGAAGAGCAGAGAGCTGGGAAGGAGGAGAGGGACATAAATTTGCAGTGTCTTGTGGTTTGATGGATGTTTGATGTATGAACATTGGGCTTAGAAGGCCCCAGGGCTTCATAGCTGGAAGCACTGAATGCATCATCGCTCCTTTTTCCACGCATTTGTGCTTCTGAAGCCAGTCACTCGTTCACACCTGATGGGATAGCAGAAAAACAGAGTTAAGCAGGGCAGTGTTCCATTCATTTCTGTCTGCTTAGCTCAGGTTCAAGCTAGACCTGGGATGAATTCTTGAAAACATAGGAATCGTCATAAAGGAACAAGTACTAGAAATGAGGTTCAGCGGGAATGTATGTAGAAATCTGTTTCAAGTCTTAGGCTCTTGCATAACTGTCTCTGGCTAGTTCCCTAAACCCTTCTCTTCTGCTGTAGTCTCCCTACACCCAATTTCCTTAAAAACATACAAGCAATTTGAAAGCCCTAATGACGCACAATGTGTGTTCTTTGACCTTTGCACAGTCCCTGCAAAGAGACTGTCTTTCCTCTTTCTGTTTCATAAGCACTGACCATCTGGCCTTGCCCCATCATCCCCAAATATAAAGAAATAGTCTCCCTCCTATAAAGGGGAGGCAGTCCACTATGTTAAGAAGATAAAGACTGTAACAATATTCATAGGTGGCCTGTTGCAAGGATTTTGTTGATCAGTAAAGATATGTGTACACTTCAGTCACCTTTTAGCCCATGTTATATTCTTCGGTGATGTCACACTACTAGATCAAATAATGTAAATGTAGCTCAAGCTATCTTTCTGGAAATTTTCCCTGTCTGAAAAAGAGCAAGCTATTTCTCCACGTCTTATATAGACCAAGATATTCTTGAACTGCCCACAAAACAAAGCGAGACTGAATCACATTTCCCCCAAAAGTTATCCTAAACAAAGGAATCAGAAGAACTATTTACCTTCCTTTTTTCCCCAACTCTCACAACATGGACTCTAACCTCACCATTACAGGAAAAACTGCTCTTCCCAACTGTGTAGATCAGTAAGAGACTAGGTGTTGCTCTCTAAATGTTAACTGATCCCATAACTCTAGCCCAGATCTTTAAGGTTGCCTTGCTATCTAGTCTAACCTCAGTATGTGTCCAAGGGGCATGGTTGCCTAAAAATCAGATATGTAAATATGATGAAGACATGACCCATAGCATCTGACCTTAGATAAATTCCTGTCCAAATACTCTGCCTGCTCACATGACCCAGTCCATACAGGGACAGGACTGGTAGACTGATATTCCCAGCCCTGCCCTGCATTAGCTTCTGATGACCTAGTTCTGGATAACTGAAGATCTCACCTCTTCCTCAGCACAAAAATACTCTTGCATCATTTTGAAATCCTGTTGCTGCCATTGAAGAGTTCACATAAACCAGTACTGTCTGTGGTGACCTTGTGCTTGCATGTAAAATGGTGGTCAGGGCATTTCATGCTAGCAGTAAACCAGAAGAATTTACTGGAATGGGATTAAATTTGTTTTCAAAGTGTCTGCAGAGCCAAATCAATTCCAAGAGTTTTCTGAGCTGCTGAACAACCAGAGGCAATCATTTCACTTCTCTGCTGCCAGTTGCAGCCTTTTACCTCTTCTAGGCAGGAACTGTGTTCTACTCTGTATTTGTACAATTGCCAGTGTAGTGGGGTGGCACCTCACTGAACCCTCTGCATCAGTAGGATGGCCTTGGTGAGCCTCGACTTGCAGGACAGCCAGCAGGACACCCCTCCAGCCGCCCTCCTGCCTGCAATACCTGTGGGTGAAATACAGGCAAATGCACTTGAGTTAGACGTACATCTGACGCCAACTGCATCTGGCAACCACTCTGGCACTGCAGAGGACTGCCCCAGGATTTCTAGTTATTTTTAATTCAGCATCAGATTGAACCCAGTTGCTCCTGGTTAGAGATCTTTTTGCAATAACAAACTAAGATTACATGAAGAGCTTAAAAAAGAATTTCACCCCTCCAGGGCTAAATTACTTCCACTTATATACAACTGTCATATCTTTAAAGGGCAAACCCAGAAAGCTAACACTGAAAAATATAACTTTACAACTGAGATTATCTGCCTGCCTTCTCTAGGCAATCATGTCTCATATCTAGAAGGTCTTTCATAGCAAAACCCAAAATTCAAGCTAAGTAGATGGAAGATTTATGTATAGAGTGGGAAACAACAGCTTGGGAGGAGGTGTATTTGATTGCTGGAGCCAGTTGCAAAGACAAACCTCAAACACCATACGACTGCTTTTCCATAGCATCTCACTCACGTCTGGTAAAACCACTCCATGCTCACCCAGACTTTGCAAACTACTGCTCACCAGCTGAGAAAGGCATGGTGACATGCATGTTATGGAAGCATCTGACACTGGCAAACAGTTTGCTTCTATATCTAGCTCAGCATCCATTCCAGACATTTTATAACTGAGTATTTTTCATGAAGTAATAATCGGGAAGTGGGAAAAATGAAACCCCTCTGTACCAACTTACCTGTCCCACAGGCAGTCTCCTGCTGTTCAGCTCACATTTAGGGAATTTAATTAGGAGCCGAGTTACACAGGAACTTGAAGAGGCCACACCTTCCCTACATTTTCTGTGAATATTCCCACTCATCTGATGAGACAGCAGTCATGCTTCACACAGTGGCTGCATTCAGCCCTGATTATATACCTGGATTAATAATTGAAGCACTTAACCCCAGGGGCAAATGGATTTCCCTGAAGAGCGCAGAAATTATGGAGAGGGGAGCTCAACATGTCAAATGTCCAGAGGAGGAAGTGCTCACAGCCCTTTGTTCAAAAATTTTCCCTTGAAGAACATTTAACTGTCTTCAGAATTATTGTCTGTTTTCCTCTCAACCCCTTTTCAATAATGGCATGCAGAAAAGTGGAAGAGGAGAAAGGAAAGATGAGGAAAAGAATAAACATTTTTCACTGGGTTGGGGTTTTTGTTACATTAAAAAAATATCAATTAATTTACATAGAAAAGTCTGCAGATTTCAGACTTTCATCCAAAAAAGGACAACTTCAATTTTTTTCTTTTTCTAGTTCTGCCTATAGAAAATATCCCCTCTAGGGTTTTTTGGTGGTTTCTTTTTCATTCTTTTCATGTGAGGTCAGAACCCAGCTCTGAGTTGTCTTCAGAGAGCAGCACACTGTGACCGGTGACTAACTGGCACCTTGACAAGAGTCCCAGCCCATTCTTCAGCCACAGTTGCATCTCACATCTCCAGGTGCTGTAAATGCTTGGGTGTAAACTTAGAAACTTAGGGGACACTGTGTCTCCCTACTACATTCATTCACATTAGCTATACCCCTCCCAATGAAATCCCAAGATTTAGAGAGACTGGATCGCTTTAGGCCTCATGGGTTCATTCAGTCAGATGCAATTTATCATTTAACCCTTTCAGGAGATCTACCAGTTGCCAAACTTGGCTTCATTTTCTCATTCTTAGAATTTCTGAGCAGAAAGGTTAAATAGTGAGAAATACAACAAAGAGCAAAGGCCATTTGCTTGATTCTGACTTTTTTCTCAAGAAAGGGAGCAACTTGCAATTGGCAGTGTGGTCCAGGATGCTCAGGGTGTGTAACCTTCCATAACTCTGCTGCAGTCTCTGGTTAAAAGGGAGGAAGGAGTAGCTGCCTGCTCTGCTGTGGTTCATTGCTTCCTGTGAGGTTGTCTCTGTTCCAGAAGGAGCCTGTAACTCACTGACTGATCAACAGAAATTAGGTTGGAGTGCCTGGGATTCTCCAGAAAAAGTTAATAGTCTTCCAGTATAACTGTGGCTGTCCAGAAATCCAAGACAGTGGGACAGCACACACATAGAGACCATCTTCGAGTGCATTTGCACCCAGCACTCCAGCCCCTTTGGAAACATGTGTGATTGTCCCATATACATGGCTCAGAGTTGTCACTGGAGAAATGCTGCACCTCCCCAGCCTCTGACTCTCCCACATGACATGACACCCATTCCCAGTCACAAGGAATGAAACAGTTCGGGCAATTGTTTGGTACCAGCAGCTGAACTGTTTTGAAACTCTAGCCTAAAACTCCCAAAACAAAGCTGAAACCACCAAGGCCTGGATCTTCAGCTGCATGGCTTTCTGCTGAGCTCACTGGCATCCTTGAGAGATTTCCCACTGATTTCAGTGAGTTCTGTGGAGGAAGTTTTAGCTAAAACAAAGCATAAAGAGGTTGGGCTGAGGTCTTAACCTGATACTATCCAACCTTAGATATTTAAAGTCCCATCCACTGCTATAGTCAACCAGGGTAAAGTGCCACTCCAAAGAGCAGGTGAAATCATATCCTTCCATTAGCAGTAGGCTGGCATGAGAACTAAGGTTTGGGTCTTCCAGTTAAGGGCCTTACATCAGGCAGTCCTCCTGTGTGGTCTCACACGGTTCATTTTCTGCGTCCCTCTTGGCATCTTGGAGGTAAGGACAGTTACACTTCCCTGTTTGTACTTCTTGGCAACTCTGAGATAAGGACAGTTTTATCTTCTCATGTGTAAGAAAGTTGGTGGCCTTTGCAAAGGAGAGAAGTGATTGTACTTCAGCAAAGCAAACCCCTTGTCAAAGGAATGAATACAGATGGACTTCGGTCTCTTCAACCTCTCTTCTCTTCCAGTACAACCACATTACCACACTACCAACTGACTTGAGCATCCTAACCATTGTTCATTCATATTTATTTCAGCTCCAAACAGTGTTTAGTCTAGAGGCTAAGAGCTCTCTGCAAGATGGGCTTCAAGTAGATACACAAAGAAAGGCAGCTGAGCATTGGGCCTGTTTCCCTTCTAGCAGCTTTTGTTATGATTTTAGATGTGAAATCCACTGACAGGGTGGAGACTGAACTGACATGCTGAACTGCCTTGTTCACTGATTCGAAAATCTTCTCTCTTAAAATGAGTCAGACCAAACCCATATGACATTATCCCATGATCCAAAGAGTGACTTCACATTTGGTCACAAGAAGAGCAGTATTTTTACTTTTTCTTAGCTACATGGAACTGGGAATGTTTCAGGCAGTGACTCTATTCAATGAATGATACACAGTCATCACTGAAGGAACTTTCCACCTCTCTGTGAATTACCAGATCAAGCAGCCTTTTCTAATCCTTGTTCTAGCCTTTTAAGTCAGGACACTTTTTTTTTATTCTCTGCCAAAATCTATTTTTGAAGCTGTTATTGCAGTAGCTGGCAGATACAAGGAGGCAAGTACCTGCCCCCATTTGTCTAAGAGAATAAGTGAGTGGGATCACACAGGAATAGACTGAATCTCCCAAATGAGGCTCCTGAAGCACTGTGCAATCATTAGTGACTTAAACCTCACAAATCCTGTCTGAGTTAGTGCTAAGTCCCTTTCACTGGTGGAAGGCAGAGAAAGACAGGTATGGCAAGAGGCAAAAGGCATCTGCAAAGAGGATTTTTCTCCTTGAAGAACAAAGGGAGTGAAGGTGTGTCTTGTAGATAGTGCTTTACTCAGGTTGATGTTGTCACGAGGAGTTTTTCCATTGATCTCCTCAGTCATTGCAAACATCATAATTAGAGCCTGCTGAATAACATTCAGCGGTGTATCTGTCTGTTCAGCAGCTTACTTTCTTTGAGGTCTCTTCCAACCTAAATGATGCAATGAGTCCACATACAATTCTGCTGTCAGTTTTGAGTAACTTGCTCATTGGTTTAGAGATTGCAAAGTAGGAAGGGGCCAGTGATATCATTAGTTTGAGCTCCTGCATACCGTAGGCTGCAGTATCACACTGAATTGCTTTTTCTTGGAAACACAGAGTAACTTTCAGGGGAATTGTTGTTTTTTTTTTTTTTAATACTGCAAATGAATGGAGAAATCTACCAGAAGCCTTATGTAAACGGATTAATTACTCCCACTTCTAAAATATCAGGGTTTTTTTCTAATCAGAATTCATCCAGTTTCAGTTATCAAACCTCTGGTTTTATGTCATCACCAAGAGACTGTGATCAAGTCAGCCCTTCACATGACCTCTCTTTGAGCAGATTGAGCTCCTGGAGTCTTTCACTCTTAAGGCCTGCTTTCTAGTTTCTTAATCAGCCCAGTATCGCTTCTCTGTACTTTTTCCTGTGTGTTACCATCCTTCTGGAATTATTCACAAATAACCTTTCATTAGTCAAGCCGTTCTTCAGATGGTTGAATAATATTTACCTGATGAATTTACAGTAACCTTCCTATTGGTTAGTTATATTATTTTTGAGTTGTTAACATGGACAGCTGCAAAGGTCTCTTTTCCTACAGCTCCACTGGCCATGGAAGGCATTTTCACGTTGTTAGTCCTTCTTCTGGACAAGCCCCTGTGCCATCTGCCACTAATCCCAGCTGTGCCATGGGGAGACCCCAACATGCTAATTTGTAAAAATGTTCCCATATCTCAGGATGGAAGGGGACATAAAAACCAGCTCCTTTTGGGTTAGCTCAACTCTTTTCCTTGTTACCAGCAGATTGCCAGAATCTTTTCGTATGCAAGAAATTCTGAGAGAGATATTATTATACATCAACTGCACTCCTGAACTGTGGACCTCCTGAAAGGAGAGGATGTGTGTCACCGCAAGATGCTCAAATGTCTGCTTCAACTGATGCTAGTTACTGTATCTAGTGCTTTTTGACCTCTCAGTCCCAGTGATTTGTCTTAATTGCCAGGCTCCATATAAGTAATTGACATGCTGGGTTGTGAACAAACAGAAGGCTGATGTGGCTTCTGGGCAAAGTTTCAACACTGTAGAAGGCTGTCCTCTCCTCAAGAGTGTCCTCAGCCATTTTCATCCACATTTGAAAAAGGTAGATGCCCACAAGTACACTGTATCTATGTAACAAAGACACAAAGTTTAGCACAGCAGATATCAAGTCCCTCTTGATTTCAAATTAACCTGGTTCCCTTCTCCTTGGCTTGCCATCATTTGCTGCAATGAAGCAAACTGTGGAATTTCCCCTTTAGCTTTTTGATAGAAAGCCACTTGTTCAACTTCATGTTCTAGGCTTCGGCTGAACTCTCCTTTCTTGCCAGCTCATGTTTCCACTGAACACACAGCTTGGTGAAGAAATAGCCCCTTCCCTATCCTGCAGCCTCCCCTGACCCTGCTTCAAACAGATAGGCAATTGTGGTTGTGTTTGCTCTTGGTCTCCCTGAAGCCACTGAGGCACTGCAGCCTCAACTCTCTTCCCTGTGACATGATACTCAAATCTCACCAACCTCGTCCCCTCCAAATGAAAGTCAGGTGATGGGAAAGCTCACATCCTTGTGTCTCTCTTCCTGAGGTTTTGGACTCTTGCAAGCAGCTCTCAGTGCCATCAATATCATAAGGAAAAAAAGCCTCTGCTACTTTCAGCTAGAAGATCAGAAAGCCACAGCCACCGTCAGGCTTTGATCTTGAGCCAAAGCCAAAGCCAACCTCCTTTTGTCCCCAGACCTTTTAGTTTTGGTTTGATAGACATAAGTGCTCTTGTCTGTTCTTCCCTTTTCTCTGTTCCCTGTTTTCACCCTCCTCATACTCCCCAGACCTTGGCTGGAACCTTATCATCCCTGTAGGAAAAGGTATGTATGAACTTCTGCTCCATAGGTCAGCACGGTAATGCTGGACTGAGGGAGTCTGGGTGATTTGTCCCCAGATGTTAGGACAGTGGGCTTTTCTGTCAATGTTTTCCACTGTAGGAGACGATGCCCACTGTGCTGGTGACTGAAAATGCCCAAGAGGGAAAGGGAAGGGCCATACCAGACATCTGGGGCCAAAGGAGAAGCAATTTGTTAACCAAATGTAGCCACAGATCTTCATTTGGAACAAGGGGATGGCAAACAGCAAACTCTTTCTAGATGATCAAAGTCAATTCAAACATGTCACCTACTGGACCTGAGCTTGGAGCCTTGGGAGATATGGGGTGGATGACACTGAAGAAACAGGGAAGATGAGCTTCCACACTCCACAAGGATTTCTTGTAAAAGATGGTCCCTCCCTCACCTGTTCTGGTCTCTGGACTTTATGATCAGTGTCCTCAACTCTACTTTGCCAAAAGCTGAAGAGAGCAAGGCAGGGGGCCTGCAGAATTTCCTATGAAGCTCTATGAGAATAGTCTTTCTTGTTTTGCTTTGAAGAAAGAAAATACTTCAAAGCAGCAGAAGTACAGGTTTTTTAATGTGGAAATTTTGAGTCTGCCCTTCTCTACCAGAGCCTCCTCATGGGATGCTGAGCAAGTAGGGCACATGTTTAAATGCACCCCCTAGTATGGGATGCTCCAGCTTCAAATGTAGTGGCCTGTGGTTAAGAGGTGCTGAGCAACTGTAAGAGTTTCAAACTGTTGGGTGGTCAGCACTTCTGTAGCTCTTCATGTGCCAGTTTCTTGACCTCTGAGGAAACCCTGAGAGTGATGACAGAGCGGATGGTGAGCCATTTGCCTTGGGTAGGGGAGGTGGAGAAGTCCATGACTCATGACCTTACTGCACATCTCAAGGTAGTGCAAGTCACTGCTAGTGAGCTGCAAGTGAGCTGTAAGCCCTGAGGAACTTTGTGTCCTCCAGATCAGATGGAACATAAGAAGGTAGAATTGAGGGGCACATCTGAAGTACTGCCATGAATCCCTCTGTGTCTCAGAGCTTTTTCAGTCTGTTCACTTGAAAAATAGGTAAATGAAACCAAAGGAAAGGAAAAACCTACCTAATACCAAGGCAGGCAAATGTTCTTTCATACTTCCTAAGTGCCACTGAGGGCAAACTTTTATCATTGCAAAACCAGCTGCTATTTGTCTAGTCCTTCCCTAACATTTATGGTAGGTCACATTTACATTCCAGTTCTTCCCTCAAGCTTTGTCACAGGGATTTGGGCAGGAGTTCAAGTACCTGGCAGCTGGAACCGTGCCCCTACTAAGCCACCTAAAGACTGACATTCCAGGCCTCCCCTCATGGAGAAGAGCCTTGCTCCCCTAACTGAGCTTCAGCATCCTGAGTACAAAGCCTGTCAGATTTCATTGTTAACGAGTGAAGAAATAAATTGGCTCTAATTATTCTATGAAGAGCTTAGATGGAATTTTACAGGAAAGAAGCTTTGTTTAGAGATTATAAGAGGAGACTCTGAGCCAGGATTCCCAGGTTTTATTTCTGGTTCTGCCCCTCATTCACTGAGTAGCGCTGAATGGATGTTATATCTTGTTTTCTCCCCATCTGTAAAAAGGGGTGGTGATACCAAACTTCCTGGCATAAGTGTTTCTAGGCTTAATTAATTAACAGCAGTGAAGCAATCTGAGTTTTCTGTTGGAAGATGCCATAGTAATAATCTAAGAAATATTTCTAGCTGCTTTAGTATTTGGCATTCTCATTCTTTTTCATATATAGAAGACAGCCCTCACAGAGAAAAGAGTTTTCAATCTCCTAACTGGTTACTGGGCATTAGGGAAAACTGGTGTTTAACTGGATCATAAATTCACTGAAATTGCATTTCTTCTCAGGCTGTGAAGAACAGACAGACTTTTGCTCAACTACTTGTTAGTCTAAAATTTTCAATCAATTGTTTTATGCAAACAAAGCTTTTTGCAAATTCTGTGACTTTTGTTTGAGTAGTTTCTGCTTGCAGAGTGATTGGCCAATCAGCTCACATAGTATTGTGTCTGCTCCTTAAGTGGATAATGCTCAGGCTCCCAAATACCTTACAAAACCTTACAAATACTCAGGTTGCTCAGGTTGGAAGGGACTTTGGGAGTTCTTTAGATTAACCTCTGGTTCAAAGAAGGAGAAGGTCAAGCAAAGGATGAGGATAGATTGCTCAGGCCTTGCGACAGTTGGGTACTGAAAGCCTTCCAGGATGGTGGCTGCACAACCTCTTTGGGCAGTATTTGGCTATTCTCATGGTGAAAATGCCTTTCCTTAAAGCCAGCCTAAACATCTTCCATTTTAGTTAAGGTCTATTGTCTCTCATCCTCCCACCATGGCCTATGGTAAAAAGCCTGGCTCCATCTTGTTGATAACTTCCTTGTAGAAGCTGTCAGGCTGCTGGTTGTCTCCTTCCAAGCCATCTCTTCTGAGGCCAAACAAGTCCAGTTCCCTCAGCCTCTCCTCAAAGGGCTCTTGCCCTCAAACCTTTTGGTGGTGTCTGCTGAACTTGCTCCAGTGTGTCCATGTTTTTCTTGCATGGAGGATCCAAAACTGGGTTTGGTACTCCAGTGCCATCCAAGTACCTAGGGAAGCTGGATAAACACATCTGTCACCCTCCTGGCTGTTCAGCCTTTGGCTTCTTCTGCTGCCAAGGCACACTCCTGGCTCACACCCAGCTTGCTCTCTGCCTGGATACCCAGATCCTTTTCTGGACAGCTGCTCCTCTCCCCATCAGTCCTAGCCTGTACAGTTGTAGGGGCTCTTCCTTCCCAAGTGCAGGATTTTGCATTTATCCTTGTTGAATTTCATAAGGTTCTTCTCAGCCTGTTCCTTCAGCCTGTCCAGGGCCCTCTGAATGGCAGCTCTGCACTCAAGCATACCAACTGCTCTCTAACAGTTTGATGTTGTCTCCAGACTTGATGAGCAAGCACTCCATCATCTCATCCAGACAACTGCTAAAAATGTTTAAACAGGACAGGCCCCAGGACAGACCCCTACATTACCCAGCTTGTTACCAGCCTCCAGGTAGGGCATGACATATATTTGGTGTTCTCCAAGTCTGACCATCTAAACCAGTTTTTTACTATCTGTTAGTCCACCCACCCAGATCATAACATCCAAACTTGAATACAAGAATGTTGTGGTAGACAGCCTCAAGCCTTGCTAAGGTCATGGTAAAATGCCTGCCAAGAGCTGCATATATTATATTTACCTGTATGTGTGTGCATGTGCAGGCCCTTTTTGAAAACAGGCTTGTGAACTACTGCGTAGTCATAGTTTAAAAGTCAGTCAGCATGGTAGTGAATTGAATTCATGTCTTAGAATTCCACTTCTTAAACATGTGCACTGTTGTCTTTCACTTTATGGTTTTCTGCTTTACCTTTGACTAGGAGTTTTTAAAGCAGCCGTCCTTGTCCTTACGTCCAACTCCAGCTATGAGTCAAATGGGTCTCTGCATTTGAATGACGAGCTACTTCTAACCATAAGTCATTCTCTAAAGTTTTTCCTTCCCGTAACTTCAAAAGGAGTTCCAATCTTTTTAACCTCTGCATTCCCCAGTAATGTCAAACATATGGTCTACAGAAGATACAGACCACTAATAAAACCATGGGAAGCTCATGAACTGAGAGAATGGATGTGAGAGAGACACTCTGTGAGAACAGGATTGACTCCATGTGCTCCATGTACTCCAAGCCTGGGTAGGCTTGTCAACATAAGCAGCATGGATCTCAGGCACTGTCCACTCTGTGTATATCTAGGCTTTAAACCAGATCTCCAGCTTCAATCATCACATCCTTGCTACTGATGTTCAGCTCTGTCCTGTGCCCATCATCTCATCTCCCGTTGTTTGGAATTGTAGCACAGGGAATTTTCCCCCTCAGCTGGGACGTGGAAGCTGTGTGTGCTTATCATCATCTCTTCTTGCTAGAAACATGATTTTCTTAATGAAGTTAGGAATTTGCTCTGAGAGCTTCTGGGTGCGGAGTGAGGCCATGCATGGAGGAAGGCGAAATGTGGCCATTTTTAAACTGGGTTGGGGAGTTCACTCCCTTTGAAAACCTTGAGCTATTGAAGAAGGATGTTGCCTAAATGAGCTGCTCAGATGAAAAATTGGAGCCATCCTCTGCAGCACCTCAGTGGGTGCTGCTGAACTTGAATGCAGCCACACTCAAGACTCTGGTTAATGGACAGTGCAATGTTACTTATGCCATGCTGAGGTGTGCACTGACCTATCCCTAGCTGGAGAGATGACTTTCTGAACATCTGGTTCCTCTGTTGGAGATCTCCCATCCAGGTACTGAGTGGCTAAAAAAGTTATACACAACGGCTGGTGGTGGAGCAGCCAGGACTGGTGCCAAAAGGCAGGCCTCATCTCTCTGTATACTAGACAAATTTCCAAAATCCCTTGTTTGGGCAACAAAAAGCTTCCCCTTCTAGCTTCCCCTCCTTGGACAATGCTAGGTATGTAATTGTACCTTAGGCCAGATAACTTACAGGGAATTGTTTTTTCAGACTGGCCTGTCAACTCGTCATGTTGGGCAGTGTGCTGGAGATGCACACGTCCACAAGTCAGGCAGCACTAGAGCAATGAAATAAAGCAGGGGAAAACTACCATATGTGAAGAATGCAGAGGCTGCTGTTTGTGTCTGACACAGCCAGTGCAGCTTGGGTGAGCGGATGGCTGGATGTTTTTTCTGGCTGATCTCCCACCCAAAGTGCACTGATGATCTTTGTTTGGGAGCTATCTTCTCCCAACAGTGCTCATGTGAATGTTGTGGTAAACATTATTTCCATTTGCCAAGAGGTGCAGTAACTAGCCTAACTACCCTAACTCTGGAGAAGCCAAATCCTATGACTCCTAGACCCCTGAATTTTCTGTGCAATTAAAGACAGAAATCTTTTCTTTATCAGCTCCATGACAGCGTTGGTGACAATCAGGCAATTGTCTGAGTGGTGTAATGAGACCTCTAAAGCCCTGGAGAGAATGACTGAATTTACAGTTAGACTTTTGCACCTTGTTTTCTGGCACAGAAAATCCATTGTCTTGTAACGATCTTAATTGTGAATGCAGGTACCGTGGCCTGGTTTTTTATGCCAGGGTTCTTTACCAAAACTAGGTCCTGTTGGAGTAGGAAGGAAGGCAATCTCTTTGTGCAGCCTTCCTACCCATGCAAGAATGTATCTGTGTGGTGTAATCACTGTCTTGAACAGCTAAACCTCCTTCCCTTCCAGGATGGCATCTGTACCTCTAGGTCAGAGACAATATTTTGCCAATAGCTGATGATGTTTCTCTGCGTGCGGGGGAAAGTCCTGCTCTTTACATGGTGGGGCCTTGCAGCTGCTGTGAAGTCAGTATTGTGTACCTGGAGTAGTGACAGCCAGGAACTCCTAAGAAGCCACAGGGGCTTTGACACATTGTAGACACCAGCAGAAGGTCTGCAACACAGAGCCCAGCCAGTGTTGCCAGGGACACACTGCTCACCCAGGATCCATGGACTCTGATCACTTCAATGAAAATAATTTGGTGCAATCAGCGGAGCAGTGGGGTTTGCAGTTACCACACCCACCTGCACAGACACACGTGCTCCTGCAACCACGTTCTTTGTGCCATGGTTTCAGTAAGTGAGCAGACAAGCCTGCTTGCAAGACACAGTGGCGTGTCAGCCAGCGGGGATGGCTACAAATGTGGCTTTCTCTGGCTCTGCTCAACAAGACCTCCTCCTGCTGCTTGGAACAATATGTGGTTACCACAACATGACATCTAGTTAAGAAAACAAAGCCAAGCACAATCCACCCAAACTTCAAAACTTCCCCCTTTCCTTCAACAACAGATTTTTCTCGTCAGGTTCAAGTTATTTGCCAATGAGTGCTGGAAAAAGCTGTTGCTCTGGTTTGGCCTGTATTTATTTGCAGCATCAAATCAATAGAAGGTGTTTCTGGGAAATGAACATCAGGGGGTGCAAGAAAATTACACTGGCCTGTCTTAATTTACTAATTAAGGCTAGCTTCTTCACGAGTTGGGCCACAGCGATGGGTATTCCGTGCTACTCTATTGCAGCTCCTTCCTGAGCTGATGTGCCCAGGCTGCATGCTGTAATTTCTGGTTTTGGTGAACTGAGAGCAAAATCCCAAAACCCACAGGCAGCATTACCCAGCCCTGGTGGGCAGCTGGCTGGGTCACCTCTCCACATCCCAGCGTACAGGTGAGCTATGCTGGGAGAGCAGAGACAGACACTTGGTGCTTGTACTTGCTCTCACTGTTGTTTTTCGGGAAGTCTGCTACACGTTTGCAATGGAGCCAGGTAGTGGATGGATGTTGTGCAGAACTTCAGTCTCCCAGTCTGTCAAGCTTGAAAGTTTTTCCAGCTTTCAATTTTGTCTAGAGTTTCCTTCTTAAGACTCCCCCCCTTCTTCAAACAGAGCCTCAACTCTGGCTGGGTCCCAGAGATAGATACCAAATGGTGCTTTTTTCCCTTTCTTTTGCTCTTTCTTCCTTCTCATGAAGCTGGCAGACTCTCCAAACACACATCCAACCAACGCACAGTGCATTCGAAAACAGGCCATCTGGCTGAGCACTCCTTGAGAATGAGAAGACAAGAAAAACAACCCTCTTGGAGCTGGCAGCCGAAAGGCAGGCAGCCCGTACGTGGACTTGATCTCGTGGTGCAATCCAAGAGCTGTCCAATCCAAGGGCATTGCAAAAAAGCTCTTTCCTAATGAGCAGAATACGGCTGTCTCCAGAAGCGGCTCCAAGTCAACAATTTGAGTGGGATGCTGTAACTCTCCTCGCTGCACATGTGCTCATTAATTAAAGCCACTTTGGAAGATGCCCCGGACACCCCCGCCAGGGCTGCCAGCCTACCCTCCCCGAAATCCTGCTTGCTGCTTTGCAGCCCCCTGCTGGGCCCGGAACTGCAGAGCCCCAGGATAAGGACGGGGCCATCAGCATCCAGCTCGTAACCGCAAAGGGGACCCGTTGCGTCACCGGTGAACAGCTGCGGGGGGGAGCACAGCCCTGGGAGGAAGTTGCACTCCATTTGCTTTGCCATCATTTTTCTCCCCTGAGTTTAGTAACAGCCAGAGCGCTCCAGGCACAAAACCACTCTGGGCAGGTCAGCAAATGTCAGGAACTGAAGTGAGCTGAGCAACCAGTGTTGCAGTGCTTCCCTATTTTTCTGGTGGCTAAGGACTGGATTCACTAAATCAGGATGGCTGAGATGAAAGCAGAGCCATTAGTAGCCAAATCCATCAACAGCAGAACAGGGAGCACTCAATGAAATCAGTAGGAGATGAGTTTAAAACAAGTTTAAGAAATTACATCACATTAGGTAGAGAACTTCTGGAAGTTGCTGGGCTGGAAGGCTGCAGAGGCAGAGAGCATCAGTGGGCTCAAAATGGGATTAGACAAATTTGCAGGCAACAAGTCCATAAAATGACACTAAAAGGAACAGGCAAAGTGCGTAATCTAACACCCCAATCCAGCAAAGGTGAATCCTGAGAAAACAGCGGGGAGAGGGAAATGTCCAGGTGTGTGTGTGCTCCCTGGACCTTGCCCTAGTTGGGAGCAGAGTGCTGGGTGGGGAGGACCATTACTCTGCCCCAAAGGGCCATTCTTCAGTTTTTATTGTAGGATTCAGTCCCTGTACCAGCCCAATCTGAAGGTCATATGAACAGATTGTTGCCTCTTTAAATTACCAGAAGGAAACTAGAATCCAGTTTTTCTCTGAAAGCTGAATTTGTGGAACATGCTTCTGTGAATATTAACAGTCATAAAGCCCTGGCTTAATCTGTTTGCTCTCCTAGTCATTACATTTCACACAGTGACAGGATGATTCATTTGACTCTTTATCTTCTTATTTGGGATCTCCTTGTTTCTGCATCTGCCACTGTAGTACTGATGGGAGCAAGGACAGCTCATAGCTACATCTCAGCTATGTGTGTATGGCTTTCCAATGGCTAGTTACAGCTCTGCAGCTCCAGATGGCACTTCCTCAGGTTTCTGCCATGGCATCTTGCATGCCGTTGTGTTTCCAAGGTCAGGGGCTAAAACTCTTGATCTTTTGACTTTATTAATTGAAGAGTAAGGTTCTGTAAGTGAAAAATGGCTTACTTATATTGAAAAATTACGACAAAGCATGTACAGCACCAATGCAGGTCCTTGGGAGCTCTGTATATATTGCCACTAAGTTATCAGAGACATTTGGTGCCTATTCTTTTTATCAACATGCAATTTAGTTGTCCCCAACCAACAAAGGTGAGGTCTAAAACTGAGATTTTGCATCATTATCTTTCTAAACCCGCTGTTTTATGAGCTTTAACAATTACAATGACATGTTCCTAAACTGAAAAAATTAAAACCAGGGATTTCATGAAGTCAAATATGCCCCTTCTTTGGGGCTGACTGAATTCAAACACAGGTGGTTAGTTCAGAAAAACCTGGGAGTGACAGGGGACAGGGAGCTGTACTAAATCAGAATGAAGTGCAGCAGTGCAATTTCTAAATCGTACCAGAGATAATGTAAATAGTAACTGGGAACCTTCAGCGTGGAAAAAAATGGGGTAAATGGCACGGCAAATTAAAAGGGTTGTCTGTGTGATCAAATATATTCCTTTGCTGTCATGATATCCCACAACTGATAAAGATTTGTCTTAAAACAGTTGAGCTTTTTATTCCCATTGCTTTTCTTTGGAGTTTATTCTGAACTTCACTCTGTTGTTGTTTTGAAAGTTTCTGCAAGTCTGCAGCCTCAATTTATTTATGACCAGTGTATGCCCATTTTAAGATCTTTCCTTTTATAAACTCTAACCTGCTATTAGCCACATTTAGTGAAGGTTTTAGGGCATAATTCATCTCCTACAAATATGTGTGTTCTGTTATGCTAACACTGTCCCTTTTCTTTTTTATTTTTAACTTACAGGAAAGCAGAATAATATGCAAAACCAAGATGAAACATGTTTCAGGTCTACATTACAATTCAGACAGAAATGTAAATCAGCTGAAGACATCAGAACAAAATGCTTTGTAAGTGTTCTGTGCTATCAATTACTCAAGGGATAGTTACAGGTAACACGCCTTTCAGTGCACATTGCTTCCTTTGCAGCCTTTGATGTGACCCTGTGAAAGGTAGGTTTCCTTCAGGAATGTGCTCTGAGGTCTGAGGCATGTCAGCTGGAGCTGTGGGTGTGTGGTGTTTCCAGAGACAAGGTTCCAAACCTGCTTGAGATGTTCGTGTGAACAGTACTCCTAAAAAAGAAAGAATATCAGGGTATAGTCTGATGATACTGAGAATAGAAATACCCAGTATCAGTTGTGCTGTGGGAGTGTCATTTGTGTGTTATATTCCAATAAAATGAATTAAATTTTATTCAGGTCCTTTACAAAATTAGATGTAGAGAGTGTCCAAACCATAACCAGTGAAAATGATGCCAGTTGGAACACTTCTGATGAAAAATTTGGTTTTGAGAGAACAGATATTTTCATAAAAAGTGTTCACTGACCTCCAAATATGCCTCCCTTGCATAAACCCAAAAGCCTTAAAAGCAAAAGAGATTTGATTGCTGGCAGTTTGGGGATTATTCCTCTCCCTTTCCCCCAGCGTTTTCCAATGGAAAATATTCAGGGTTTGGGTTTTCAGCCCTTTGCTGAAATGTCAACATTTTCCAAAGGGTGAAGGAGGGGAAAATAGAAGAAAAGAAAAACATGTTCTGACCAGCTCCAGTCAGAGCCAAATGGCTCAGTCCTGGATTTGGTCAGGGAAGTATGCTGGAGGGGAGAAAACGGGAGTGTCTTGGTTCCACACATAGCCTGGCTGGGCTGAGGGCTGCGCATCATAATCCATTTGTGTGAGTCATTACGGTCTCCATTTCCCCAGGACAGTGTGTGGAGTAGCTTTTAAGTGCTTCAGATCAATATGTCACTTGCAAGCAGTGCCCTGTTGTTTGCCACGGCCACTTGGGCACTCCGTGCGTGTGTGGGATGCACACAGGTACACTCTGGTCAAGTCCTCCAATATTTCCATGACGTCTTTAACTCACAGAGACACCAGTAACACCTTGCACCTATGCAGAACTGAGAATTCAGCTCTCCTCCATTCATAAAAGAGGAGAAAGGAGAAAAATGGCATTTTCCTATAACCATACATGATTGTCTGTGTCCTCTGCCCAGGTGACACTGTTTTGTGCTGTGCAGTGCCTGGAATTTAGCCTTTGAAGGCCTGGGCCATCTGTGGACCAACTGGCTGTAGGTAGGGAGAAATGCTGGAAGAGCCAACATAAAGGCTACTAACCTACTCATGCACATATATGTGCCGTCATCCTGAGGAAAGAGGAGTGGCTTCATTTCCACAAAGCATTGCTGGTCCCCACCTGCATGCTCAGCCTCTGGAAAACTCTCCCTGCAGTTGGGCACCTTCAAATCTGAGGAAGACCAGAGCCATCTCTGCAGCTGCCTCTCCAAGGTGTCTCCCACAGTTGCAGTTGGGGGAAGTGGTAGATGGATGCATACCCAGGCTAGGTCTTTGTCCCCCTCTAGTGACTCAACTGCAATTCCGAGTCCTACTCCCTCCAAGCAAGGTGGTAATTTTTCTAGGCCAGGATGTTTCCTTTCTGAAGGCCAGTAGGACATCTAAGCACCACTGGCAGGTCATATATTTATACACACTCAGACATTATCCATTGCAAATGTAAACAGTAATTTAGGAGCCTGACTTTCTGTTCTGATAGGCCATGTGTGCCTGCTTTCCTCCCATGGAAGACAGCAGTCACAGGCTTTACATGACAGCCCATGCCTGATCCTCCCAGGAGGAGATCTAGCTAGGACCACTGTTAACAGTTCAAAAGCACATGGTCCCAGTCTCTTGTAACCAAACACTTGCTGACTCACAAGACTCTCACCCGTACGCTTAGCGCTTAGCAAGTCGCATCAGCCATCTGTCACCAGCACATCCTCCTCACCGTGCTCTGACTCCGTGGGGAAAACAACAGGAGGCAGATTACGTTTGACTAAGGGGCCAGGCTCTCGTGCATTTTGGCTCTGAGTAACCCCTGGATTGCCTTCTAACCAGTGGTGAGGCCTTTGGCTCCTCTCAATTTGGCCCTTTGTCAGGGAAGAAAGTGACATTCAGGTTCAAACACTGGAAGCTTTGCCTGACTAATAGTGACTCCAAACAAAGCTGACTCAGATGAGACATGGATGGCATTGTACAAAATGTCCCTCCTCCAGATAGATCATCTACACGGGCCTCCACACTGGTGTTCTCCTCCAACCAGTGTTTAAAAAACAGCACTGAAATATAGAGTGCCCTGTTTCCTAAGACCTTGTCCCACCCACTGTGTCAGCTAAAGGCTGCAAGAGCAGCCTTGCCATGTCTCCTGTCCTAATGAACACCCGTGTTTTCCTGTGTTCAGCCACGTGCTGGAGGTGCAGCCCTGCAGGGCACAGCCCAAAAAAGACAGGATCACTTCCTGCCGTGTGCCTGCATAACCCACCAGACGAGGCACTGCCCAGGTACAGGAGCCAGACTGGGGGTGTGTAAGCAGCTCGGAGTAGGGCGTCACAGGGGATTTCACTAAGCTAGGTCCCTGCGCTGCTTACCACAACCTCCCCAGGCAAGGCTCCCCAGCCTCCTCTCTCGTGCCTGGAAGACTCATGCCTGGAAGTCTCATGCCTATCAGCTCCATGAAGGACAAATCACCCACACCAACAATCTGACCATCCTACTTTTTCCTAAAGCAATGAAAGAGTACAGAGTAGATGTGGCCTTTTTGTTCTGGAGGAAAAAAAAGTGAACTCAATGCCAGGCACAGATCCCAGGCTGTATAGCTCAAATCGTGCTCAGAGCACATAATTCCCATTTGTGTTTGTGTGCACGCAGGGCAAGGGTGGGGGCTGGCGGGGGTGTGTGTGTGTGAATATAAGAATGTAATTGTCATAATTTAATCCAAAACTACTTCTTGGAAGGAAAAAAAATCAGGCTGACACAAACCAGCATGTTCAGTTACAAACACCACATGAAAGAGCTGTATTATGTTCTGCTTGGTAACTGACATAGAGCGCTAACATTCTCAGCTGCCCACTACTGGGCAAAGGCCTTTCCAACTCTCCCCCTCACCCCCAAAACAAGCCCCCCCCCCCAGCCAAATTGCAGCGCAGATACCAATTTCTGAGGCCGCAGAGAAATTCCACATAGAAAGTTCATTATGGGCAGAGCAGGCTGGCTGGCAGGCAGAGTGGTGTGGAGCACATAGATGGCCATCTGGGACTCCGGGAGCTCCCAGCTGTGCACGCACATCTGCAAGGCCACAGAGAAGTTGGCACACACTGTGGGAGCTTCAGAGGGGCTTTTCCCCCTAGATTTCCTGTAATGGGACAGTGTATTCCTGGAGCAACATTCCTTGCTAGCATCAAGGCTGCTCCTCTCCAACCAGCTCAGGGATCTGCAAGCTCAAAGTAGTAGCAGCCACCAGGAATGGTCTCAGGGCTCACAGTGCCCTTCCCTTCTCGTCCCGCGTCTTCAGATGGAGTGACTCATTCCATGTAAAGGAAGCACAGTCATTCTGGCTTAGATCCTCAGGGGTGCTTACCTACTTAACTCCGGATGGCACTGCACCCCTCAAAAAGCAACCAGGAACACTGAAGATCTGATAATTCACCAGGCAGAATCACCCTTCCTGCTTGTGGGACCAGGAGATAATGTGAAAATGCCCCTCCAATCCTTGCTGTCCCCTGCGGTGGGGGTGGTTGGGGTCTCGTCCTAACTAGAGGCTCCACAAATTATCGACTGGAGAGTTGTTGCAACAGGATATCACAGAATAAATGCCTTCTGCTTGAAGAATATGTTTTTTAGCTTGATGCTAACCTTTATTTTTCGTGGGGCTGGGTGACATTATTAGCACCCGTGCTTACTGCTGAAGTGAAGCATCTTTGTTGCAGCGTGGGCGGGAGATGGGTTATCGTCAATATGGAGCAGATCTACAGAATGACTTCTGTTATTTACTTCTTTTCTGTTCTTGTAGGACATGTGACACAGTTTAATAAAGATCTGCTTAGTAGAAAAATCCAATTAAAACCTGAATTGTCCTCCGGCTTTGCTTGGCACACTGCCATTTCAGCAGTCCAGTGCCGTGGGAATAAGGTGGATAGAAGAGTAAGTGCTCCTTGCAGTGCCTTTTGCCCCTGGGGATGGTCGTGCTTGGCGTTGCCGGCAGTCTCCCGGGACAAAAAGCACCGGCACAGCTGGATCGCTGCTTGTCGCACCCCGCCCGAAAGGTGGAATTGAACCACTCTGTCGCTAGACAGCTACAGGTTTGAAGCCTGCACCCCAGACCACTGAGGGTCATCCGGGCAATTTTCGGATTCCTTTAACGCTGTATATCAACTCCCATATCTGTTTAGCCCCTACGTAAGGGCGAGTGATGTTTTCCCACCTAGATGGGCCCTCAGCCCTTTCCCATCAAAACCACACCCGCACACAGCAGAGAGCGGGGCGGCGGCGGGAGGGGGCGGCTGGAGAGATCCCTCCGCTCTCCCAGAGGCACCCGGGCGCTCATGCAAATAAGACGGCGCTGATTGGCTGTCCCCACGGGGGCGGGGCGGCGCGGGAGGCGCCCCGGGAAGGGCTCGGCATGGCGGGTGAGTCACGGCGCTTCCCAGAAGGAGCGGGCCGCTCCGCGCCTTTCCCGGACCTCCGGGGTCCCTTACAACATCGGACGGGGCAGCTTGTGCAACAACGGGGGCGGCCCGGGCCCCGAGGTGTGATGCGAGGAGACCAGGGCACGGGCTCGGTTTGAGCAGTATTTTTTTTTTTTTTTTTTTCCTCCAGTGGGTAATGCCAGATACTCTGGAGGATGTGACTCTCCCATGAGATACATCTCAGAACAATAATATCCTCTGGGAGGAAATTCCTCCCTGGCCCCCAGCTGAGGATCAACTTATGCCTCGAAGTATGAGGATTGAAAACACTTGTAATTTTATCCCAGCGAGTGTAACTATAGAGGCTATTTTCATAAACCCTTGAAGAATCACTCACTTATTTGCCTCGAGAGATTCCTCTGAAGCAGAGCCATTTCTGCAAATGCATGTGGTTTCCAGTGATTTTTAATTAGATAATTCTTTTTGGTGTAAGCAACAAAAAACCCCGTAGGCCCCTTCCCCCTCTTGCTCGCCCTGGGGAAGCTTAGACTCAAAACTGGTACTCGGTGGAGCAGCATCACAGTAAAAGTGGTACAGAACAGAACCAGAGCCACAGCCTGAAGCTGAGAGCAGTTCTGTAGATGTCAGCAAAAGAAAGCAAAAAGTACATGGTGGGGCAGCACCATTCTCACTCACACCCAGGAGTGCTGCTGGGCACAGCTTTGCTTTCGGTGCATGGCTTCAAGTCATGGCTTACCCTCTTGGAGCTGAACCAGCTCAGGTATGACCTGGCCTGCTGACTCCCCAGACAGACATGAGGATATTTGAGGCCTTACTGTTTGTAGTGAGCAACTTCTTTAGCAACTTAAATGGGATTTTTTAAGAGCACCCCAACCCAGAAGCAGGGCTCTTATCAGAAGGAGGTGGTTTGAGAGCTATTTCTGTGCCTGCCAATGCCGGGCAGAAATTTTTCTTTCGTTCCTTGGTTTGTAGGAGTCACGTTCCTCAGTACATTCCTATCTCTTTACCTGGTACTTATCCCAGTAGCAGGTGGCGTAATTTAACAAGTGCCTTTTGTGCATAAAAATGCACAGGGTTAGGATCTGGGGGTGTGCATGGGAGGAGGTGGAGGGAAATTAGTCATGGGGAGGAAGAGAGGAAGAGGTTAGCACAGGGGTTGAGGAAATCAGGTGTCCAAGCTATCCCTCAGGCTTGCAGCCAAGCCCATCCTACGTCTGCCGGAAGAGGCACGTCAGCTCAGAGATACGCTCCTGTCAGCCCATCGGCATGTGACCTTTCTGACAGATTCAGGCCGAACAAGAATGGCTGCCAGGGGTCGGAGCAGACATTCCTAGCTTCTGTGCTTTGTGTTCAAGGCTCGGCTTTGACACCACTTTCACTTTCTCTTTGCTTTCCTCTCCAGCATCAACCTTTTCTGGATCTCTTTCCCTGCAGCACTTCATGGGAAGGCTTCTTAGTGTGACAATGCTGCTCTCATCTTCTCTCTCTTGCAGCCTCCAGCATTTTTAAGCGGGGATGTCTGTCTCTCATGGCTGACGATCAATCTCCCTGTACTTTCCAGAAAAAGTCTATGCCAAGCACTCAAGTCCAAATTAAAAATAATAGCCAGACAAAATAACTCCAGCTGAGGAACCAAAGGATCCATCAGAAGCTCCTAAAACTTCCCTTATTCTGCAGTAAAGGGAGATGCAGAGATAATGAAGGCAAGAGTTGCTAAGGATCAAGCAGCAGAGGAAGGTGCCTGAGAGGGTCAGCAGCAACACAGGAAATTATGCTGGACCTCGGAGTTGATGGGGAAGCAGTAACAAAGCAGTGGTGAGAATTTTCTCCTTGACCGGATGCTGGTCTGTCTAGGTTCAGGTCTGCTTCTGGAGTGGAAGCTGTGCTAGCCACTGACTTCCCCAGCAGAGATGGAAAATAGCATTTCCAGGACCTCTGTGTGTCTGGTTTTTCGCGGCCTTTGTCACCCCTGCCCAGAAGGGACTGTGGGTGACTTGCTGCTCCTGACAGAGGTGCCATTCTCCTCCTGTGAGGAATGAGGGGGCAGCGGGGGCGGGTGCCTGTAGGCAATACTTGGTGCAGTTACTGCAGCTGCTGCTCCCTGTGCCTGTGAGGGCCCAGGCCTGACCAGGCACTGGTGAACAGACCTGGCTGCTGGCTGCAGGTAATGGTCATCTCATACTTCTGATTAGATTTATAAGCCTACAAGAACGTCCAGTTGGTAGATCCTATGATTTCTGAAAGCGTGTAAATAAGTGAAGAGACCTGTTGATTTGAAAGGCTTCTCAGCATCTGATTTGCCTTAAAACATTTCTTGGAAATCCTGTAAGCATTCAGCTCCATCTTCAGACCAAGTGTCTTTGAAAATCTGACCCTTTACTATTAAAAGTACAGAACAAATTCAGTTTATCAGCTTAATGATGGAAAAGCTTGCTCTCCTCAATAATGCTCCCAATTAAAGCATTTCTCAGTGTCTTTGGACCTGATTCTCTACCTTATGCAGAGAACTACACTGTGCCAAATGGGTGCAGAGCACTGCCAATTTAGGTTTGATTCAATGCCCATTCAAGTTAATAGAAATCCTCCCGCAGAAATCGATGGGATTTGGTTCAGGCCCCAAAGTCAATGGGAAATTCTGATTTGGCAGTACTTCATGCCCACACTGCACCAGTATAAGCAAATATTCAAGGTACACAGCCTTGGAGAATTTGGAAGGGCCATTGTAAGGGACTTCTGGGGCAGACTGTAGCCTAAGCTATTTAAGCAATTCACAATGCCTAGGACTGTCTGACAAAGAAGCTTTAAAACAAATCAGTCTGAACTTTTCCTGTTCATTTCTTACAGCACTCTTACAACTTAGCAATATATTTTTTATCTTTGTGTTGGGGTTTTTTTTTCTCTCCTAGGCTGACAGAACATAAAAGCATCTGCAGTGCTTTGCTCTTACTACTTCTTCTAACCACCAGAACCTGATTTGTGTCAGAAAAGATAAGCCTAGATCCCTACAGTATTAAAATAATTATTTGGTGTGAGGTGGGGGATGAGGAGGGCTGTTATTCTTAGCAGCAGCAATGAAATTTCAGCAGCTGATGACGTCAGTGCTAAAATGTCAGCATGAAACAGGCTGGAACAAATTAAGAGTGTGGTGTCGTCACTGTGAGAGCCACGCTGCCCTCCAGAGGGACTGCTGTTGGATGCTGCAGATGCAGTTCAGGAGATGGGGGGGGGACAGAGGCTTGTGGGAGCTTCTAAGAAACTTACAAAAAAAGCAACAACAAGCATCTCAGTACCAGAAAGGTCAAAGAAGAGGCTGTTTGAATGCTCCTGCCCACCTCAAAGCATGAGCTCACAGCAAGGGAAGGGCCACTTCTACAAACCAGATTCCAGGAACTAGAACAGAAAAAAGACAAAAACCAAAATAAAATTGGCCATCTTCTACTCACTTAAAAAACAGAGCTAACTCCATCTCTCATGACACTCCTGTGACTCAAACTGAAGAGAAATTTGGCCTGAGATGACTTTTGTCATGGTGTGCTGCTTAAAAGAGAGCAATGTGCTTGGAGGAGAGGTGATCCTGAGGCATTTTATTACTTAACTGTGCTATTGCATTTGAAGGATGCCTTCAGGCTATCCAAAAATACTGAACTCAAGGTGCAGAGAGTTTTAATCAAAATGGGGTAAAATTCCAAATGCATTCATGCGTGTCCTCAAAGAGCCCACATTTCTTGCACATTTCTTGGCTAGTCTCAGGTGCTGTTGTTAGACCCGACCCCATGTCAGCGCAGGGCATGGAGCCTTGCTTAGAGGTGGTATCTCAGGCGTCCTGATAACTTGGGGTCTTGAGGCCTGCATCTTTTTGTTCCAGCAGTTGAACTGCCTTATCTGCAGGGCTTATTGGGCTGTGGGATGTCCTGCTTTGGGGGACTGATAGGGAGGGTTGGGACCATCCTGGCTTTCTTCATGGAGACCTGCAGTATTTTGTAGAAATATGGGAAAAATGGATATTCCCTCCATTAATGTTTCTAGAAAACTAGTACTGGTAACAAAACTGCTCTGTGTTGTTTCACTCCTTTTTAGAACTGCCTGTCTCGTAGCTGCAGGGATGGATGTGGTTAGAGCAGACAGATCCACTGAGACGTGTGCTTATCTATCAATCGTACCAGCTGTTTCTGGCATGCAGCAACTGACTGACCACAGTAAGGAAACGAGGATGTAATCAGTTAGCAAAGCTCTCCTTTCTCAGCAAGGACGATAAGGATTGTTGGCAAACCCACAGAGAGTTACGGGAATAGAGGAATTGGTGTGCTGAAGTCACTTCCTATCACTTGGGAGTCCCTGTGCTCAGAGCATTGTGTTTGCTTTCCTAGTATGGATCTCGGTGGTTGTCTGCATTAGTTCAGACATATAAGTGCACTCACCCTGTCCCAGCACACAGAAGCCCGCGGTGGGGGGAGATTGCCAACACAGTCTTTTACCTACTTTTGTGGGAAGGATTCAGACTGGCTGTGAGCAGACAGAGTGATTCTTTACACATCTTTACACTGGTAAAACACCTTGCTGCAGAGATTTTTGCAAAAACAGGCATGACTTAATCAATTCTGGGAAAGAGGTATATGCCAACAGAAACACTCTTTTGCCAACACAAACTGTGCTGCCACTAGAGGAGTATCAGCAATCCCACTCTTGTCAGTGTGGGGACTCCACTTCACTGATTAGGTGCTGTACGGGTGGACAGTGCAAGAGGTTCCCAGCCGGTGAGATCAGTGCTGAGGTGAGCCCCTGCTCCCTCATATCAAGAGGAAGTGATGGCCATTTCAGCTGCACCTGTATCAACAGAGAATTTATAGAAACTGGAGGTGAGCTCCTGAACGTGCAGCTGGTTGCTGTTGCAGTCTGTAGATGACAAAGTTGTCGAATGTGCTGTATGTGGTCAACACAGATCTGATGATACCTCGGGAGTTTCTGGTGTCTTCTCTGAGGTCTTGACAGCCAACTCAGAGAATTGCTCACAGCCAACTCAGAGGGCTCCCACTGCAGCCCTGCATGCAACTAGTGCCTAGCACTGAGGTTAGGAGAATGTCATTAGATCAAAGCTCCCTTACTAGGAATGCTGGAGAGCCTGGACAGGCAGATACAATGCCAAAAAGCATTGTGTTGCCACACTGTCAGTATTTCAGGTCTAAAAATGTGACTGACAAAAGCAGGGGAAGAAAAAGGTTGAGTGCTACCTGTACTACATCCTGTTTAGCCCAATTTGCTAGAGCTTTGGGGATATAGGAATCAGATGTCCACAGAAGGAAAAAAAGATTTATACTTTTCCTAGATTTATTGGGTGAGATGTGTATGAAATTGAGTTTTTCTACAAATCCCCTGTAGACAGTATGTGAGACAGAATGACTTTCTTCTGGATATGTTTGTAAATATCTGCCTATATTTTTTAGACTTACCACTCTAAGAGACCCAAGATGATCTGTGATTTCTGCAATCTCATCAGAGAGCAAGTGAGTGATTCCATGCGGTGGAGACATACAGCCCATGACTCACAGCCCTGAGTCACAGCATTGGGACACTTCAGCATTCAGAAACACTAGTAGTGACAGAAATCAGGATGATGAGCAAGCAGCTGTTACTCATTCTCAGCTGGACACTATAAGCATGTTTGTACCAGTCAGTGTGGCTCTGGCTCTTCTGTGCTTCCTCCTGCAGACCTGCAGTCATCTGGATAGCACAGTGACATAGCTCACTTAGCATTTGCCTCTGGGCAAGGGATGATCAAGTCTAGTCTCTGGCTCCCAAAGTGTCCTGCTTGACTCTATTAGGCTCAGCACAGAGTTATCATGGCAATTTTCACTTTAGATTACTTCTTTCAACTCTGGAGATCAGCTCATGTTACAAGCACGAATTCATTGATCATCACACAGAGTTAGAAAGTGTGTCCCTATTTTCAGCTGGGGGGGCTGAGGCACTAAGCAGGTAGACAACTTGCTCTTAGCGACAAAGGAGGTTTGTAGCAGAACCAGGACAAAACCGCAAGAGCCTTCAACTACCTCTCTTAATCTCTAACAACTGAACCATATGCTCCATTGCATTCATCACTTCCTCATGAGGTGGCAGTTTGGATGAGAAAAGTGCCCAGGAAGTCACCCTGTTTATTCTGTCTCAGCCTCTTAATGCCTGTGGAACTTTTTTATTGAATTCTTTTCATGGCCATCAGCTTTGGTGCGGGAAATGATTCCAAGAGACAAAGACTCAGTTGTGTGTGTGCACGTGCGTGTGTAGTTGGGAGAGGGGAAGAATAAAAAAATCCATTTCCAGATGGTTGAAAGGATGCATAGCACTTTGCTATTGGCAAAAACAACCTCCTTCATTTTCAGGATGTGTAAGTCACAGAATTGCAGCTGGAAAAAAATGGGTAGAGAGGGACGCAGTGGGGTAAAAATAAGAATGCCTAATGAAAAATAACCTAGCTAATATTTGAAAATCGAAGTGCTTAATTTTTATATAAATTGGGGTGAGTGGGGGGGGGAAATGTGCTTGCTTAGGAGGATCTTTGTAAAGCAGGTCCAAATATGTATCATCTAATTTTCTTCTTAGCTTCTTTGCTTTGCATTCCCAACTATAGCCTCACAGGAAATTCAGTCCCTGGCAAGCTTCAGCTCCAGACAGGAAACATTCTGAGGAATTTCTTCCATACAGGTACTATATTTGCTTGGAGGGATAACATGGTGGAGATATTTACCGCGGCTGGATTTAACTAGCAGGATATTACGCATGTTGATGGAGTTGCTGGGAGTGATCTCTGTCTGCAGCCACCAGCATGCCATGTTTAAACAAATCGTGCTGCTCTGCTTGCCTGTGGGAAGATTTGCATTAGATCTGGGCCAGATTCTCCTTCCTCTGACAGCAGCATGGCCCAGCTTATGTCAAAGATATTTGCTGATGTCAGGGAATATCAGGATCAGGCCCATGCAGCAGGTTTTTATCACACTACAAGCTTGGTCTTAAGCTATTTGCATGTACAGATACTTGAAAGCAGGCATTTTGATCGAAGTGACTGGAGCGGGGGGAGGCTTATGTGTGTGTGGAGATGAAGGAAGGTCTTTGCTCTTGCCTTTGCTCTCTGAGGGGACCAGACACTGAGAAGGGGAAACTCTGGCAGCATATGTCCTGTCAGATGAGTGGGAGGTGCTGAGTGTGGCCAGCTGAGATACAAGCCTCCTGCACCCCTTGGGGTGCTTTCCTACTTTTCACTGCAAGTTCAGTGCAGGCCTGCTCTGCTTATTAGTCCAGAGGAGTCTAAAAAACAAGTGTGATACATCCGGCAGCCACTCATCAGTGAACAGTAATGTGGTGGGTTGAACAGTTCTTGATGCACCCAAGAACAACATCCCTTTCTTATCAAAACACATGAGTGCTTTCAAGTCTTTAATGCAGTTCTCAGGATACGAAGCATGAAGAGAAAAGAGTGATCAGTCTGAATCACTGTCTCCCAAGAGAAACGTGAGGGTTTTAAGTACATGGCTGGGAACAATCCTGTGCTGGCAAGGAAATGGACTGCATGACCCATCTCAGAGATCTATGATTCACTGCAAATACAGAGAGTGAGCATGAAAATGTGTAGTAACATGTAGTGGTACCTTGCCTGCTATTACAGCGCAGCCTCCAGCCAGAGACAACCCAAACACGTTTACAGGTGTTCTCTGGGAACAGGCTTTTTCTGTGGGGAGCCATGAAAGACAGCAGGAATGCTTTCAAAGCCTCAAAGGTCTCTGTGCCACCATGCCAAGCTGTGGAAATGTAACTGTGTGTGCAGTGCTGAAGCATGGATTTTTTTAAGATTGTTTTTTTGGTTTCTGAGGCAGGAAGCACAAGTGCAGATCCTCCCATTTAATGCTATGGGGGGAAGAAAAGGTTCAGACTCCCCTGCAGTGTTGGTGAAAATGCAGCTTTGGCCTTTAGTGCCCTTTGTTACATAAATACAAGTAGCGTAGACATATTAATCACCCTGCCATTGAGGGAGGAACAGAGCAGCAACCTCAAATGCCACCCACTCCCCATTCTCGCTCCCATTTGATGTTGCTATTTTAAGCCACACATTATTTCCTGCTGTGATTTTATTTTTTTTACCCAGCTTCTAATTCTGGCTCTGAGGTAAGCTGTGACATACGTATCCCTCCTCTCCCCCTCCCCGCCTTCCTCCTCCCCCTGCACCCACGTCCTCTTTATTGCTGTCTTTTAGAAATTTTCTCTCTTGTAAGCAGCCGGGTCCCAGAGGTTAGTTATCAACTGCCCACAAAAAATATGAAGAGGATGATCTTCTTCCTGCTTTTGGACTTCAGTGCAAACAATACTGAGGTCATGGTTTACGGGGCAGACTGCTTTAAGAGTGCTATTCCCCTGCTCCCTCCTTCTCAGGGAGTTTAGTGTTGTAGAGAGGATACCTGGCTGGGAAGGAAGGCTGCTGCTCAGCAGCTAATGATGGGCCACGGCCGGCGTAGCCATCTAATGAGAAGGGTCGTACACCAGTGGCACATGCTTTGTGGCATAGAGGAGACAGGACAGAGCTCAACTACTCAACAAGGGTTTTCTCTCCTGAGCCTGCTTCTGTGTAAAGGCAATCAGCAGATTTCTAACCCCCAAGTAGTTTGCCCCACCAGCAACCGCCTCATCCGGCCTGTGCCAAAGCACAGCTTCTGTCTGTCTGGTTCTGCTGCATCCACGTGTCTGCTGTGGCTTTCAGCTGCCACCGCCTCAGCCCTGAGGAAGGCTGCAACTGCGTCAGTCTAGGGCAGAGAAAGAATGGAGCCTGCAGTCCCAGGAAGGGTCTGGTGCACCAGGCAGCGGTGGCTCTTCCCCTGTGTGCGAGCGTGGCTGAGCACTGATAAGAGCTCTGCCAAGGTAAGTTTGAGCCCTAGGAGGAAATCTGAGGCTGCTTCTGTACCGCAATTAAGGAACATTACAGGTTTATCCTCTTCTATACCTACTCGCCCCTTCCCTCCCTGCCAAGCAACCCATCCTGAAAATCTCCTCTGACTGGATGTTTGCTGCTGCAGATGAATCCTGCCAGCATAAGAGCAGGCTAGGTGGCAGCAAGCTGCTGGCAAAACCCCAGGCCTTGCTTCTACTTCCCAGGGAAACAGAGGTCTGGGCTACCCTCAGCCAGTCCTGATGTATACATTTCACACAAACAATCTCACGCCTTTCCCTTCCTGTGAGTTGCTTTTGGAGCTGCTGCACGTGGCTCTTGTCTGCCTGGTATAAGCAATAGCTGTAGGAAATCCCAGGCTGGGCATCTACATGGTCTTTGTCATCCCCTTTCCCAGACAGAGATTCCAGTTATGCCCTTTCTGAGGTTCCCGGAGAGTAGGAAAGGCAGAGAGTGAGAGTGAGAAGCCCTTTGCCAAGTGGTTTAATGTTAGTTACAGCCGCTGAAAGTCTTTGTTGTGCTCTCACCAGAACTGTTATTTTTGTTTTCATGGTTGGGTTTCCATGCGGGTCTGCAGAAAAGGCTGGGGAGTGACATCCCTTCCTAAGAGCAGGCCACACACTGGCTTTGCGCGCTTTGCCACTGGTTTGAAGCAGCGAGGAGCACCGGGCAGCTGTCCTATCAAAGGTCACACCGCGGCCCTCTCATCCTTGCCTGCAAAGAGCTCGCAACTGAATTGAGCAAGCTAATTTCCTGTGGATGGGAGGGAGGGAGGGAAAGAGCCAGGCTTGAGAACTGAAGTGATCACACCAGAATTAAATGACTGTTTTTCCAGCATATTATATCCCCATGGGCAACTGTTTTAAAAGTTCTGGCAGAATAATTTCTCCCACAACAGCAATGCTGGAGAGTTTCCCCCTCAAGAGGGGGAGAAAAAGGACCTCAAAAAGGACTAGAATAAACTGTTTTTACAGAAAATGACCCTGCTCTTGGGTGTCACACCCAGCACTGCGCAGCAGGAGCCAGCCAGCAGCTGACAGGCGTCTGGTGTCCTGTGCTGGATGAGGACAGCTCTCCAAGGACCGATGTCCACATGACAGCCAGTATCCCTGCTGGCACAGACTCGCAGCATCTCGTTGGGGGTCTCTGCGGTGGAGGGAAGAGCTGACTGGGCACAGGGTCTCACAGAGGGAGAAGAATTCAGTTTATACCGTGTGTCGCCTGCTTGCCGGGACCATCCACCAGAGGCCAATGCTGGTATAGGCTCTGGTGGTCACTTGAACAATAGGAATACTGGGAAAGAGCTTGTGGCTTGCAGATAAAATGGCTGTGGGGTAGGGGCAGCTTAGGGGCACTGCTGCAATAGGCCATATGTATCACGGCATTCGAGGTATGTGATAAATAACCCATTTTCAAGTTTGGTCAGGCTGAGAATTGCATAAACAACAACAACAATAACAACACAGAAATTAAAAAGCCCAAACAATCCTGGATACCCACAGTTTGGCGTCTGGGAATGGCACAACACAGTCGAGATTCCATGCCCTGGGGACTAGCTGATACCATCCATACAACCCCAAAATCTTTCTTTCCTTACAGAGCTGGTCTTTATGATCAGCACTGCTGTATGCTCCCTGGCATGGTAGTAACCAGAGGGGCCCAGCTCATGGGAGATGGATCTGGCAGGAGCCCTGACTGCCTGGAAAGCCCCCTTACTACTGCCATTGTTCCCTGTCCTTGCAGCTCAGAGCTCGTCTAGGTCAAGAAAGGTGGCTCAGGAAGACATTCCGTGCGAGCTCTGATGAGATCTGCTCCTCCCAGGGCTGTTCAGCTGGGCTTGCTCCTTTTTCTCATTCCACACACGGTTTAAAAGACTGTTTGTAAACACCAGTCTCCGACTCTGCCTCTGGGGCTCTGGGCAGAAGGCCAGGGAGGGATCTAAGAGACAGCAGACAGTTTTAAGAGGCAGTGGCGTCCGATTGCTGCGGTGGAGAGGATACGCCTTGCAATTAATAGCCATGGTGGCGGGAGTCACCTACAGTACCAGCAGGTCTCAACACTATTTCATGGTTCCCCGAGGCTGAGCTTGGGTTTTACTGAAATGACCTCTTCACATGCCAAGGTAAATTCTGCATCTCTCAAGCCAGCTCTGCCAGAATCAGTGGGGAGTTAAGCTGCGTTGCCTCAAATGTACATACTAGATCAGGGCCCTGTGATGACAAACACCACAGTGGGTATGTGTTTGCATTTGACACAGTATTGGTTAAATATTTACCCTCTTCGACCTCTCCTTCCCATAGATTGCTCCAGAGAGCTTGGCCACTTACATGGACTGGGGCACTCCCATCTAATTGGGCAGTCAAGGGCCTGCTGTGGCAGAGCACCTGCTCACTGAACACAAGACAGATGACCTGCAGTCCGAGATGCTGGCAGAGGGTCTGCCCAAGTCTCCCAGTCTCCCTTGGCTTTAGTCCGTTTGAAAAATGGTTAACAAGTGCCATATTTTGGCATTGTGACATTATGGAGCAGTGACAAAGCTCTGCTATTGAAGGGGGGTTAGAGCTGGTGAGAGTTAGAGCTGTGCTCACCTCTTCCCATCATCTGCAGCACTTGGTAGGCAAGGGAGGCAAGGAGAGATCCTCACCCAAGCACAAGTCTGAGCCTGTTTGTATGTCCAGAATTGCTTCTGTCTGTACACTTCTGTCCACACACATACCAGCAGGCATGTTTACGCACAGATTTCGATGGAGCTGCAAAGCTCCCGAAAAGGTGAGAGCCAGTTCTGGGTAGAGTGGGGAGCACTAGAAGCCCGAGTACACATAGATATCTAATACAGATCTACAGCTGGGTGTGCCCTCCATCCTGAAGGCCTGGAGCTGGGATGGCTCATTTTCCCCATGTAGGTACCTCTGCACTGGGCTCCCAAGGCTTCACACTGTGTGTGACAGCTTGTACCTGGGTCATGTGTTACACCTGTGCAAGGGACTCCATTGCTCCTATGGGAACAAAGTGGGAGGTCAGACCTGGCTGGTGGGGTGAGGGAGGAAGAGAAAAGCTGGTGGCTCCTTTAAGGGAGGAAGCCAACAAGACTGCAGAGAAGGAGCTCTGGAAGCTGTGTTTTTCTCTCAGCGCCTCAGGGGCTGGTTACTAAATTTGGTTACTGGGCTTAAATAATGCAGCGTGGCAGAGCCCAGTGGGTTTGAACATTGTCATATCCACATAATCCTCTCCTAGGTGGCAGAGATCTCTTGTTCTCTGCCGCTGCTATCTGCACAGGAGCTTGAATGTGATGTGAAACATCATCTTAAATAATTATAACTAGCAGAGAAGAGCCAAAGCTGCAAAGTCCCATCTATTTCCACTATGCTCTGTCTATCTATGTAATTTCTAAGGTGCCAATCACCAAAGCATCCAAGCACTGTCTAATCTGGATCTGAATTCCCTTGGTGCTCATGGAGGCTTGAATCTTAGCATTTTGTGTGAGCCCATCTCTAGCAATCATAGAGACAGAGCTGCATACTGTGAGCGAAAAAGCCTCCTATTGTTTTCTGATTTACTGACCAAAAGCCCATTTGGGTTGGAGGAGTCAGGACATCATGGTCACCCCTGGCGCAGGAAGCGTTAAATCCCCTCTGTTATTTTGGCAGAAGGCAGGGCAGGTTTGCCAAGGGAGGGCAGGGAGCCGTGGTGTAGTGCCTACCTTGCAGGTCACACAGTGTGGAAGTATGGGCAGAGCTCTACAGCCTGCACAGTCTGTACACTAAGGCTGCATCCAGCTTGGGGGCAAGAAGGCCCTCTGCCACCCCTCGCTGCAGATCCAAGCCTCCCCATGCAGGGACAAGGGATAAAAGCACAAGACAGGAGCCAGTGACCTGCTTTGCACCATGTAGGAGAAGGGGGAAGAAAATGATGCACCCAACTGCTGTCTCAGCTGACCTACTGCCCCACACTTCCTACAGACTTTGTGAAATAGATTAAAACCTGCCAGAAGAGCACTCATGGCTAATAGATGAGTGCTAACAGTGGGAAAGGGACTCACTGTACTGAACATACTCACCTGGAGTGAAATGAGATTAAACCTTTCCTTCATTACCAGGGAAAGAGTATTTGTTCTTAGTGAGAACCTGACAGGTTCAGGCAATGCCAGAGCAGAGCAATTACTTTCCATCCATTGGGCTGCTCTTAGGAAAAGGATCTCTCTCAGTGTCTGCCTATAGTCTCCCTGATTTGACATGACACTTCACAGCAGGTTTTCATGGCCGAGGATACTAAGCAGTTACTGGGAGAGAGTCTTTCCAAATCCCGCTTGTAAGCATCACAAATCAGTCTTTACAAAAGTGCAGGTCCTCTCCACCCTCCCCCATCAATCAGCCCTATCCTCCTTACTCCACAACTGCTGGAGTATTTTTGGTGACATCGAATAAATACATGTTAAATCTTTTTCCATTAGTGACATGTCAGAAATTAAAATGGCATTAGCTGTAAAGCCTGCAGCAAAGCCAGCTTCATCTAGGGAACTTGCACATGGTTGCCCAAGAGGCCAGGAACAACAGTACCAGCTTTGCTTTTCCTTCAATCCATCCATATTCTCTGCACACCCTTTCTACCCTTCTTCCTCCAGAAATACTAATGGCACCTTCTGCTGCTGTTTACTCACAAACTATCCTCAACTCTCCCAAACATTATGGGTAGGAGAAGTCTCCAGGTTACAATGTTTCATCCTCTCCAGTGACATGTTATATATGTCCTCTCCAGACATCGTATCAGAGATTTCTCAAGCCCCATTGTAAAATGCAGATGAATTGTTTTGCCCTTGCTAAGGCCACTGTATAGCAACTCCAAAACTGCTTCCATAGCTAGGACTTGGCTGGCAGGAATCTAAGTATATCAATAACTTGATTTTCCATCCATATCCATGGATGCCTTTGTCCACATGATCTCCACTCTTCCATACACACTGGCTCTGCAGCTAAACTTCATGTTTGACTCTAAGCCATGCCCACTCTGACAGTCATCCCACCCCTTCATTTCAAACCTTCTTTCTTCCTAGACATCTTGCCTCTCCCCCACTGCCTTTCTTGCTTTCCCCTGCTGTGTTTCCCCTTGTCCTTCTCCTGACTACCCATCCTATCCCCTTCCTTCCCTACTTGCTTTTTCAGTCTACCCTGCCTCCCAATCCAGTGCATCTTCTTCAGTCAGAGATGGACATCTCTGCTGTGTCTGGCGGTTCAGGCAAATGGCTTGCATCTTCTCTGAGTGGCCCAAGGCAGGAGCTTGCTCTCCTTTGCTACTACTCCTTTAGGTACGTGTTATGGATCAGCTTGGAATCCAGAGCGTGAGGAAAAGTCTACACAGAGCTCACAGCATGTGTAGCTTAACAGGAGGAGATCAGCTCAAAAACTCTGCCAGAAAGGAGCAACAGAGAATGGTTGAGGGGAAGCTCAAGGTGAAAGACGCTGAAATGCTACAGCTATCAAACAAGCCAAAATATTTATAGCTGTGATTTGCAGGGTGGCTGATTGTGCAGGGCAGGGAAAAGCCTACCATTGCCTGCCATTAAGGAAGAGGGAAATTGCAAAACAAACATCCCCTTTGGATATTTAGTAGCACACCCAAAAGATTAACATTGATTATATCTCCCTTTTAAGAAGCAAGATACTACCCTGCTTTAATTAACAAGGTGGGTTCTCAATCCTCAATTGCCTCTTTGCAAGTATCAGGTGAAACATCAGGGCTGGTGTTCCCAGTGGCATGAAGTTAGACTCTTCTGGTTAGCAGGCTAATCCTGAGGCCCTGCTCTTCAAAGGCATTTAGGTTTCAGGCTGCTGCTGATATTTAGATGCTTAAATCCTTTAAGGCTCCAGGCCTTAGGAGCTAAGAGGATGGCTACAAACTCCAGATTACCCGGTCCAAGTCAAATCTGTGTAAGTCCTGACTGATAAATGTTACTGTTAGGTATCTGTACAATGTCAAATTTCTCCCTGAGGCTGGGTCATTCTGCAGTTGCCTGATGTAGCCTCTGTGTGCCTTTTTTTTTCTGAACAAGGGGGTGATAGACAGCATCAGTCCTGATAATGGCTTTGACAGACCTGTGTAGAACTCAGGTTGTTCTACAGCTATTAATTCATTCAGACAAGCAGGCCTGCTGCTTGATGGGTGCTTTGTTTCACTCAGGGGGCGGGGGAGAGAGCACAGGGAGAATTGGTGCCTTTCCCAGACTTGCACAATAGCAGGGCTGGAAATGGGCCCTGTGCAGATTCAATTACTCTGAGTTGCCAGCATTAACTGCTGGGGTGCCCACTTCATTGTAGCTAGGGAAGGAGGTGCAGAGAGCAAACTGGCTTCTGTGCTTTGGATGTGATGGAAATGCCATCAGATTTTAGCACCTCAGTGACCTTTTCTTAACAATTCCTGAAGTCACAGCTTTCCCAACTCTTGGCAATAGATAAGGGCTGTGCACAGGTAAAGACTTCTGTTTCATGGTGCAAGATATCTGTGGAGACAGGAGCAGGAGAGAGAGATTGAAGAGATTGCTTCCTCCAGCCTTCTGCGTAATTACCGCCTGAAGAATGACATTGAACTCAGATCCTTACTCCAGGTCAAAGGCTTCCCAGAGGGAACATAGATATCTTAATGATGGAGTATACTCCTTCCCCAGAGTTGCAACCAGCCCTTTGTTAATGGCAGGATCCTTCCCTCCCTCCCATTTCAGCACCTTTAATCTCTCTGGAGTCAAACCAAGCTCCTCAGATTTAGGAGAGGAAAGGGACTAGTTTTACCTAGTGAATCTCTGAGCCAGGAGAAACAACAGCTCTGATACTCAGGCTTTTCCCATCATTTTACACCAGAAGCACTCTGCCATCCACCTGGTGAGCCAAGCTTCTGGGAGAAACCAGGCTGTGTCCTTTCTGCCTCATGCATCTCATTAAAGAATAGTGGGCAGTTTGGCTGGAGATTCTTCAAGCAGGATGGGGTCAGATCACACCCCAACTACCTGGAGGCATGAAAAAGCCTGAAGGGCTATCAGCTTCTCTCGTGTTTTCTGGGTTGTTCTACTTCTCCCAGCCATTCAAGTAACAGTAGGAAGGCTTCTCCATGGCTCACAAATACAGTGGAGAAAAGGGAAACTACAGGGCCTGTTCTTAAACTGTGAGGTCTTCTCAGACAAGGAGGAGTTCTGAGGTTCCAGAAGTGCATGGAAGATGCCAAAACTGGAGCAGAATTTACTTAGGGGTGATGAGTGGGGCTGTGAGGACTTCTTGCAGAAAAGTTTTAGAGGGGGGTAGGGGCTTTGAATCCACCTACATTGTGTGTGCTGTGCTACAGGGATGCAGAAGATTCTGAATTGTGGAGAAAGAACTGAATGTTTTAAAAGCCATTAAAAAAACGTGTCAGGCTTTCCCATGTGTGTATCTTTGCTGGAGTTACAGACAGAAGGGAAATTTCCTAATTGCTTTCCAGTTTGCACCACTTACAGGTACTGTGTACAGAGCTAGCGCCTTGTGAGATCGTTTGTGAGGATACAGTGCAGCTGGCCAGCATCACTTAATTGTTCTCATGTGTTAGGTCATTGGGGGTAGAGAGACTGCCTAAAATGTGCCTAAACCTTCTGACTTTTGTCCTCAGAATGCCCAGAGACAGAGAAGTCTTGGTAGGTCTAGTGGGGCAGGCAGTGGTGGGGGAAGGTGTATGTGGTGGATGTTGTCTCTCATTGCTGTTGTGGCAAGGAAAAAGCAGCACTTGCCTTAAGGGTTCAGGTAAGGCTGCTGGGGAAAGCCATCCTGAGGGAAGACGCCAGTTCAATAAAGGGAGCTGGCATGAACAGAAATGCCTAAAGCTTTTTTATTATATACAAAAGCCACCCAATGCCTTGCTCCCTGGGGAAGAGCTCCAAGATAGTTGTCAGTCTGGCTTGCCCCTGCCCTTTAATCCGAACATGCCCAAATGGGCCAGGGGCTTTATTTTTGTATTACTGCATTGTCTTCTTCCCACTCACTTGTGCTTTCCTCTCAGATGTCTGTGGCTCCTTTTGATACTTCTCTTCCCTGTTTTGGCCTCTCTGTTGGGCAAACTTTGTGGTTTGCCACCTTTTCTTGCCCCTTTTTCTATGTCTTTGATGGTACAAGAAAGCTTCTGGTTGTTTCTCTGTTTGCATTTCACTCTCTGTAGGGTTATGTCTGATGTGCTAAGACAAAAACATGTGAGTCCTCCTGAGTTCTGTCTAGCAGGGAATGCTCAGCAAGAGAGCGAAAAGCACAATGTAAAAAGGCTGTTCATTCCTTATATTTCTCAGCATCATAAAGACTAAGATATTTCCTACTTACTTCACAATAAAGCTATTGGCCTTATTTACTTTGTTCTTATGTGATATGCTTTATCTGTCAACTTCCAAGCACCTTGCCAGTGTTATTCATATAAATAAATCTTATGTTGCTTCTGTGCAATACGCATTTTCCTCCATTTTGCAGTTTGGGGAGCCAAGGCATTTAAAAACTAATTAGCTTATGCAAAAGTACAGAATAATCTGTCCTTAAGAAAGAGAACAAGAACTTCACAGTCCTGCCTTCCATGACTTCATTAATGGAGTGTTCTCAGCCTCTAGTTAATAGGCAGTCTGGTTTTCCTTCAGGTCACGATCATAAAGAGATCCAATTGTCACTTTAAACATGTAATTAAAGTGCCTGCCTTTATAATGACCTTCACGAGAATGCACCAGCCACTGCGCAGGTGGGTAAGATGGTGCTATATTGAAAACTATGAGGCT
Source organism: Machaerirhynchus nigripectus (assembly GCA_013397975.1). NCBI lineage: Eukaryota > Metazoa > Chordata > Aves > Passeriformes > Dicruridae > Machaerirhynchus > Machaerirhynchus nigripectus. The sequence goes on along the minus strand of VZRQ01001710.1, from coordinate 313,360 downwards.
TAGAGAGATTAAGAAATGGGACCAAGGATTTGGAAAATGAAAGCTCACTGTGTAATACAGAAATTTTGATTCTTGCTGGTCTGAGTCCTAGAGAATATTGTCTCCCCAGGTTTTTTGCAGTTTTTTTTGTGGGTTTTTTTTTTGGTGGGTTTTTTTGTTTGGTTGGTTTTTTGTTTGTTTTGTTTTGTTTTTGTTGATTTGTGTGGCGTTCTTTTATTTTGTTTTTTTTTGGTTGGTGCCGTCCCATCCTGTTGTGTGTGTCCCACCAAATTTCCTAAGTTTTGTGGGGAGTAGGAGACACTCTCTAGGCAATCTGCACACCTGCTGGCTGGTCACCATGAAGTGACAGAATTAGTGACTGGAGTGGGTTTTATATGGACTAGTTTGGCCAGTTCGGCTGTGTCCTGGAGCTTGAAGAACATAGATCCACCAAAATTTATTTATTTATTTATTTATTTATTTATTGCTAGTAACTTTATTTATTTCTAGTAACTTGTGCACCACCCCTTTTCAGGAGTGGAAAAGAAGCAATTTCAAGTGGCAAAGAAGTTGGGAATGACTGTGATTGTGTTACATGCCCTTCCTGGAAAAAATCCCTTTATTCAATAGGTGGCCTGAAGACACTGGTACATTTGGACTGCAGCTTTTCCAGTAACCCAGCAGGGTTTGGTGGGTGGAGGAAGGGGAAGGAACTCAGTGAGCTGTGACAATGGGAAAATCTTGGCAGGGACTCGCACACGCAGTCTTGCAATCGGCCTCAATGTCCCAACTGTTACCAGAAGGGATTGCGCCGGGATGAGGAAAGCTCAGAACAGGGTGTGTGAAGGCGGCCACAAACCCGAGCCCTGGATCCGTGCGTTGCGCGGAGGAGGCGGCCGAGGCCACGCTCCCCTTGGGCTCAGTGCCACCGCCCTGCTGTGGCCGCAGGGGCCCCGGCCACCGTCCTTCCCGTCCTTNGTGACTGCATCCCTGCGGCACTTCCTGCAGGGATATCTAACTGTGGGTCATTTCCTTTTGACTCAGCGGCATCAATCACGGACTACATTGCTCCGGCTTTTGGCTCAGGTCTCCAGCTGTGAGGATCTGCTCTCCCGCTCACACACGGGCGATGGGGCAGCTTGGAGACAAGCCCTGCGCTTTGCTTCTGTGGGTCCCTCAGAACCACCAGCTGCAGCTGGAAGGGTGCTACTCCCCATCCTGTCCACTATATATTCCCATGTATCTGCTGGTATGATAATATATCCATGATATATTTGCTGGTTTAAAGGTATTGGCATGACTGGTAGGCCTGGCAAGTCAGCTCCAGGGTCCTGCTGAGCAGGCTTTCCAAGCTCAGACTGCCATGCCAGCATGATAGATCCCCTGCACAGAGCAACAGGCTTCTGTGAGTGTCCCAGCATTGCACACCGTGGACAGTCAGGTCTTAAGGCAGCGAGTTTTAGCTCATGCTGATTCAGACACCTCTGCTACAGTGAAACATAGCCTAAATCCAGATATTGTCCAAACCCTTCAGAGGCTGCGCTTTGCTCCAAAGATGTGTACAGTATATTGTTTTATATGAACAAGTACATGATGAAATTTAATGGTGTGAATGAAAAGTTTCCTTTCTAACAGCATGGGATTTTGACTATGTAGCTGAAGCTCTTTCCTGTAAAAGTCAAGACCAATTACTGCTCATGTTGCACTGCTGAAACAAAATCACTGCATGGACAGAGGATGCCATCCTATCCATGGATAAGTGGAGTGGTCTGAAAACTAAGCCTGTAAATAAGTACCCTATGCCTCCACATGACTTGGCTGGACTAGTTTTAGGGAAAACCAGCTATTACTGCCAGGGGAAATCCAAGCGTGCTTTGTAATTTGGGACACACTCAAGGTCCTATATGTGCAACAGGAATCGTCCCACAATTGCTGTGCCAATCCCATCATCCCTGTGAGTCCCGTTTGTCTCTTCAAAAGGACATCATGTGACTGATGTCAAGCAGACAGGACAGAGCAAGGGCTTTCAGGCTCTAAAGAGCTTCAGGGTGGTTTACCATGAGGAGGAGTGAGAGCTGGTGGTTCAGGTTCTTCTCCGTCAAGGTGGACATGAGGTGCTCAGTCACAGCAGAGTCCTGCACTTTACATTGGGAATTGCCAAATTATGTACAAGACAGACATGAAACAATCTTAGAGATTCATGGCATCAGAAGCCTCAAAAAGCAAGTCAATCTCTAAATAACACCTCTAAGCATGGACAAATAGACACTCCAGTTGTGAAAAACGATGTGAAAATTGCCCCCAAACGTTTCCAATTATTCAGAATAAAACTGCACTGTCTGAGAAGCTAGAAATTCCCATTAACTGGAAGGGACACTTGGAATGAAGACACTTGAAAGGAAGGACTGCTGATGGCTGGTCAACCCAGCAATAAACACCTATCTGTCATACTTTTGCTGAGAAATGCTTCCTATGCAGATCAAACTTAATACTTGTAAGTAAACAATGTGAATGCAAAATATTCTACAGAAATGTGTATTATATAGGTATTATATAAGTATCTATAGATAATACATGTCCACACAATAGGATTTTAGGGCTATGTCTGTATCAGTAAACCTGTATCTGGGGCAGTACAGCTCCATCGTCTAGAAATTAATAGCTGATTCAATTTAATTTATTCTTGCCATGGTTTTGGCCTGTGCCAGTTAACACTTTTCCAGACAATTCCCAGGCACAACTGAGTGAGTTACTGTGGGCCAGGGGCCGTTCCCAACAACCACTTGGATCCAAATGCCTTGCTTGAAGGATAAAAGAGTTTCATGTTATTGGTGCAAGCCATCCTGTGCCAGGGCTCTCGGTGCCAGAGAACAGTCCTGGGCACGTTTAATTTACTGGTATAGACATAGTCTATGAGCCCAGGGGATTAGGCAGGGTTTTAAGGGTTGCATGCCTGGACTTAGGTAGTTGATTTCTCCCAAAATCCATTTTAGGGAACCTTGGGGTTTTTTTTGTGGACATGGGCCTTGAGCCTTTAAATCTTCTATCACCTTAGTTAAAAAGCCTTGCCTTCTGGTGTTCATGACCCTTTATAGTGTTTTCCCTAAACAGTAAAAATCTGGTGGAAAGTAAGGTGGGTTGTAATTATGCAGTTTTATTATCACTATCTTCCTGACAGTGGCATATAACAATAGTGAGCTCTGTTTAATTAACACTTCTTTTATATTTTTAAGAAGAAAGTCACATAAAACCTAGGAGATAGAAATGAAACCATACAAACCAGTAATTTTTCAAAGCCTGGCTAATTTTCATCAGGCTTTGTAGAAAATAACTTCCTTTGTCTTCAGGTAAAACCTGGAGATTTTAAGATTACACTAATGTTGCTGTATGAAATTATGGAGGGACTGATTACATTTTTAGAGGAACACCCCTACAGGTGTATTCAGTTACACTGATCCTTGTGGTACTACATCTCTTGGGAATGGTGCTGTTGAGTTTCTAGTATGTGAATGTACTTGAGCCTTGAGCTTTTCTATGTCCTCTGAAGAACAGCACAGAAAGATATCTGACTGACAGCAGCAAACCTGCACAGGAACAAAACTCCTTTGGTCAGGGTGCTAATTGCAGTGTTCCGAGTCACATACTTCTGACCCATCTGTCTGGTCTAATCATAGCTCTCTCGCCCAACTCCGTCTGGCTGTCACCCGCTTAGCCTGACTCTTACCATAACTTGAGTTTCATTTCTGTCAATGCAGCCGCCACATTAGTGTCAGGACACACGGGCCAGGGCTGAGATGAACACAGACATAACGGGTGTCTCTTCTTATCTGTGTGGCTCCAGTCAATCTGGTGGGACTGCTGCTCTACTGTGCAATATGAGTATTCAACCATCCCAACCTCAGGCCGTGTCAGGACAGCTCTCATACTGTGATGATGGTGCACTATAGTGATGATAGCAGCAAGGAAGTGGGCAGAAGTATACTGAAATTCCATTTACCTGTGGATATGATGAGTGTCTGCCATATATAAGCAAATTAGGCTGGCTCTTCAGAAGTGATCCCTTGGGTTTACGAGGGAGAATAGAGGAGGGCTGGGAACTGGTGAGATGAACATCTGATCCTTTAGACTGAATCTGTCTGTCCTGTTTTTCTTGCCATTTGCCACACATGCCTCCCAGAGATGGAGTCCCACACACCTGCTACATGCGTGGCTTTGTGATGCATGAGCAGATTTATTCAGGGGATCTGATGCTGTGTATCTGGGCCCATTATCCATCTAGAGGGCAACCAGAATATATCTGAATATTTCTGGCTGAGAAAGAGGAGAGTTTTTTTCAAAAACAGGATCCAGAAGAAGACTCATTAATAGCTCTAGGAATGCTGGCTGTGGTGTGGAACTGAGATGGAGAGTTTTTCTCTGCATTGTCTCCTCTGAGTGGAGTCAGGTGTGTGACCACACTTTGGTTTGCCTTTGAGGGCTAGGAGCCTGCTGTGGGGCTGTAACTTGTGTCAGGCTCTGGTGTCCACTTCTCAAGCACTCGAATGAGGAGAGGTCATCCTAGGGTGGGATTCGGAGGCAGGCCTGATCCTTTCACTCTGGCCTTCTGCACCCAGGGGGCTTGCAGAGCTTAGGATCAGCAGCCTGGCCGGATGTGTGTGCAGACTGGGATCAGCAACCTGGCTGGCTGTGTGAGACGCCCAGACCTTTGGTTACTAAAGTGCAATTTCCTGCGTGAGCGTGTGCTCGTCGATGTAAAGCAGCTCGTTGTTGCTCCGTGGTAACGCCGGTTGTGCCCTCAGCCCAGCCGGGAGAACACACACGCCGGCAGAGCTGGGGCAGTCCTGCATCCCTGCATCCCTGCAGCCCTGCAGCCCTGCATCCCGCCGTCCCTGTCCCCGGCAGAGCGGCTGGACAGGGAGAGCCGGGACAGCGCCAAGCCGCGGTCTCCTGCGCCCCCTGGGGCCAGCTGACCCGCAATGCAGGCACAGAAGGCGTCTGGTACGAGACAGGAGCGGCTTTTCACCAGCTTGGAAACAAAGAGAAATGAGGGAGTGATGGATGATAAGACATCCATGAAAATATCGCGCCCTCCACTCTTTATCAGCCCTTTGTCTTAGCCCATCTGTTCTTGCTGCGTCCCCCTCCCACCTTTTTGACCATTTGTAGTGCTAGCGTGACTGCAGGCAGAGCTCACAGTTTCTGATGCCAAATCTCATTTCCTCCCTCCCAAGGCTGTTTTCATCCTTGTTTACACAGCCTAGAGAGCTGTTTCAAGTGGAATTTCTGGTGAATTGCTTGCAAGTAACTGTCCTTAGCTGTGGGAAACTGATAAAGGTTTCATAATTTGGTCTTGGCCTCTAGAAAGTTGGGGAGGAGGTACAGGTGCAATGTGCAATCACAGATTTTAGAAAGCAAGGAGTAAATAGCATGCTTGTGATTTATTCTCATGCCAAAATCTTCTAAGGCGGCTCCTTCCTTGGCCAGTCTAGCAATCTGAGCTTTTGAGGCAGAGGCTTGTGGAGACAAGTTATCTTTTTCTGTTCCTCACAGTGCAGTTTTATTGGATGCTTGGACCCCTTCCATTTGTTCACGGCTGGTTTGTGGCCACAAGTCCTCAGTCACTTGCAGTTCTACAGTTATTTTAAGGGCCATATATTTTACCTGCAAGCCTTTCTCTGAGGATTCTGCTGTGCTGTCACTCCTACAGAGGCCTCAGGCAGTGCTCCTGCTCCTCTCCCAGCCTTCCCCGCCATACTGAGTTGCTCAGCAGCACAGGTTCACACACTGACTTCAGCAGACCCGAAACTGTCTTCCCTGCTCAGTGATGAACTGGAGCCTGGCAGCAGCTGGAGAAGAGGTGCAGGGAGGCGGACAGGAGTCCTAACAGTTCTGTGAACTATCACCAGTGCTGGCTGGTGTTTTCTGCTTATCTGATGGCAGTCTGAGAGGTCTGGCCAGGCTCAAAGCAGGGCACTGTGGCCAGGAGTTGCCTGGGATGGCCCAGTCAGGGTATAGCATGGGTGTGGCCTGGCTGTTGCTCTCCTCATCCATGCATTGTGCTCGCATTATGGCAACAAGTTCAAACATGCACATCCTGGAAATTCTTCTAGAATTTCTCTCCCTGGTGATAGTAACCTGTCTCTTTTTTCACTTCCCTTAGAAGCAATGAAGCTGCTCACAAATACATATCTAGATGGGGTGCCCAACTAAAGGAACTGGGAAACCTCTTTGATATTGAAAGCTGTGTTTTATTCATACACTTGGGATAAGCCCAGAGGCTGTCTGGGCAGCCAGGAAGATCCAGAAAGGAATTTCCCCCCATCAAACCAGGAACCACAATAATATTTTCTCCCTTCCTCTTCAGGGACTGTGTGCTCATTTCCTAGCACTTTTGCTTTAGAAGTTTCCCATTTTTGCAGGACCCTAGGACCTTTGTTGCTGCCCTTCTAACCATTATAGTTTGAGGTTTCTTGTCTTTGACCTAAAGACCTCAAGTCTGAGGCAGCTGATGAGCTGGTAAGCTCTTTCTGTGGGGGTAGACTGGATGTTTCCTTCATCTTTGGACTGACTGCTCCTGGCTACATGGCAGGGCTCAGAAGCACTGTGTGATCCCAGCTGAGCACTGTTATCAAGAAGGCGTTTGAAAAGGAAGAGATGCGAGTGAATTGCAGGGGCTGTGTTTGAAGGAAAGAAGGTCAGATGAGACAATTCCTCTTCTCCAGGGATTAGAAAGAAGCTATCCAATGCAGAAATCATTACTTCTCTTTGCTTGTGTTTCTGAGGAGCCAGGCTGCCCTGCTACCCAGGGGGTTTCTGGCTGGCCAAGCTAAACTGTGAGTGCTGTCCCAGTAGCCTGTTACCGAGCAGAGGAACAAATGTCTGCAGAACCAGCAGGAGAAGCACGGTGTAAATGGCCTGCTCTCTCTGGTTCTCACTGTATCAGCCACACGCTGACTTTCCAATTGGCCCAAGCAATTTGCAGGGACAGAATGGGCAGGAAGGGAATTATAACAGAGATGGGGCTGCCCAGCAGTGCTCTTAAGAGGATTGTCTCTTCTTCTTATATATGTCATGTATGAACATGCCGAAATGGTCATTGTTTCCCTATTGTATAGCATCTCTTCAATTTCCTTTTCCTAATTTTCCTCTTTTATGGCAGTCAAAACCTGCGTATACCAAAACATGTATCCTAGGTAGTTCATTGCTTAGATGAGCCTAGAAGATATGTATCTAAAAGAGAAAAGATAGCTGTTACCTGATAGCCCTTCTTGATTCTCCCTAATATCCAAAGTGTTTGCATGACAGCAGCTGGCTCAGTTCTGGGACAGGTTGTAGCTTTTAAGGTAATGGTGGGCAGTTCTCACCTTTGATTGCTTATAGCCTTAGTGAAGGGCTCCTTCATGTGTGGTATGTGGGATGTTTCCCAACTGCCTGTCCTATACTCCTGGTATAAAGTCAGAGCTTGGAGAGCCCTTGTGTGTGCTACAATTTCACCCCTGCAGCTGGGTCATGGGGTGTTTGTGGTTTGTGTGGTGGGGACTTGGTTTGGCCTGTGTTAGGGCAGATGTTGTGCAGAGGCCGAGTCAGAGATGATCCGTTCTGGAGGAGCCCACAGGCTCAGCAGTTCACAAACTGGGAGGAGGAATGCTAGAAGTGATTGGTGGCTGGCTCAGGGACAGACCTTAGTGCCCTTTGTCTGTTTTGTCAGTCATACTGTTCTGGGAACAATTCTCATTATTTTTGTGGATTGTCCTTCTCTCCTGCTTTTAACTACCTACGCTGGACTGTGTTTGAATCAGTTGGTGGATGGCCCTGCTCTGGGACACCAAGATGTGCCGGCTTTGGGTCCACATCTTCCTCCAAGCAAGCTCCAGGCTCAGCTTTCATCCTGCTCCTGCGCTCCTATTCTCTTTTAGCATTTTCCTTGGCAGATGCTCCTTCCCTGCCTGGCACTGGCAGTACCTCTAGTGTCTGTCTTGGACATCACCCAGTTAGGGTCATAAGCAAGAGGGAATGGATGGGGTTTTTCCAGCTCATCCTTGTCTCCCTTGGTGTAATGAGGGGAGATCCCCAATAGATGGCACTTGAACCTCTTCCCTGGCTGTTTTTTTCCCTCCAACCTTAGGATGTTCACGCCAGTGTATGCACAGATGCAGCATGAGCCTGTTACGGCACAGTGTGTGGAAAAAGGAGACAAAAGAGCGGTTCAGTGTGTAAGAAGGGGCGAGCAGATCCCCAGGTGACTTCAAAGGGTGAAAAAAGCATCTCTTTCCTTTTGAGAAGACTTGGCCAGGCCTGCCTAATGAGGCCTTCTGCACCCACACACATTCCTGTTCTTGCACCTGGCAGTGTCAGTGGTACACCTTGGGCAGGATAAACTGCAAAAGGCATTAGCTTGTCCTCCGAGCACAGCAGTAAACACAGCCCAGAGGGAATCTGTGCATTAAACTAATCCTCACTGCATTGTCTTTACCCCTACTGCCTGTCTCCCCATTGCACTGTTTGGTCAGGATTCCCACAGAGGAATGTCTCCAAGGGAAAATAAGATGTGGCACAGCAGACATCCAGAGATGTCTTCCCCATGGCAGCAGCAGTCAGGAACATGTGGAAGTGAACCAGTATCCTGCCTCAGCTCACAGTCCCCTGCCCTCTCCCTGACACCTCAATGCCACGTGTTCTTGCAGGGGAAGCTTGCCACTTGCCTCCTTTCTGCTCCTGGTCTGGCCATGAGGAATTTAAAGAGATCTTCAAAAAATGCTGGAGCAGGCATGTGGGCTTACCCTAAATGTTATGTGATGCATTTTTCATGCTTTTATCATGTGACCAGAGGAAACTTGGACTAGGTTTGAGATTTGAGATGTGGTTTGAACCCGCTAGGCAGATCAAAACTCTGGGGGTGAGAAACCCACAGGAACCAAAAACAGAGCAGAGTGATCACATGAGATGCTTGGGAACAGAAACCACTGAATTTTGCATAGCTCTAGCAGTGTGATCTAGTAAGAGGCTAGATTACAGTCTGGGAGCATATGGCTTGGGGCCAGGAGGTACCACTTCTATTCTTGGATCTTCCACAGCTTTCCTCAGTGACCTTCAGAAAGTCAAGTAACCTTCCTCTGACTTGGGTTTTTCCTTGGGAATAATACTATTACTTACCCCTGGAAACTATTTTGCTATCCTTGGATAAAAGTTACTTGGTAGTGTTCTGCAACCTGTATGTGGAGGAGCAACACCTCCAGACCTCTCAGGAAGCTTTATTTCCACTACGTGATGCAGCAGCATGACTTGTCATCTACTGGGAACCCATTTAGCATGTGGAGCCTCATCCTCAGGGCACAGATCACCTAAGACAAGGGTTGCAGCAGTAGGTTGCAGCTCTGCTTTCTGTGAGGGTTTCTTTTCCTCTGGGGGTCTGCTAAATCGCTTGTCGCTGGTTGCAGCAGTGTGTCACCGTGCCTCATTAAGAGGAGATGCTGGATGCCATGGATCAATGCAGAGATTGTGATCCGTCATTCAGTTGCTCCTTGCAGTCCAGTTGTGGACCAAGAGAGAGGCCATGGTACTTTACCAGTGTGAGGTGCAAGGTTAGCTGGGGAGGAACCTGAGGGTGTGAGTTTCTCGTGAGTCTGCTGGAACACAGAGATGCTCATGCATACAGAGTCTGAGAAAACACTGGGAGAAGGTGTCTATAACTAGATTTTCAATAGAACTGGGTGTACCCAAAGCTGGTGTTTCTGGCTATTCTGGTCATATGAAATACAAAGCAAGAAAGAAACTGCTGCTCTGCAGGTTATTTGCTGAAATGCAGGTAAATGTTGCAGAAGCATGATTTTTAGTATTAGTTTCTCTCAAACTGCAAATGCCCTGAAAAAGCCTCATCAGCACTTGTTTTTGCTGCTTGCCCTGAGAAAGCCTGGCCCTGCAGCAGGTTAGGAGGCCTAGCAGGAACCCTCCACCAGGCTGTGGTCCCCACTGCTGTCCTGTGCCTTAATGAGGTGGGGTGAGCTCAGGTACAGGCTGTGCTGTGTTACAATTGGGATTGCTCTTCTCTATTCCAGGGAGCTTTTTCAGCTTCATCTGTTCTGAAACAGACAACTAGGCCCTGGCATATACCTGTCCCAGTGCTTGAACTCTGAATGGGAGAGCAATCATACACGTTAATTTAAGGTGACAGGGGTCATATCTTACAGACTATTACAAGGACAGCCAGTGTTTCCATAGCTGAAATAAGGAATGAATAATGGCTTGGGGAATTGTGCTTTAGATGAAAAAAAAAAAAAAAGGAAAAACTTATAAGAGAGTCTCAATTGTTGGACTTTAGGATATACCTTGGTTATTGGTAACCAGGTTAGTTGGTAACCTGGTTAGGGACCAGGAGTAATTCTTATTTAACATTAAATATACTATTGCATATCTCTGTGGAGGATTTCTGGTTTCAATTGGCATTTTACTCCCTCCTGTTGGATGCAGGATGTCAGACTAGCAATCTGCTCATGTGCACTGCTCCCTGTTTTTTTAATTCATGCAATAAGAAAAGCAGAAGTACCAATAGCAATGTGTGGTGACTTAAGAGTCATAAGGTTAGATAGTGATTTCAATTTGGTGTGAAATGGGGGAAAAATAGGGGAAAATAAGTCCATGGTGTGAATGCAGAACTCACAGAGCAAGTACGGTTTAACAGCTGAGACAGTTTTCTACTGCAGGCATCTTTTAAGAAGGCACTATCTGAAAAGCAGAAATTTTGTTTTCTGGCTCAGACTCAGTGCTTGTTGTACTCTTTCAATAAAAAATACTTTGCTAACTGGAGCTGAACAGAGGCCCTTTCCACTGCAGCGAAGATGTTCTCTCTCTTTTCCACAGTCAGCACTTTAGGAGTGCTCTTTCCTTATCTCGTTACAGGCCTGCTGGCTGAGAATTGGGAACCCACACGTTAACCAGCCTGTGCTCCTCTGGAATTTGTACACAAGCAGAGACCTCTGCAATGCTTCCTAGCTTGTCCCAGGAGGAAGGTTGGGACAAAAGGCTCTGCTGGCCCCAAGGGACTGGTAATGGGCAAAAGGGACCTTTCACCTAGACACGGGGAGTTTATCGCTGGCATGGAGTTGGCAGTGGGTGAAAGCCCTTTGTTGTTACTGCTGGCAAACGTGTCGGCGGCTTCCTGTGGGTTCAAAGTGGCTGGGAGCCTATCAGTCGGTCCCTGATAACTTTCCTGACTGTTTTGCCAGGGAGGTGCAGGAGGACTGGCCATACGAATGGGGCACCTTGCTTGTGCCCGAGCATAGCTAGTGCAGCAGCAGCTGGTGCTGGCCTGGCCTGCGTTTCTGTGGGGAAAGGCTGCGGCGAGTTTCCCTGCTGCTGCAGGCCTCATGCAAGCTCCCGGCGTGGCTCAAGGGACTCGAGACAGAACACACGAGCCCTCCCTGGGGATCTGTGCTCTGACTCGGAGGACAGGACAGGCAGGTCAGCACACCCCTTTCCCCTCCTGGACTGCGCGGGCTGCGAGCCAGGATGCGGTAGCGCACAGGCAGCCACCAGTACGCTACATCCCGAGCAGAGGCGGCCCGGGTCGCAAACTCAAGGAACGCCGGCCAGCCGGGAAGGGCCGGTGACCCTTTAAGCGGAGTCCCCGCCCCGTGCCGCCCCGTGCCGCCCCGTCCCGCCCCGTCGGGCCAATGTGCGCCGCGGCTGCCGCGCCGCTTGTTACAAGTTTCCCGTGGCGGCGGTGCCGAGGGATACCGGGGCGGCGGCGCCCGGCGGTAGCGGCGGGGCGCGATGCTCGATGCCCGCCTGGGGCTGACCGGGCGGGAGTGCTGCCATGAGCGGAGCCCGGTGTCTCGCTCAGGGAGCTCTGCCGTCCCGCAGTGAGCACTCTGCGCCGAGTGTCTCTGTCCCCTGCAGCACGCTGCCAGCTGGTACCTCCCTCCTTTCTGAAGCGTAACTGGGGAGGGGGTGGAAGGCAAAGGAAGGTTGGTGTTCAGTTTTTTTCTGTAGGCTTTGGAGAGGGATTCCCTGTGCCTCCCAGAGCGGAGGGCTGTAGGACAGAGTGCGCTGGCGGAGGGGAAGGGGGCACAGCTGGGAGCGGCTGTGCGGAGCCGTGCCCCCGCCGCCGCGTACCTGGGGTGCTGGATGCGAGCTCCGCGCAGCTCCGCCGAGCGTAGCGGCAGCGGCGCGGCAGATGCAGATGCGTGCGTGTGTGTATGCTTAACCCTTTCTTGGCTCCTCGGATTTGTACCATGCTGAAGATCCTCACCAAAAAGCTCAGGAACCAGAGTTTGAACGAAATTCAACCTTTCCAGCTAAAGGTAAGAAAAACCGATTTTGTCTCGGTTGTTTTTTGTCCCCCTCAGGTAACTACTAAGGGGGCCCTGAGGAGCTGGAAACTTGCAGTGTTTATTATGCTGGGTCAGTTTCCTCTCAGCCAGTGTGCTCAGGAGGAACTGGCCTAGGCTGCATTGCTGTTACTTAAAGTCCCGTTCCTGTGCACTCAGAATTACCCTGCAGAATTCAGATAATACAGAAAGGTGTATGCAGACAGATGTATCTGTCTGGTTTTTAGAATGTTTTCCTTTAGATGGGATTCACATTTAACTGTGTAGGGGCATTTGCCTAGATACCTTTGTACGTGTGTGATCTGTGGCCTCCCGGCCCTTGCCAGGCTAGAACCCCACAGTGCTAGGTACTCTACAAACATGATTTACCTAACATGCCTTTCAGCTCGTTATTTTGCATTTCTCTCTCTTCTGGTCCTGAAGGCCAGGATCTGAGCTGAAGTTTGCAGAGTGGATCATTGCATTGACCCATGGCTTTTCAGATTCTTCTTACATCCGCTTTTAATGTTTAAAATAAAACTGAGGACCACAGATTCAGGATAAGAACTGTCTAAGCTCTTCCTGCCAAATACAAAAAGGAATTTTTGAGCCATATACCACAGGATAAAAATGGAGCCGTGACGAATGGGAAAAAAATACCAGCACCTGATTTGGCAAAATTGTTGTGAATCAAGGGACACCCCCTGAAATAAGCAGAGTTACTCTGGATTGGCACCAGTACTGCGGGAAGTGTAGCACCTGGCCCCAAATAAAAGAAGGGATCTGGGAAAAGTAGCAGCCCTCGTTGCCTGAGTTGGGGGCTGGGGATCCGTATACCAGACTCTAGTGGAGTCTTTTGTATGTGTTACACAGAGGCTCATTGCCGTGTGGCTGCACTTCTGCGCAGTCACTCTGGACAGGCTGATGGCAACTTTGATGAAACATCAGCACTGTTTCTAACAAAGTTTGCTGTACTTCTTCCTCTGGGGGTTGCACATTCGGTGGCTCTCAGGGGAGGCAGGGTTAGATTTTATTTTTGGAAGTAAAGTAAGAGCAATGCTTTAGGTTGTAGTGGATTGATTCAGTGCAGAGTATCTGCAAAGGCAGTGAGGGATTTTTTTAACACTGTGTTTCTGGGCCTTATGGCTGCAATCTCCTCCTTTAGCTTTATTGTTTGTCTCTTGGAGCCTCAGGTTGTGAAACCATGAGAATCTTTGGAAGGACCTCTCAGAGGTAGATACAGCCTTCAGGATGCTTGGAGGAATGCAGGAAAATGTGCATGAGTGGGCATCTGCAGCCATTTTGTTCATATTAGTGCCAAGGTTTTGTGCTGCAGACAGGTGGTCTGCATTTTTGCAGGCTCAGTGGAGAAAGTTAAGCTTGCACTGTGCCTTGCTTGCAACGCTAATGCATAGCCCATCAGAGCTGTCTTTGCAGCCTGCAGTGGGGAGTGGTACAATGACTGGTACACATGTGTATGGGCAGAAAGCCAGACTTGCAAACTCTGGGTTTAAATCTGTTTTGTAGGCCTTTGGGGACCATGTGCAGCTGCCTGGTCTTGGTTGAGCCTTGCACCAGCATACTAATTGCTTAATGGAGTGTGCAGTGCTCTGTCTTAGGTGTTGGACCAGAGCTCCTTGCAGGTATAGACCTGGCATAGGTGTCACAGGGGGTGAGCAGTGTGGAAGCTTCTGGTGGCTGTGCTGTGATGGGTCCTGTGTCAAGGCCAAGTGTCCTGTACCATTTTGCTCTACTGCCCTCATGATGTGGGGCTGCCAGGCACTGACCAGACTTCTGCCTTTTTGGCCTTGGTCTGTGTCTATGCAGGTATATGCATTATTTAAAAGGTCCGGTGTGCTGTCATTGAAACCTAGTGAAAAGTCAGGTGAGAGCATAGAATCAGGTCTGTAGGGGTCTGTAGTCCTCTAAGTGGAGAATGAGCATCAAGTTTGGATAGAGTAAGAATTGATCTGCATTCACCACCCAAACCAAGAGCTTTCTGAGCTTTAATAACAGTGCGATTAGCTGCTCTTCTCCCTCATTGCCCTCTCACTTTTGCACTTTATGACCTTTATGGGAGGTTCCCAAATTCAAGGAAAAGCAAGCTGCTGTTGTGCTTCTAGCTTACAACTGTATTGAAATCTGCCAAAGTCCCAGGAGACTGTCCTTGGGTAAACTGGCAATTCATTTTTAGAAGTGTGGAAGATTTGACCAACCTTGGATTGGCAACCAGGCTTTGGCAATCTTTTCAGGATGAAATTTCTTCCCAGTATAAGGTTTTATTTTTGTATGATGTGTCCTGAATTGGTTTAGTGTGGCTGTGATAGGTTCTCCTTGTCTTTCCCCACTTGCAGAAGCTGAGAGGATGCCATGGCCTTTGTAAGTGAAACCACAAAGTATGCAAGCTTTGGGTGTTGATGTAATGGACTTCTCTTTTTCCATACTGAAGCTGGTCTTTAGGCAGTAGACAACTAGGGCCACTCAGAGGACTTTGACTCAAGAGATGTGCTGGTGTCTCTCAGAAAGTGTCCCTTTATTTCCCTTTCTCCAGAAGTCACCATGGTGGGAAGGGAGGGACTGACTGACACTTCGCCTGATACTGGGTTAGCATGCTCAGCCAGCAGTTCCTGATAAGGGTGGCTGGGCTCTCAAGTGTGATAGTTAGGGTTCAAATTTGAGCCCCTCAACTTGGAAGATAGCTGACCTTGCTGTCTTCACAGAATCTCAGAATGGATGAGGTTGAAAGGGACCACAGTGGATCATCTGTTCCAAGCTCCCTGCTCAAGCAGGGTCATGCTAGAGCACATGGCACAGGATTGCATCCAGATGGTTCTTGAATATCTCCAGTGAGGGAGACTCCACAACCTCTCTAGCCTTGGTCCCCCACACAGTAAAGAAGTTCTTCCTCATGTGCAGGTGGAACTTCCTGTGCATCTGTTCCTGCCTGTTGCCCCTTGTCCTATTGCTCAGCACCACTGGAAAGAGCCTGGCTCCATCCTGTCAACACCTCCTCTTTAGGTATTTATATACACTGATGAGATTCCTTCTCAGTTACCTCTTTTTGAGACTGACCAAGCCCAGCTCCCTCAGCCTTTCCTGGTAAGAGAGATATTCCAGTCCCTTAACCACCTTTGTTACTNTAGAGGGGCAGGATCACCTCCCTCAACCTGCTGGCAATGCTCCTCCTAACTCCCCCCAGGATACCATTGGCCTTCCTGGCCACAGGACACACTGCTGGCTCATGGACAGCTTGTTGTCCACTACGAACCCCAGGTTGTTCTCTGCAGAGCTGCTTCCCAGCAGCTGAGCCCCCAGCCTGTGCTGGTCCATGGGGTTCTTCTTACCCAGGTGCAGGACCCTGCACTTACCGTTTCTGAATTTCAGAAGTTTCCTCTGTGCCCATCTCTCCAGCCTGTCGAGGTCCCTCTGAAGGGCTGCACAGCAGTCTGAGGTATCAGCCACTCCTCCCAGATTTGTGTCGTCAGTGAACTTGCTGAGGAGGCATCTGCCCCTTCATCCAAGTCATCAGTGAATGAGTTAAACAACATTTGGCCCAGTATTAAACCTTGGGGGAGAGCACTAGTGACAGGCCTTCAACCAGACAGTGGGCCACTGATTATGGCCATCAGCCAGTTGTCAATCCACCTCACTGTCCACTCATCCAGTCCACGCTTCCTGAGTTTGCCTATGACGATGTTATGAGGGACAGTGTTGAAAGTCTTGCTGGAGTCAGTGTAGACAATATCCACTGCTCTCCCCTCATCCAGCCAGGTAGTTCTTTCATTGTAGAAGGCAATTGGGTTTGTCAGGCATGGCATTAGTAAATTCATGCTGACTACTCCTTGTCATTCATGTGGATAGACATGGCCTCCAGAATGAGGCACCCCATCACATTTCTAGGGATTGAGGTGAGGCAGACTGACTGGTAGTTCCCTGACTCCTAGTTCTTGCCTTTTCTGAAGACTGGGGTAAACATTTGCTTTCTTCCAGTTCTCAGGCACCTCTCCTGATTGCCATGACCTTTCAAAGATGATAGTGAATGGCCTAGCTATGGTATTTGCCAGCTTTCTCAACATTTGTGGAAGCATCCCATCAGGGCCTGTGGACTTGTGGATGTCAGGTTTTCCTAGGTGTCTTCCCATTGGACACTTGTGCCCCTGTAGCAGGAGCAGCATGTCTGCTCCTGAGCTCTTGTAGTTCATAGCACAGCCTGTTAGTTTAAGAGCTTCAGCTCTTCAACCTTCAGCTTCTGTGGCTAAATCCAAGAATTGCCTGGTGACTCAGTTTTTGGTCTACCTCTAGCTTCACTGGTCGGATGTTATTTGCTAGAGATTAGGCCAGATTAAGGAACATTTTTGGCTGTTTTTGAGCCAGAAGCAGATCTGACTTTACAGGTTAGGGATCATCTTTGATAACAGCTAGCAACTGGGTCTGTTCCAGAGCATCTGGGACAGGAGGAAAGTGTGAGAACAGGGGAGCATCCCATATTGTAGTGAAATGCTTCAAAGCAGGAAAGTGAGAGGGGCCTGTAACTCTAGGCCTGATTTTTTTTTTTTTTTGTGTGTGTGTTAGTTGTTCAGTATTACAGTCTAGTACAGTTTTTTATTATTTTCTTTTATAGTTTTGGACTGGTAACCCTGAGAAACACTTTCTGAACTATAAGTCAAGCTGATCAAGGAGCTTTTGAAATGCGTATCTTGGGCTTGCATGTGGGTTTGTGATGGAGTACTGATATTGAGCCCATAGAAGTATTCTCTGACCAACTCTGTGAGCTTTCTGCAAATTGAATATGTTGTTCATCCCCACAGTTTGGGGTAGGGGTTTCTCACACAAATGTGTTTCTTCCAAGTTTCTCTTTAACTCTTGTGGCCTTGCTATTTATGTAGTGGCTAAAGTGTGAATGTCTGTTTTCTGAGCTTTGCTTGCAAGCAAGCTCCTTGGGGCAGGGAGCATCTGGCTGGAACAAGTCTGTGCATTGCCAGTCAAACTAAGCCCTTAATTAGTGGCCCTAGGTGTTATCAGAATGAAACAGTTGGATTGTGGTGTGTTAAAAAATTAACTGGCTGGAACATGCAGCCAAAAAAAACCTGAGCACTTTAAAGGTGGCAATTTCATTCCAACTTTACTGTTGACACAAACAACTTTGGAACTGATGTTCTAATCCACAAAAGTTGTTAAATTACTTATGTAGTTGGCATATTCATTTTGGTCCTGGACAGAGATAATTCAGACATGTTTGTCACTTCCTTAATGTAGATCCATGATATGAAGTCATATGTGAGGGTTCTGGTGACAGAGAACCGCATTTCTCTTCTACATAACTTTAGCCTTATACTTGCTTAAAGGGAGCTGTGTGCTAGGCACTAACAAAGCCAGTGTCAGCTCTCCTCATGTACCCTTGCAGCTTTTTTGTGTGCATTCACAGCACTGGGGACCAGAAAGTCATCTCAGTTATTTTCTACTGGCATCTGTACCTGGAATCTGCTGTGAGACCCTGGGCTGGCTGGCCAGCCGTGACGGGCAAATGAGAATCATCTTCATCCTCCCTGTATGAAGGGGATTCATCTGGCTGTGCAAAGTGAACCTCAAGCTTGCAGGCAGTGACTCCTGAGTCAGTGTTCCTGTGGTAGCTTGTTACTTTGCAGAGCTGGGAGTGTTAATTTTTTTCTCCTTAGACCAAAAAAGAGTGGAGTAGCATTGTTATTGATGAACAGTGGGTGTGCTTTCAAAGATCTGTATAAGTGCTCATGCTTACTGTGAATGAGGACAGACTGGTTTCTGTCTCTCTTTGGGCTGATTGCTTGTCATGTGTCACAGGTCTTCAGCTTGGCACAGAGAAAAGTTAGCTTTGTCTGCTGTGGTGTATGCAGGTTTTCTCTCCTTTGTGGGGTTTTCAGCAGATCCCACTAAACAGGTTCATTCCTCTAGAGCTGGAGGACTCTGTTTTACATTGAAACTTTGCTTTTCTTCCTGTTACATCAGCTGGTTACGTTAGATGCTTCTGGTTTGTCGTAATCTCAGGAAAGACACCAACACATGAATCTAAGCGTGTAAGTGCAATTTTGGCTTTTAGAGTATATATGAATATCCCTGAAGTTAGGCTTGTGATACTTTGGACTAAAAATATATATGTTAGCAGGTTAGAAATGCTGTGGTAGATACTTAGCTAAGGCAAAGAATAGAACAGGCAATCCCAGCCACTTTAAGCCTTAGGTTTTTGAGACCTCTGCCTAAGGCATTGTAAAATAACAGGTTTGCAATTATTTCTACTTGGCTTCGAAGGTCTGAATCTGTAAGGGTTGTCATCTTTTCTGTGCAGACATTCAGCACTGATAATCTCCTGTAATGACTTAATTCCAATGAGTGGTGCTTTACACAAATTGCAGATACTGCAAATACAGCATGATGGGGCATTCAGTGATGTTGGGGTAGTTCATTGAGATATTCTCTCAGCTGGCCTTTATGACTGATAGGAAGCTATGGACTAGCTTTAAAAAAAGTCCACCTCCCAAAGAAATCTCATTACTTTTCCTTGTATCCCCCAATTCTTGATTTTTATTTGAATGAAAAACTAAATTCTGAAAAGTTAGTGCTGTGTATTTAACTTTGGGATTTCAGTGAAAACTGATTATTTTTCTTTGCTGGATAGTGCAGTTCTTAATTTCCTGCTGTCATGCATTGGCCTACAAATTCCAAATTTGTTGCACTGTTTGGAATACTAAATGAGCACAAAAAGAGCTCATATTTGAGGTGGAAATAGAAAGCAGAATCAGGTCATTATTTATTTTAATTATATGGCTTTCACAAAAAAGTGGTTTCACCTCTTTATATAGTAAAAAGCAAGGCTTGTATCTGCTTAGGAGATTTCTGTGGAGTGGTGGGTGGGCAGAGCACCACTCTGCTGTAATGTATGAGCCTGGCCAGCTTCCCTGGCTGTTCCTGGAGCATGCCTGGGGTCACAGAAGTGTTGTTGGGATTCCTCGTAATGGGAACCAAGGGCTGTGTTCCTTTTTCAGTGGGAAATAACACTCCCACACACACTGTAGGCAGCGCCAGCCCCTCCTACCCCCGTGCCTTTATCCATAGCCCCTGTTCTCCTGTTGAGTGGGATTCAGGTTGCCGGGTGATCCAGCTCTTCCTAGCAACCAGCATCACAGGTATGCATACTCTCGGGCCGTGTCCTGCCCGCGGGAGCTGTTGTGCGTGGCCGCCGTGGGCAGAGCCTGTTTGTCCTCCTGCCACCGGTGACCAGCAGCCAGCCAGCTAAGCTGTTGGTGAATAGGCACCAGCACCACCCACAAGTACTCAGTGTGAACACCCAGGCAAGGATTTAGAGAAAAGCCAATTAGTTGTGACCTTTATCTGCACTGAAAGCATTCCCTGTGCAGTGAACTCTGCTGTGACCCAGGCCTAAAAGTTGATGTAAAGGACATATGGCCCAGTGTGACCTATGCAGAGCTGTCTCCATGCCAGTCTGGGCACCGTGCTGTCCAAGCTGTGGGGATGCAGCAAACAGGTATAGCACAGTTCAAAGAAGGTTTCTTCTGGATCAGCATGGTCACTCCTTGGGGGTGGACAGCTCAGGGTGTCTCTCGGCATTTCTTCCCTGTGTTGCTGTGTTCTAGCTTTTTGTGCCCATTATAACCTCCTCTTTGCCATGGGCTGGTCTGTTTGGACTCAGACCTGGCATCCATATGTACCTCAGTTTATGTGTCACACTGAATTTTTCAGTCCTTGTAGGACAGGCATTTTGAGGCTGGGGCATTTTGGGAGCTGGCTGAGGCAGAGGGAGCAGCTCTTACACGGTGAGTAGTTTTTTGGTTTTTTTTTTTAATCTCCTCTATAATCACTACAGCACACCAAGTGCTCAGCCAGGTGAACTTTTGCTGTTATCCTGTTGAGAAGCTCTAGCACAATGGAAATGCCACAACAGAGTACCCATGTGAAGAGCTCACATGATTAGTTCTCTAGTCCATCTTTGATGGCTTCATGGAGGGTGAAATACGGTGGATGCTTACGGAAACTTCCTGTTGGACCTATATGTAAGAAAGTATCTTGCTTAGTAGGTTTACACTGAAGCTGCCACATGGCTGCATGTGCAGTAATCCAAATCCTGGTTCTTTCTAGTTGTTCTGTGTTAGCACAGCAGAATGTTATCTAAGGGTGGCAGGGGCTAAATGCCCAAAGAAGATTCTGTGTGTGCTTTACAAAGCAGCTGGTGTGGACCAGCCCCGTGTTTCTTTGTTTCCAGCCCTCTCCTCCCCTGGCACTCTTCTCCAGGCAGCTCCTCATCCAGGCTCAGCCTGCTGCAGAGCCACTTCAGCTTGCCAAGGCCTGAGCTGTGGTGCTGGGAACAGATCAGTGCCTGTGCTCCACTGGCATGCACCCATTAGATGAGTGTTGTGAGTGAGGAGATGCGGTGAAACCCGGGGAGGTATCCCTAAGGCGTGGTAGACTGTGAGGCTATGGGCTGCCTCCCTCAAACAGCACGACCGGGTTGGTTGGTCTTTGTACCCAGCAAACACACCTGAGAAAAGCCCTCTACAGCTTTGCCTGGATTCACCTCCACATCCTAGTTCCAGCATCAGCCCATATGAGAAGACCTGTGAGTTCAGGGCTTGAAACACTTTCTGAGGAGGAAAAGGAAACCAGTGTCTGAGTTTAGGTCTCCCGAGGAGGCTTGTATTAGTCATGTCTCCCATTTCATGGATAAGTTCACCTGAGGTTTGTTGCCTGACTTCAAGGTAGATGGTCCTTATCTGAATTTAGATGTATGAAAGGATGGGAGATGCCTGGTATTTGGGAGATGTCCAAATACCTCACTATTCATAAATATCCACAATGAGAATAGGCGGGCCTGGGTTTCTGATATTTCTAGGGACCAAACTATTGCTTGGTAGATGATGAATTGATTTGTCTGGGCTACAAACCTGGTTTTGAGCCAGGATTTCAAGGAGATCACACAATTCGAGTTGCTGATAGCACAAAGATCGTATCCCTTCACACCTATTTTATTCAGCAATCTGTCTCATCTTACTTCTCCCTAACGAGGTCACATTGTTTCCATGATGCATGCTGGTTTTTATATAACTGAAGTCCTTACTTCTTGGCATGACAGGCCACAATCTGCCAAGCTCTATATGGGCATAAGATAAGAATAAAATTTCCTTTGGGTGAATGGGGAATTTCCCATCTTGGGGAAAGGTGCCAGACAGGCAGCTAGGTTCTCCAGTTTGCGGGGAGTTTGTCTGGATGTAAGCTGGAAAAATATAAAATAATCCTTCCACATCCTGTCACCCAGTTATTATACACAAAGCCAAGTGGTTGTTCCAGACAGTTGTCTGCAGCCAGACTGTTCTTGTGTGTGTTTCTTTTTTTCTTTATA
Organism: Machaerirhynchus nigripectus; assembly: GCA_013397975.1. Lineage (NCBI taxonomy): Eukaryota > Metazoa > Chordata > Aves > Passeriformes > Dicruridae > Machaerirhynchus > Machaerirhynchus nigripectus. Next base: position 291,691 of record VZRQ01001710.1, on the reverse strand, counting down.
ACTTTTTTCTTTATTCCTATGAGCTGGTTATTCCAAGGAAATAAAGTTCTATGGCCAAAGGCTAATTAAGAGGAGAGAACAGAGGTATTTGGTGTGAAGCATATATAAACTGAAATAATATAGAGGCTTGAAAAATCAGCAGATTCCATGTATAGATTTTTGTTCTCAGAGAATCCTTTTTGTTCTGGCTTGGACAGAACCAATCACTTTTGGGAAACGGCTCAATGGTATTTTGCAGAGGGCTGCAGTCCAATGCAGCTTTTCCCATCTTGCCCCTGAACTGATATGTGGGGGTGCTAATTCAGTATTTGGTGCTTGGACACTGTCTCAGTAGCACTCTGTGGTGGGGTGAGTGGGACCTGGAAGAACACTGTCACGCTTTGCTCTGTGCATCCCCCTTACATTGTGACATTGCAAGTAAATGCATGGTGTTCTGTGTCCCTCTTCCATGCATGGGATTTAGGAGCATCCATCCTGTGTTAGACCTACAGTTTCCCCCTGGGAAACTGTACAGGAGTATCCTATCTCCTGCATTAGTAGCCCAGTAGGCTTCTTTTGGTGTTCATTTGGTGTTCGTTTTACACCACCACATCTGTGTAGGGTATTTGCATCCAGAACATCCTGTGGCAAAGTATTTCACACCTTAACTACACACTGCCAAATGATCACCTGTTGTTTGTTTCAGACCTACCTCATACTAATTTAATTTTGTGCCTTCTGTGTTGTATATTGGAGAAGAGTATTGGAGAGAATATTCAAATTTTGTCTTTGTGCACTCATCTCTAGCCCATCCCTCCTTGTGTGGGATGATCTGACAACCCATTTGTCAGATTTTCCCAACTAGGAACCACTTGGAATCACACAATGTTTACTAGGAAAGGATCTGGTGCAGTGAGAGCCATTGCAAGTTATGACGTGTTCCTAACTCTTACTTTGAAGGTGCCTGACCGGATGGATCAAAGACCTGTTCTGGAAGGATTATCCTACTGGTTTGCTCTCTGATAAAACATAGTCAGTTTGGTCTAAATCCATAGAGATGAAACAGCTCTCATCTGCTTGCACTCAGAGGGGTTAATGTGAGATTTTGAGAGGAGGAGAAGCCTGAAATGTCTCATTTGCTCCAAATGTATTTTCCAGCCTGACTGTAAGGCATTGTTCCTTGTGTTTGCAAATGTGGCTAATGTAGTTCTTTATGGCTGAGCAGAGGTGAGTGTCGAGTGAGGTCTCCCAACACAAGCAGCTTCTCCTTAGCTAAGGAAGTATCTCAGGGCAAAGGCAGTTGCCCTCTGAGTCTTTTGAGTAGGGAATGGAAAAACTGTTACCAGATGTGTTGTTTATGCCAGCTGCTGTCAGCCGTGCTTCCCTGGTTGAGGGGACTCATGGAATGCTGAGGAGTTGCTGTAAACTGCCAGAGAAGCTGGCCTGTGCAAAGAAACCTTTTCCCATCACAGCAATATCGTAACTGAGCTAGGGCAGTGGGGGTGGGGTATGAGTCGGGAGGGCTGTATTTAAATCCCTGTGGCCAAGGCAGGAATGGCTGGCACTGGTGTGAGCAGCCAGCTCCCATCATCCCTTCCTGAGTAAATGCATTACAGGTAAGATCAGCTATTATAGGTGCCTCTCCAGTTCTAGGTGTCCCTTGTACTGTCTTCCTCTTATGTATGAGAGGGTTATCAGCCTGTGATGAGTAGTGTTGCTTTTAATCTGACTATTTGGAGCTGAGGTTTAGCAGCAAATGGTCTGTAAATTAGAGATGAAGCTAAGTCACTGTATCTTAGTGCAGCGTGGATGAGGCCCTGTAATAAAGGTCTTTAATCCTTCAGGGTCCTCTTTGTCTTTCTGGATTGCTATGCTTTGTGGAGTCAACACTGCTCCTGCTGGGTGTGAGCCAGGCGATTGCCAGGGCTCCAAGCTGAGAGCTGTCAGGGGAGTTGACCTCCTTTGTAAAGGGATCTCTTTGCAGCACAACTGTGTTGCTGCTTCTTTCTGTTGGGTGCTTTCCAACACTTTGCCAGCTTTTTCTTTGTCTATGCGGTCTCCCCTCAGAGGATGAGAAAGTTAACAGGTGAACGCCAGCCTCCATGAGAATCCTTGAAACTTGGGTAGGAATTAGCCATAATTCTCTTTATTGCATCAGCAAAGCCATGAGTAGAGTAACAGAGCTGTTGAGAAACTCATATGTGGGTCCATCACATAAAGGTGACTGCCACCTGAGGCCAGGCTGTGGTGGGTGTCTGTATGGAGCAGAAGCTGAGTGTGGGAGGAGGGTAGGAGATTTGTGGGACACTTACTGGGAAATGGCACATCTGTGAGCTTTACCTGCGGGTAGAAGTGGAGTTGGAGGAGTGTATGGTTTTTGTCATTTGTATTAAGAGCTATAAACCTTAACTAGGCTCTTAAGCTAACAATTTAGGGATAGTTTAAGAATTTTGTAAAAGTTCTTGCTACCAGAGAGAGTGATACATATCACAGCATGGAGCTGCACCATTCCCCTGGCTCCCATGCTGCAGAAGCAGTCTTACTTTGGAACACAGTGGTCTGGGAAGTCAAGAAGTAAATTGAAGGATTAAAGACTATTTCCATGGTAACACGTTTGTTACCAGACCCCATCCACCTGCTGAGAGAGGGCTATAGTACCTTTGTTTTATCTGTATTTTTAACACATGAAATTCATAACCTTTGAAATCATGGCCCCAAACATGACTGCAGCTATGTTTAATTGGAGACATTCTTATTAGTGGAGGAAGTGGCTTTGAGGATAGTGGCTTTGAGGATAAATAAACCGAATGGGGTTCTCTCAGATTTAGAGTATTTTGGGTGCTAAGGAACAGAGTCTGGGTGTTTTTTGCCTAGGAGGCCTTTTAAAGACTAATCTTTTAATTGATAACATACATTTTGTGTCTTTTCTTGTCACAGATGTGTGATGCCTGATAGGAGGAGTGTGTGCATCTCTGTGGGTGCCTTTACCATTGGTAGAACTGAGCCTGTTCTAGTCTGTCTGCAAGTACTTATTTCTATTTTGGGTGGAATTTAAAAGCATGATCTTGGTTTCACTCTTGTAACAATATTTGGCCAGAGTTTCTGAGAACAGACCCAGGGTGGATAGGAATCTCAATTGTAGGCATCAGCTGTATTCACTTCCCTGGGACAGGGAACATGGGGTATCTAGTTTCTGGTGGCTGTGGGCTCCGTGTATTCAAGCACCATAGGCTCACTGGTGCTGTATACGTACTTTTCTGGATTAACGGTGAAGCATCAGGACTTGCTCAGTTTCTTGGGGTTTTTTGTTTGTTTGGTTTTTATTTTGTAAATCCCCTGGTGTTTTTATCTTTAGTCTTCCCCTGCAAAATCATCTCAGCTTAGCCCTGGGAAGAGCAGGGGAAGATTTTGAAGAAGAGTTTTGCACACTCTGACTGCTGCAAAGAGAACTGATGTGGGGCGGATGAGAGAGTGCAGAGTCAGCTGTGTTCTGTGCGTTTGGCCTGAACCATATTTTCACCAGTCTCTTTGTACCCTTTTTGAGAGCTGAAGCCAGCCCCACTGCACTTGTCTGCATAGAGTCCTCTGCTTTATTCCACTTGCTTTATTCCACCAAGACTATGGTAGTGTATCTCTGCTTTAGCTCTATTCAGATTTGTCCACAGGTGTAAATTCTTTCCAGAAGCTGTACACAGTATGGTCAAAACACACGTATGTGTTTGTGAAAGTGCAGGTGGATGAGGGAGAGGATTTAAAACGGTAAGAGAACCAAGCAAGTGCCTCCTCACACCCACACACCACTCTTATCCTCACTGTTCTGTGTAAGCCTTGTGCCTTCCTTTCAAGATCTAGGTAACCCAATTTAAGCCCATGCTTCTGGAAATGCAGTTCAGTCATTGCTCCTCAGAACTGAAGCTTGGTTTCCATGTTCTTTGGTTAATGACTGCCACCACTTGTACCCTGAGAGTTGCCAGTCACCATGTTTGGCATTGTCTGAGAATGGTAAGCACTAAACAAAAATAACTACTATTAACATATTGCAGATTTGGCTACCTGGAGTGGCTCTCTGCTTCCCTCAGAGCTGTAAAACCACTGACAATTAAATATGCTCTAGGCCCATGCAGAAGATGGCATTCCTACAACAGGAATTTTGCTATCCTTGGCATGGGGAGGGCCTAGAAAACAAGGGCCTCAGGGAGTGCCGTGTCCCACTGGCCCACCCCTGCTTTCATTTAGCCAGACAGCTGCTCTGTCAAGCAAGACCATGTTTGAGGGTTATGAACCCTGGGTTTGAACTGTAGCCATTTGCAAGTAAATGGGGAATAGAGTTTGAAGGCAGACCTACTGTGAAAATTAATAAGGAACATAATAACATGGAAAAAAACTCTAGAAGAGCTTTTCCAAACCAGGATGATTCTGGCTGGGAATTTAGCTGTTGAAGGACCCCAGCTGTAAACACCAGGTATAGCCTGGGCAGCCATGTCTCACATATGGATGTTTGAAGACTGAACTGAACTTTAACTTGGCAACTCTTCTTGAGGAGAGAACCAGCCTGTTGTACTAGCATAAATTCTCCCTGTAATACTGAGTATCATTCAAAATTAAAAGAGATCTTGGGAAAGGAGTTACATGTTAATTTGAAGGTCTGTTTGACTCATTCCTTCCTTCTTCCTCATGTTCCATGGCTCAGAAGTGCCTTTCCGTGTCTCATCATCTACCTTGTTTTCCAGCTCTCTCTAATTCAGAGTTTCTTATAATTGGCAGGATGGCACCTCCCTCGTTCAAGATCAGGCAGTGTCCCATGGCAACTATACCAGTTGTTGACCTGGAAAAATAACACTAGGGAAATTTAGTGAAATGTTTTTGCTAAAACCAAGCAGTGGAAAGGGGGAAGAGCCAGCAGCAGAGCCCTGTGCTGTAGGTTGCCCATGTCTGTAGCAGCTGCTCTGTAGGCAGTGTGGCAGGGGGGAGGTAGGTGAGCACTGGTTTCATTTCTCCAATCTGAAGTCTGAAGAAATGGAAATCAGTTCCCCATTGCAGGGATATCAGTAGTCATTGTTGAGCTCATCCATTGCTTTCTGGGTTTGTGCCAGGAACCAGTGTGTAAGACCAACTCTTTCCAGGGCTCTTGGGAGGGACTTCACTTAGTTGCAGAGATTCCCTGGAGTGGTCAGCCTGAAGTGAACAAGCCTGTGTCACAGACAGCCTTATATGTGCAGCACAGCCAGTACTGGCTTCTGCCAGGGAAATCACCTCCCTGGAGGTAAACTCCCTCCTTACCTCCCTCCCTCATTCCCAGAGGGAGATTGGGAATGATGCCCTCCAGCCTGTGTGCATTCTTCATTCGAGCTGGGAACAAGGTGTTGCTTGTGGTCAGTTGTATCTTTGTATTATCTTTTCCTCATGAATACACCTCCACCGCACCAAACCATGCTGTTGGTGTTTTAGGTTTTTAGGACAATGCAGCCTTTAAGTGAAGCCTGTTGGGAGAGTTTTATTCTGCCTTAGACGTGAAATTCCTTATCCTTTGTAAGCTCACAGATGATTCTTAATGTCATTACTTCTGATTGTATGATAGCAGGATAATTTCCCTTCTGGAAGCCAAACCAAGAGGAACTCCACTTTAACATAGTGGGACTTTTTTATTGTCTGATGTATTTCAGAGCTTTAGCCTTTAAGGCTGATGTGACCCTTTAGGACCTGGGCAATTTCAACTGCAATTAGTTATCATTACTCAGCTGACAAGCAGAAATGTGATGAGAAAGACATATTTTTCTGTCTCTAGTTTTTTCTTGTATCTGCTAGTTTGTCTTTCATGTTAAAAGTCCCTCAAAGGTACAAGCTTTACACTCAAGTTTTCCATAAATACCATATGGTTATTTTACACAAACCCATATTTCCTTACTAGAGATGGATGAAAAACGAAATGCATGGGTAAGTTAGTGCATGTTTCCATCTGGCATGGGAGGAGTCCTTATCCTGACAGAAGGCATGTCAGGTGCCGGAGCTGAAAGACCCAGGTGAAACACTGAGATCCTCATCAACAGGAGGCTGCTTTCTGATGCATTTCTGGAAGAAAGACTGAAGGCTGGATGGGCACCTGTCCTTTGGTTTTTTGGCTTCTTTTGTGCCATAGCTTGTAAACATTCACACATCTTTGTGAATTGAAGATTTTATTTTATTCTTTTCAGTTTTGCGTGTTAAGGCACAGAGTGTGTTTGGCACAGTCCTAGCAACCTTTCTAGTTGTTCCAGCTTGAGCAAGAGCTTGGACTGCTGTAATACCAAGAGGTGTCTTTCAGTCTCAGCAGTTCTGCAACTGATGTGCTGTGAATGAAGCCATGATCTGGTGGGAATTTTGATGTGGAGATTTTTAATTTTCTGCTATAGCAGTGCCACAGTTCTGAATTTCTGAGGAAAATGGGGCTGTACTGCCTTGGACAAAAGTAAATCTATGGCTTATATATGACAGGGACTGTGCAAGGGAGGCTGGAGGCCTGAACACAGTACTGCTGTGTTTAGTGAAGTGTTTTTGAATGTTTAGGGAAGGGTTACTGTTAAAAGCCTGAGAAGACTCAAGGGAGAGGGTATTTATCTCCAACTAGTCAGGGCATTAGTCTTTGATCCCATAGATCTTTAGTTTTTGGAAAGTCTTGTTATCCAACAGACAGACAATCTTTTTTTGATCTTCCATTAATCTTTGCCTGTGTGGGATATTGTGGCAAGGAGTTCCAGGTATAAAATTTCAACTCTGCAAGATTAATGGGTAGCCTACTATATATGATGGTTCTCTGTTGGGGAACATAAAAGCTAGAGTCTCTTGTTTGAAAGAGATTTTTCTTGCAGGTACTCTGAAGAAAGCCTCTAGCAGAGTGTTTAAGACAACTGACAAGGGAATTGGTCTTTGGTTGCCTGAGGAACTGGAGTTGGCTGAGTAGAGGAGAGGTACCCATATGAAACCATGAGCTGGCAAAATTGCACTTGCACAGGGAACAGTGAATATTTTGGAAGCCCAGGACCAGTAGACACAGACCTTCAAATGTCAATCATTGACTCAAATCCAACTCCTATCTTAAGCATCTCAAGCCAGTGCCATTGTGCAGTAGCTGTTTGACCTGCATGTGCTAGATGTCATTGCCTTTTTTTTGGAAGCAGTGTCATGCCATGTATTGACATTTACATTGTACAAAAATTGAAGCTGCTAGGTTTCCCACTCAGAGCCGCTAAACCTCACTGAAAACCCTGCCAAATGAAAGGTTTTTATGTGGGAATAAGCCACAGACTAAAGTCAGTACCTCTCAAGTTAGAATGGGAGCCTTAGCTTTTGTAACGGAGACAGGACCTCTGTCTGTACAGCAGCTACACAATGGCACCTCAGTGTCAGCTGTCCCCTCTGTGAACTACCGTGGTACAAACAAGGTATTATACCTGCTCTGGGGACAACTAGAAGTCTCTGTGTTTGGCAGTGTTCCTCAGTGCCAGCTGCCTTTATTAAATGATGCATGTGTGTGAACGCATACAAGAAAATTGTAGTTGTAGTAGGAAAAAAAACTGTCCTGCGTTTACTTCAGGAATATCTGCAGTGGGGATAAATCTGAAATCTGACTTGCCCGATTCATCGTTTGACAGTTGAGAACGTAGTTTAAAGACTAGCAAGGAAGGAAAATACATTTTGATTTCTCAAAGGGCAGTGTAAATACAGAAGAGCAAAAGTTAGCTTTAAAGAAGGAGGGGGAAAAAAGGTGTCAAAAAGGTGCTTTTGGGAGAGCAAAACACCCCAAACACAATCCTGGAGGATGGTCACAAAATAGGTGTGCTGATTTAATAGCTGTCAAATTCAGTATCAGTGAGAATTTCTCCACCATTATTGTTTCTCTCCATCAGCAGTGCGTCTTTCATAGGCACCTAGTTAAGTGTAGCTGCTCTTCTGTGTCTCTGGGTGGCTGAAACTACAAAGGCATGTCCCCAGGGTGGTGGAGGTAAAATGGGTCCAAATCAGTGTAATGGTTGCATGCTTGCCTCATCTTCCATAAAAGTCAAGCACAGCACATCACACATGCTTAAAATGGAAACACAATATGTAACATTTTGAAACGTATTGCCACGGGATTCTGTTGTGAGCAAGTACCTTGAGGCAGCCAAGAATGATGGCAATGTTTGTTATTCTGAATAAAAAGGTGTAAGGAATAATGAAGTTCATCTTGCAGTGATCATGTTATTCCAGAACTGTTTCTTGTAAAGGTTTCTTTTAAGTATTGCATTTTCCTTTGACTCATTTGGTTTTGGCTGTTGCCAGAGACACATACTAAGCTGCGTAGCTCAGAGGTTTGATCTAATAACTTTCAGGTAGGTTCTATGCAGCTGAACAAAAGTCACTTTAGGAACAAGGTAGGTAGGGTTTCCACTGTGTAGGAAACTCAGAAGCAGTGTGATCTATCTGACCTATAAAAGCTTGGTTTCAGATCTCTCAGCCCTCTAGATAGGCAGCTGCCAGGTTTGTTCAGTGTTAGACATGTTTTGAGTGAGTGGTTTGAGGTCCATTGGCTGACACAGAGTAAATATTCTTGAAGAGTCTTGATATTGACAAAATACGTGAATTTTTGTTACTCTTGGAGCATTAAATGGTGTTCAGTGGTTCTGTAAATTATCTCCTGGAGGGGACAGCATAACAGTATTGTCTGCGTTTCGGTGAAGTCATGTTTCTTTTATTTCTATTAAATACTTCAGGGTTGTCCTGGAGGAAAGGAAGGTGAGTCTGTTCTGTGGTGGCTTGTGTGTGAACTTCAATGGGGAAGTTGGGGTACATACACAGGATGGCTAAAGTTAACGTGCCACTTCCATTTGTGGGTGCCTTGCAAGATGATAGTGCTGTTGACAGGATGTGTCTTTATCTCGGCAGTGGAGATTTTGGAGATTCAGTTATCCACGTGATGTGGATGTGGTAGGCCATGATGGTAATAAGCTACATGTCTGGGAAGCAAAACACAGGATATGTTCATTGTGCTTGGGAAAGAGTTGGCAGTGCAGTATGGTGGAAACAGCAGTAGGCTGTGTTTTCTGTGTTGCTGAAAGTAAGACGATATGATGGGAGACCGGGGTTGGGAGATGAGGATATGTATACAGGGAGGTGCTATGGCTGGGTGTGTGTGGTTAGGTGGGGTGGATGCCTGCAGGATATGAGAGGGGGAGGGTACGGGAAGTGGCTTGGGCAGCAGCAGGGCAATGTTCAGTGTTCTTGATGAAGCCTTTTCTTTTTCCTTGTCCCCTAGATCTCCTATCCCCCAAGTGATGAGGACAGCGATGACTCTGAGGGAGAGAACCAGGAACTTGCTCAGATCGACAGAGGTAAAGGGATGAAGATAGAAGCATCCCGGGATACTACGGCTGAAGTCAGTTTTTCTTTTCACTTGTGCTCTTGCAAGTGCCTCTTTCTCAGTCCCTAATGTATCACAATCAGATGCATTAAATCAGTCACCTTGAAGCATTTGGGACCTCACAAGGAGAGGCTGGTGTTATCAGATGGTGCAGTTGCATTTTTACCACCAGAAATAGACATTGTTAACCATGTGTTAAAGTCCCAGTGCTGCAGACATGAGGCAGAGATGGTCCACAATTGTTCCAGCAGCAGAGCCAGGACTAAAATTTTATCTTCTATTCCATGCTTTTGCACTTGTGTCATCTTTGTTCTAGGTTTCCTCATTCTTGCCATTTTGAGTTTTAACTTTCAGTTACTTCATTCCACTGGACTCATTATTTGATTATCTCTCTCCCTTCCTCCTATACTGTTGGTATTGTGCAGCCCTATTCTTGAATCTAGTGAGAGTCTTTGATAGAGAAGATACAGGTGCTCTGCTGTTGTTTTTGGACTTGATATGAAGTAGCTTAGAGCTGCAGGTGAAATCTGTAGTAAATGCATCTCTTGAGTTATGCTAAGCTTGCCATTAGTGCATGCCCTCTGCACAGGTTCAAGTGGATTCTTATGCCAAGGCAGCAGAAGTTAAATTCCTGACCCACGGGACATGTCCTGTCAGAATTCAAATAACTGCTCCATATGCTTACCATAGAAAGAGCTCAGCAGAAGAGATAAAGCGTGCCTAGCTTGTGGCCGAAGACAGGCTCTCCTGTGTGATAAGTCTTGTAATAGAGGATTTTTATTTCCAGAAACCAGATCTCACTTATTTGAGCCATAAAGGTGATGCTTAGAATAGTGTAACTTACATGCCTCTTCTGCCCTGAGAACTGGTCACCAGAAGTTAATGTTTTCAGCTAGGGGCAAGTGCCTCGCAACACATTTGCAAGCTCATGTCTTCTCCACCTTGAGCAGGTGATGGGTCCAAGCTCTTTCTCTGGAACTAGGCTTCCAGGTGATGGTTTGAAAGGGGATGACATCTAGCAGTCTGGTCTGAACAAAGGTCTGGAAACTCCCAAAGGGAAGCATTCAGCTGGGGGGTGGTGTTTGATTTGGGGAAGAAAAGGTGGGGAAACAGCTCAGAATTTACTTGGGAGGAGATAAAAACAACAGGTCAGGAGAAAATAGGCCCATTTTATTAGGCTGTAGGACACAGATCTGCTCTGCCACTCCTCTATCTCCTCCTCCCACTAGAGAGAAGACGGAATTGTACCCTGACTCCCCTGGCCACCAACCAGCTGCGGAACCAGGAGAACCAGTGCTGCAAGGTTCGGGCCCTCTTCCATGCCAGCCTTGACCGCCACAGCTCAGAAGAGGAGCTGGAGCGCATCAACCGAGAGTTTGCCGCGGAGAAGCGGAAGTGGTCCCAGGTCAGCCGGCTGGCCTGCTGCAGCGACGGCAACAACACGTCCTCCAGCGACGAAGAAGTGAAGAACTTGTGCGCGATGTCCTTCCGGCCCGTGGCAGAGCAGGGCGATGGCCTCCACGCCAGCCCGAGCCCCGTGCTGTTCAGTGCCTCCCCTCCAAAGAGACTCCAGCCCCTGGTGCGGAGCCCGGCCTCCAGACCTTTAATCTTCACAAGCGTTGGGGCGGGCCTTGAGCAAGTCATGCCTTGTAAAAGACATCGACAAGGATACGGCGATAAGGTCAGCAGGCCCAGCCTTGACCTGGAAAAAATGCAGCAGGTAAGGCAGAACTTCACGTGAGAAAAGCAGCGTCGCTTGAAAAAAGAAGTGTGGTAAGCAAAGACAGAAAAGGGTTATTGAGGCAAGGCTCAGTAAATTTATGGGATTGCTTCTTGTGGTCATGTCTTCAGGGACATACCTTTAGGGTGCTTCTGCTGCCTGTCTAGGATAAATTGGGTTAAGTGTAGATACTCCTCTTGAGAGGTAAAGGCACTGCTTCTTGAGTGGCTCCTGCTGCAGCTGGGCTGTTCTCTTGCTACCCTATGAGGAAGGCAGTACTTGTACTGTCCAGTTCATTGCATGGCACAGGAACAAAATCACTGGTGTTTGCTTTCATCAGGTTATCACTGCTTCCATGATCTGACCTATATCACTTACTCCAAAATAAATTAATCACTCAGGGATGTATAAAATAGCCTTTGGTGAAAGTGGTTGTAGACTTGATGATGATAGGTATTTCCACACTTGTTGACCTCCTTGGGCCCAGATCTCTTTATGCCTCATAGGAGTTTTACAGCAATGTAAAACAGTGCTTTTTACCTGCTTAACGCTTTGCAAACACAGACTATTTACAGTTTGCTCTAGATGCAGTTACTCTTGATTTTGCAGGACTTAATTTGGCCTGGGACTGAGGCGTGGAAATGCTAGAAGTTTGCCTTGTCTCTGCAGCCTGGGAAATGAGGCAGGCTGCCTTGTGCAGTTCCCATCTGGCGCCTCTCTTTCAAAAGGCCTTGCTGTAGAGTTAGTATTTCAGCTCTCTTCATTATTTGTTCTTCTATTTGCACTGGTGTAGTGTCAGTTTAAAAGGATACGTGCAGACATCTGCTGGCCCTGGTACACTGCAGTAAGTTAAAAGCAATTATTTTCAGTTGTGAATTTCCTCTCATTAGGGAGGAATTTCACTGCCTTTGGTTGGTTGGACATACTAGTTTTAACCTTGCTTGCAACACTCCCTTTAAGCCTACAAGATGGACCCATTTAAAAGAAAAGACTATGTATTTATTTTCTAAGATGTCTAAAAGTGAGATTTCCATTTCCCTATTACATTGCTGTTTTTTCTCAGTCCTGCTGGCAGCATACATCCCATGAATACATAATGCAGAGACTTGTGTTTTCAGTGCAGTTTTCCTCATCCCCTTTTCAAACTTCTAGCCAAGTTTCTGCTCACAGAACATTCAAAAGGCCCAGTCTTGCATTTCACATCACCCAAATCTTCTACTGATACTGACAGACTTTAATTAGTCTCACATCCTTATGAGAGGAGAAGAAAGCTGGTAAGCCTGTGCCCAGCCTTCTATTTTTTCAGAGTGTACATGAGTAAATGGGGAAATGTTTCTTTTGGCCCAGGTGATTTCTCTGATTTGGATCCCAGGCGTAGCATCTGCCTGCTCTCCTTTAAGCTCCTTTCAGCACTGTGTTTAGGAGTGTATTGGTGAAGGTTAGGGGCTAATTTAAACAAGCTTTCCAAACTTGTTTCTTTCTGGGGAAACCTTGTGAGAATAATTGGCTTCCTTGTCTGTTTGCTCTCTGTATTTCTGGATTAATTGTGGCAAAGATTTTTGCAAAAGAAGTTGAAATCTGGAGTGGAGGTGGCAGTGTGTTTTTTAAATAACATTTTTACTGTGGATGTCATTAACATTTCAGGTTGTGGAACCCATGTTATAAAGAAAGGATAGTCAGCTGGTGGATTTAATTTAAAAGAAGGTATACTGAGGGCACAACATGACATGACACACACATGCAAAGTGAGATGCAACCTGAATATTGTATTTGATCATTTGTATTATTTTTGTAATTTTATTTGGTTAACTTTCAGCCAGTAACATCTTGAAGCTTTATGATGAGCCTTTGCTTGCTACCTGTACTTATTTCTCCTATGAAAATAATTCAGGACCTCCTTATAAAATGGGACCAGAGTGTTTGTTTCTTGGTTTGTTTCCATTTTCCAACAAAAATGGTTCGTATTAACTGCCTGGGCAGTGTGTGGCATCATGTGTTTCTTAGTCAGGTAAACAATGCATATGAGGAATGTTAATATTAAACAGGCTACTCTGAGGCTTCATCTGGGTTCTGAACATCAAGCTGTTCTTGCTTTGTGATTCTTATCCTTGCTGTTACATGCTTGCCCATGAGAATGCAGCTGAAAAGTTTATCAGATAGACATTTTTTTTTGAGCAGCAGATGTGGCTTTCACTCTTATCCCTGAGCCTTACTTCCCATTCCTGCAGCTCTGTGCAGCTGACAGATGACAAAGAGTATCAGGCAAGATGAATTTGTGCCTGAAGCAAATGTGTTATGAGATAAGAAGACACTTTGGGGGTGTGATGTGGTATGGGTAACTCAAGGGTGGATGAAGAGATGCCAAGTGCTTTGCATCAAATTCTGTTTATGTGGGATGGTGATGGAATACTGATCCAGAGAGTTGTGGTGTAGAGTGGTCTGTGTTGGGATATTTAAGCAGGTTTTGCTTCCTCCTATGGGTCAGTGGCAAGTGGTGTCTAAATGTCTCCCTTTATTCCAGTGATGTGGTGCCTTTTGGTCAGAAAGAGGATCAGATTTGGGAGACAACTGGGTTGGGGGCAATCAGATGCTTTTAAGAAGTTAGGGAATTGCTGTCCTTCCTTGGCCTGTGAATAAATGGAAATCTCCATCATCCATGTCTTTCAGTTCAGCCTCCTGCAGTAGGGAAGGCTGTACCAGGAGCAGGTTTAAAAAGTCCTGTTTTGGTTAGATGCCAGGCTATGCCTTTCCAGCTTCACAGGGTACAGTAATTCAGCCCTTTTGTGTTCCAGCCATGAGTTTGGACTGCTGGCGGATGTATTTCCCACCCTGGCTGGTCAGCTGGCCACCCAATGTCTCCCTGTTGAGGCAGAGCGAGGATATTTCAATGCACGCTTCTCTTCACTTCTCCAAAGGACTAGAAAATTAGCTCAGAAGGCTTCTATTCTTTCCCTTAATTGGGCAGAAATACCCTGGCTTGTGCAGACACTCGCATTGCTGCAGTGAATGCCCTTTCCCAGCACCCCTTGATCACGGTCCCTGGACAGACATGTCCTTGCATGCAGGCACTGCTGCCAGCCACTTGCTATTTGATGAAGCCTGCTGCCACCCTGCATGGCTGCTGCCACTTTAGCATATCTGGCTTTTTTGGCAATGCTGAGAGCACAAGGTCAAGGAGAGCAGGGACATCCTTTGGTTCAAGGTGGAGGCACCAGGTTCACCTGAGGTATAAGGAAGTCCAGGGTGTCACAAAGACTTCTTGGGGCTGCTGAGCTCACTCCCAGGGGACTAATTGGTTCTGGCATGTTGTGTAAACAGAGAGGAAGTAAAGGATCCTTCTGTGCTATTCAGTGGGACTGCCAGGAGCACCTTTGAAATCTATTTACAGAAGCTTTGGAAGTCAGAGTGAAGCATTTGCAGGGAGAGAGATCCCTTGGAGGAGAGCAGCTTTGGGGTGGTACAACAAGCAATCCAAATTATTTGTGTGGGTAGGTGGCTGATAGGGAAAGCATAATTTTAAAGTGTGAGGTAGAGAGTATGGGTACATGGGTGTATTTCCAGTTACGCTGTGAAGTCACTAGATAGGTTTCACAGCTTGCTCAGATCTTTCTGCCATGGTTTGCCTGCTTGTATGAATAGACAGAATCAGAAATTCATGGAATACTTTGAGTGTGAAAGGACCCACAAGTCCAACTCCTGGCCCTGCACAGGGCAGCCCCAAGAATCACACCATGTGCCTGTGAGCATTGTCCAAGTGCCTTTTCAGCTTTGGCAGGGTTGGTGCCATGACCAGTACCCTTGGGAGCCTGTTCCAGTGCCCAGCCACCCTCTGGGTGAAGAACCCTTTCTTATATCCAACCCAAACCTCCCCTGACACAGCTCCAGGCCATTCCCTCACTTCCTGTCACTGGTTACCACAGAGAAGGGAGCAATGCCTGCCACTCAGCTTCCCCTCGTAAGGGAGTTCTGGACTGCAATGAGGTCTCCTTTCACTCTCCTCTTCTTCAGGCTGAACAAGCCAAGTGATCCCAGCGGCTCTTTATTTGGCTTCCTCTACAGAGTATCAATACCATTTTCTTTTGGAGTCTTAGTGCATTCTTTGAAATGCATTGAGATGCTAGGGTGAAAAAGACCATCAGAGAAGAGAAAAATGCATCCTGTGATAACACATGGATTGTTCATGGCAGGCTCTGCACCACCTTTGGTAGGGGAGTAGTTTCAGAGCAAGACAGATGAGTGGAACTTCCTCTTGACTTGACACTGGAATGGCCTGGATATACTGCCTGATGAGAGTCCTGATCTGGGCTCAGCTGTGTAGTATCAAGACCATCTTCCTTCTGCTCTGTTTTTGAATACTGGCATTTTGGTTAGACTGGGCACTGGTGGGGTGATCAGCACCGGAAACTTCCTTTGGGTCAGTACTGGTTGCACAGAGGCTGCAGAACAGCACTTGCCACACGTGACCAAAGACCCAGTGCGTGACCCCTGGTGCACTGGGGTCTGGGCTTTGGGCTGTTAATGGCTTCGGGGTGAGATTTCTATATCCTTAGCACAGCTGGGTTTTGCCCTTGCCTGTGTCTCCAGGACTTGACAAATAGCTTCCAGATAGCTTCCACGTGTGAGCTCATGAGTCCTTTTCACCTCTTGGCCTCCCATTTGAATCCAGGCCTTTTCAGTTCCTGAGAATTGTTACCATCTGTTTGCCCATCTGAGCTTCTCTCTGTGGCGAGAGGGTGCCGGAAAATCTACTGCTGGTGCTGGTGGTAGTTTCGTCACAGACTCTGCCCTGGGCCTCACTCTCCAGAGTGACTGAGTGAAATTCAGGGGCCTGTGCTGAGTGTAATGACTTACACCATTTCTTAAGGGGCCCAGTACCAGAACTTGTCTCTCAGGTGTGGGAAGTTGGGCCATAGCAATTCTTTGTCCCTGGGCTTGTTGAAGCAACATAGTAAAGCAAGTGTTGCAGAAACGGATTGCATCAGTAGAGAATGAGAAATTCTGCTTCTGGTAACCTCCTGCAATTTCGCTTTAATTTTTCACCCCCAGAAATATGCTACAGCAGCTGTTCTTCCAGCACAGAAGCGCCTGTCTGTCTCAACCCTGACAGTGTTTGGCACTGAAGTGGCCAGCAAACAAATGCTATGTGTGGCTGCTGCAAGGCAGTCCTAGCATGAAGAAGTTTGGGGCTGAACGCAATTGAACATGATTGATGAGATTCTTCTGCTTGCCTGCAAGGATGTAGTTCTGTGGCAGGAGGCTGTGGGAGTCTAGACCTAAGCCTGTACCGTATGAGTGGGAGATGGGGCATGATAGAGGTGTCTTGTTATTTGCATCTTTGGAGGAGCTGAGGAGATGTTCTCCTGTGGTTTGATCTCTGTTATAAAGATTCTGGCTCAATGCCAGCCAGCTGATGTCCAGTTTGCTGACATCAGACATTGGTAGTCTGACAGTGATGGAAAGAAGGAGGGTGGGGATGAAGTGTGCTGTCTGGGAGGTGGAGAGGGACTCAGTAGCAGGGGAAGGCCTGAGGAGCTCCACCCAGCCCCAAGGAAGTGATTATGATGCTGCCAGGCAGCAGACACCTCTGTCTCTGTGTCTCATAAGTGTTCCCTGGATAGTTATCTAATTCATGCAAACACATAAGGAAGTACCTGTGTGCAGCTGCGGCTGGATGAATTGGAATGTAAGAGAGCAGTAACCCATGCAGGACTTGGCCTAGTTGCTTCCTAGAAAGCATAATGATTTCCCCTCCTTTCCTGAAGGAGGCAGGTAAGTTGACGGTCTTCTTTTCACTGATGGTAAGGTTCATCTTGCTGCCAGCTTGTAAATGCGAAAGGCAAGGCAGGCAGGATAATTTAGTCCTATTCCTAAACTCTCAGCATCAATCAGTGTTCCAGAGATAAGAGCATTCTCGCAGAATAGTTGAGGTTGCAAAGGCCCTCTGGAAGTTATACAGCCTTTATGTCAACAGCTTCTCCATGAGGATCTGTGTTCTCTGTACGTTGTTGAAATACAGAATTGATTTTAGTGCAAGTCCACTCCAGTTCTGCCCTGCCCTATGGCATCTGTTGATAGTGTGTTCACCTTTCAGGTGTGCTGCTAGCAGACTTTCATTCTGAGCACACACCTCTCTTTGCACCTCTTCTCCTGTTGTGGGAACCCTGGCACCAAATGTGTTGTCCATTCCTAGAGCCAAACGCTTGTGTTCTTCTCCCTTGATGTTTTCCTTCCTTGTTTTGTCTCAGTGCACTTTTGTTCATGTTTTGTAACACATGCAAAGGGGCAACAGTTCAAGGGGGAGATGGACAAATGAGCTTCTGTCTGGAAATACTTACCAGTCTCTTTTTCCTGGGGTATGTGGCTGTGTAATTTTGCTGCCTTTTCCTGGAAGCTTGCATGTTTGTGAATGTATCCATTCAAACTACCAAGGGAGGGTGAGCCAATAGCTAGAATATCTGCTGAGACAACTGAAATGTGGTGCTTGAGGTGCTGCTGTGAATCATGAAAGAGAGCAGGGATTAGGTTGGTCAGGGTCATTTGGAGAACACCAGAGAGCTTGGTTGAGCAAAAGGAAGATGAGGGGAGGAAATCTGATGTGGGTGAAGTTTGACAGAGTACATGTTGAAGGCAGTAGAGATCTGTGGAATAGGAAGGTTAAGAATGGTGGAGACAAAGCTAGAGAGAGTATTTCTGTTGTATTAAGATTCCCAAAGGACAATAATAGCACCTGGCACCAGTGACAGAAAATTATGAGTCTGAGGTTAAAGCCAAGGGCTTATCACTTAGATTGGCAGGCTTGCTGGCTACCTTCCCAACCCTGCTGTCTTTCTTTTTTTTCCTCAAAGCTCTAAAGCCTGGTAAGAAGGTATTAAACTAGAGCTGAGTCTTTGGCTGCAGACCAAAGAGAGGAGATCAAATGGGCATATGGGCACCACTGGCATGTAGCCTTGGGATGTGACTTGGGGAGAAGTCCTGAGTGATGCTGGTGATGCTGTGTAGGACTTAACTCTTGATCTGACTCTGAGGGTTAGGTAGGCCTGGGAGGAGCAAATCAGGAGGGAGGTAAAGCACTTCCACCTGAAAGTATCTGCCAGAAACTCTGCAAGTGAATGGACAAGGTTGGGGTTTTGACCTCTAGCATTTTGCTCTCAGAGCACCACATAGAATGATGCCTACTAATAGAACTAATAGAAGGAAAAGCCCAGTCTCCCATATCTACTGGCAGTGTTTAATGGTGGGCTGCCAGCTGGCCACAGAAAACATCGCTCAGCAGAATTGAGAGATCCTAACTGCAGCAAAAACACCACTGGTTAAAATGTGACTGGATGTGGGGTGAGCAGCAGTAACAGAGTAGGTGCTGGACTGGATCCTCAAGGGTGGCCATCCTGCAGCATATCCCCGTTCTGTCTCTTGTGTGTTGACTTCTGCAGGTCGTTTTCCAACAGGGTTTTCTGAAGGATACTTTCTTTCTTGTTTTGACACAGTACAGTGCAGGAGGCTAATGCTGGCATGCTGTTTCCCAATCCCTGAGTTCAGCCCAAGTAATCTCAAAGGCCTGACAGATTAAGAAGTTTTGCTGCAACCCGTGTATGTTTTTCGAAAACACCAGCTTGGAGATGCTGCTTGGAAGTGAAGGTCAGGACCTTCTCTACAGTACTCTTCTCTTCCACAATAGGGCTAGATTGTCCTCACCTCCCCCAGCCTTAGTGTGTCTCGACTAGAGGGGCTGCCTGGGTTGGGTCCCAGTGTGGCTGTTGAGTTGGCCAGATACCTCTCCCTGCCCACTCCTCCCTTAGCATGTGGCTCACTGTGATACAAATATCTCATCCTTGCCTGGGGAGAAAAGGAGTCTGCAGGCGGCTCTGCCATATGCTGTCACTGCCCAAGTTGTATTTGGTCTGTGGATGAATGGATCTCTCTTCAGGCGTAATAAATTGCATCTTTTGCTTGTGGTAGCAACCTCTGAAAGGAGAGAACCTTACAGTTTAGTTCTTTGGAGGATGGGTGAAGTGGCTTGAGGAAACTGGAGAGAGTGAATGGCTGTTTAGAACCAATCTGGTTATTCCTCATACAGTCCAGAGGGCATCTGACAGTGGCAGCAGTTTTCTGCTTGCTTTTCTGGCTGTGTTATAGAGGTTAAGAAACTGAAATAAGCAGTAGAGACAGATTAGGTTTTTTTTTTCCTTTGTTCCTACTTTACCACCACTAAGCGTTGAATTCCCTTAGAATTCAGCAGCCACGAGGTAACAGGGGCTACTATTACTTAGAATTCAGATGGTTCTAGACTTGTTCAAAGCTCTATAGAGAAGAGATGGTAGCAAGGAATGGAAAACAAGAGCTTGTTTTTCCTTAGCTTTTCCCTGGCATTGCTTAGCGCTGTATCTGTGAAGCAGGACACCTTCCTTGCCCAGCATGGCTTGGCACTGGTGTCTGAGAGGTGACATGGGTGTGCTTTGCACCCTGCAGTCTCCCATGAGGCACTGCCTGGGAGTGAGAAGGAAGGAGGGAGGCGGTAGTGTGAGTTTGGTAACAGCAGGAACAGGGCACTCACGTGATGGTGCTGATTAACTATTAATGACGGGCATTTGTGCTCCAGTTTGTCACCACAGACGGAGGGCAGGCAGCTTGTCCAGGGCACGTCTGAGTCTTGAAAATGCAGCAGCCATTACTGCTCAATAGGCAGAAGCTGGCTGAGCTTTTAAGGCCAAGCCCGTGACTAGAGTAAACACTCTAGGAAAGGCTGTTTTTGAGACAAGCTTTGGAGTGGTAGAATAGCCAGCCTGGCTGTCAACAACGCAGCTGTCCTTGGCATGGGCTGGGGTTTAGCTCTGATTTTCTGCCTTAGCTCTGAATAGCCTCTCCATTGTTGGCTCACATGAGAACCGCACTGCTGGGCTCTGCTCGCGCTTTCTTTCAGCCTGTTGATGTCAATGGGAGTTTTGGGCATTGGTCCACAGCTCATCTCGCAGGAGGAGGCACCCAATAGAGGCATCTACTTCTCATGTAGATGAAGACTGAGTTAAACCAGAGCAGATTCACGTGTAGAACTCCCTGCCCTTCTCCAGAGCTGTGAGCCCAGGTACGCTTCTTGTTGAGCTGCAATTCGTTTTGAAGAAATGATGACCAGTAAGGGAGAGACAAACCCTCCCTCTTCAAGCCAAAAAAGCATGTAACAACATTTTTTCTGCATTAAAGGTTTCAAAAACACAGGTGTCCTGGGGGCCACAGGTAAATTGAAAAAAAAACCACAAATGAAGAGACTTAAGAGAAACCCTTGGAAACTTGCTGGTTTTCCTCATTGCAGACAATCTTTTTGGTTTCCTGCTGGACTTTGACTGCTTATGCAAAGCAGTTTTCATAGGAATGAATTTGCAAAACTGAGCTTCATCTAGAATGTTAGGAACTTAATGTAAATGAAGTCTGTGGTCATGTCTATGCTAGGATAAACTGTATTTTTAATTCAAAAAGGTGCTTGTGCTTTAAAATCCTGGCATATTCTTGCAAGCTGTAATTTCACCTTCACATGTTTGTTTATGGAAAAAACAGGTTGATCAGCTGCACAAAAGATAAAACCCTAAAATGCCCTGCAAGTTACTTTGCAATCTTATTGTAAGCATGCTCTTTTTGACAGCATAAACAAAATAAAAATTTGTCTACCTGTGGAGGCTTTAGAAACTCCCTATCTTGCCTGTCACTTCAGAGGCTCACCAAACAGTCCTATAGGCTCTGCCATGATGGTATGTAGGCATATTATGATTAAGAAACAAGGAACAGTTTTTAAAAAAACATTTTCCAAATTGCAAATCTAGTGGATCTGTGTAGTTCCTAGTATAGGTAGGATTTTTTAAAATAGAGCTTGTCAGATGCCTGATTTTTCTCACTTCTGTAAACCTGTTCCTTGTTACGTTTCAGGTGATGTGATTTGCAGGTGGGGGAACCACCATAGGTCAGGGAATACCCTGAGTTTGTTCAGGAAAGTTTGTTTCTGCTACTGTTTGCTGTATGTGCAGGAAAGACAGACAAACCTCACACAAGAACGTGGTGTACCTGGCTGGATGATAAGACTGTATATTGAGCATACTTTAAAGTAAGTCTTAATCTAAGCTGCAGTGCTTTGTTCAGAGCTCTGGTGGAAATAGCACAGCGAGTTCATGGTATGTTTATTTTTATTGTAGTACTGAATTTGGTGTGCTATCCAATCAAGCTCTTAACTAATTTTCAACTTAATATAATTTCTTGTCATCCTCTGAATAACACAACCAACCCTATTAGTTTCTAATTATTGTTAGTAGAAAGAGTGCAATTATGAGCACTGGAAGTGGCGCTCTTGGAAAATATTTCCTAAGCAGAAAGATTTATAGTACAACTATTTCAGTATTCTTGTATCTTTTCTTTCATAATACACCAATGTTCTATTCAGCCTGACTGCTACAAGAAGTGTCAAAGGCATTTTTGCTGTGCTAGTTTGTCCCGTTTGCATTTTGCAGACTCTTACTATGGGCAGTTATGCTAAACAGCCTATGGACTCTCTAGAGCTGAGTGAAACGGTAAACCACAAGAAGCTGAAAAAAAAATCAGATTGCTGTCTCATGATGGGGCTACTGGTAGGGTTAGAGGTAGAAAGCAGCTGTAACTACTGCTGCAACTGTGAGACTTGCCTATGCTGCTCAGTCTGCTGTATAAAACTCTGTACTGAGCTGAGGCACTGGTTCATTTGCTTTCCAGATGCAAGCATCCAAATCATTCAAACACCCTCAAAACTATTCATATAAATGTGGTGTAAACTTTTGCTTTTGTTATCAACCTCTCTTTGCACAGAGGATCCTAATGAACTTGGCCTTGAGACATTCTGGTCTCTTTTTAAGGAGTTAATCTGGACTTCTGCCCTTCTGCAGTGTGGTGAGTGAAGGACCCCTCTTGGTCCTACGGCATGACCATTTTGTAAGCATGAGATGGGCCCAAATCCTGAGCTGAAAGAAGGAAACACTGAAATGATTTGTGCATTAAAATTGATGCATGTGTTGTGAACACTGATGTGTTACACAGGCTCTGATATGGATCTTGCAAGCTATTGAGTTGGTGGTTTATTTCCAACAATTTGGAAAGTGGATCTTGATGCAGACAGTAGAGTGGCATGCTTGAGCTCTGAGGGTTGCTGTGTGCTGCTAACACCTGCTTAGAAGGGCAGTTATCTGCTTCTGGCTCTGATGGTGCCTCACTGCACTCACATAGGGGAGTTAAAAAAAGTTGGCAGGAGTCATGTGTATCCTGTGCTGGTAGCCATGGACAAGTAGAGATGCTGAAGCTCACTCAGCTCATTGAAGTGTCCAGGTAAAAGCACTGATTGCTGAATTGGTTGTGCTGTTTCTTGCACTGGGGGTGTTTCCCTGGACCAGCTTTATGTCATCTCAAGCCATGTGCAGCTGTGAGGATGGGGATGAAGGGATGCAAAATGGTATCAGAATCTGCAAGTGCTGATCAGCAGCACTGAAGGGAACCGTATGCATACTTCAGAGGAAGGACAGTGTGCCAGGCAGGAGATACTGGCTCCTCTGAAATACTTGCAAGCTGTTCACACAGGTACAGGCCGAAGCCAGCCCTTTCAAAGTTGGTAGGTTGAACCCCATCACAAGTTCTGGTTTTCAGCACTCAAGCACTACCTGAGCAAGGCCCTGTGTGCTGTGCAGTGTTGTGCTGCAAGGCACGTGTGGGCAGGCACTGCTGCATATGGGCATGGGAGAGCATTCTCCAAGCACAGTCATTAGTTATGTTCTGCATAAATGGATTAGCTCCCTGGAGTAAGAGGCCTTTATCCTATTAGCTGGCTAGCTGCTTCAGCATGTTCCCTTGCCACTAACGTGTAAGTGAGGTTCACTGGGGAAGAGGAGCAGGGGGACAAGAAGGTGATTGGGTAGGGAATGTGGGAACAGTTGGTTTACATCATCATTTCTCTCTGTGGTGATTAGTGTTGTACTGCTCCCACTTCATGGATGTCTATTTGTAGGCAAAAAATGGTATCTCAGGTTTGTTAATCATCTTCTGATCTCCAATTTCTAATATAGTATTTGTTTATTTTCATGTGCTCATGCAAACAAATGAGATTTCCCAAACGGGCATAGTCATGTGAAAGGAGAATATGCTCAAATATTCTGCAGGGCAGTGCAGACATGATACGTGTGTGTCTTGGGAGGAGAAGGAGAGGGACTCTGTTGGCCTGTGTTCAGAGCCTGAGCAAGCCCCACGGCTTGGGATGTTTGCTTCTTTGTCTAAGACAGGCTTGTTTTGGCTTTCCAAAGCTGTTTATGTAGTCAGTCTGCATTTGGCTTTTTCAAAGTTTCCTCTCTGTCCACAAATCCAAGTTCTCATCTGAAGACGTGACCTTGTGTTTTCTGCTTAAAGTTCCACTTGTGAGTGCTCCCAGCAGCACCAGATGAGCCCAAGGCAAGGGTTCCGACAGGGTAATGTAATGTCCTTTGCACTCAGCTGGAGAGTGTGGCAGGCAATTCAGAGCCACCTTTTGAGGTTTCTGTTGTGAAGATCCAGGCCACTGACAAATCCTTTCTTCATTTAGTGCAATGAGTATACCTGATGTTGCCCTATTTTTGAGAAGCTCCACTAAGACCAGTCCTCTGGCTAAAAATCTGATGAAAAGGTACATATTCCAGGTTCTCCTCAGAGAAACCCACCCATCTCCACTGGATGTTTTCTGTGGTGGATTAGGTAGATCTTGTGTGGGTTTTATACCTCCTGAAAAGTCCCTTGTGCTAACTTTAGGCCAGGGTTTTGGGCTGACAAACAGGCATTCAGGTCCAAGAATTTTTACTTTTAAACATAAATGCTTCATATGAACATCTAAAATGTTCTAGTTGTGTCAAAACCAGGAAGAAATTGGCTTAAAAATCTAGACTTGAAACCATTTTGAGCTGGTTGTTTTGGCCTATTTTTTACTTTTGCCATCCACACATACATCTAGCCTTTCATGTGGCAAACCTGTGTGAGCATGCAGTCTCTTTTGGAAATCTGGTGTTCCACATGCTTGGCTGTTCACTTTGTGGCTGGTGTGCACGAGGCCCTGTGGCTCACACAGAGCATTAGGAATGTCTTGTTTTTTCAGTTACCCGAGGATAGTGTAAAGGCACACACTTTTGCCCCTGTGTCCTCTGGGTTTGGAGCAGCCATCTGTGGATTCTCTTCCTCTCCGTGTCCCTGTAACGTCACATCTGACAAGAATCAGTACCTTTCAGTGATTTTAGTATTTTTCATCTTCTTTCCCAGGGTATACAGCTGTGTGACTTTCAGAGCTCTCTCTGTATCTCCCTGCTTAAAGGGGAACTGTGTTTACTCTGTTGCCTGACTTGCGTTGATGTCTTAACCCCTTCTTGGGGCATTTGGGGACAGCATTTAAACAGCAAATGGTGGAAGAGTTTGGGGCTGCTTGTTTCAAGCCCCCAGCACTGCCATCTCCCACGTGCTGCAGCAGCAGTGGTGAGGGGAATGGGATGAAGCTGCAGGAGGCACTGTGCCTTCTGCCCTAGCTCTGCCTGAAGCAAAAGTCCGTGGGGAGGGAGGGCTTTGGAGTCACGCCTGAGCCAAGGCTTCAGTTAGAAATGAGATAAACTATAGAGACATCAGATGATATGTTAGACTAGACTGGACATTCCCTGTGGATAACTTTGGAGCCAAGGCCAGGAAGGAAGGGAGGAAGCAGTCACGTTGGCCGCCCTGAATTAAAAGCTTTGTAAGCTTTTTCTCAGGAGCTGCTACCATGCCTGCCAGCTGTGAAACTAGATGCCCCTGTCCCTTTGCACCCCTCCTCCCTTCACAGACTCTAGTGAGCAGGAGGGGCAAGCCCAACATTTGAACTTTGGTCGCTTTGGCATGTGCAGATGAGTGATAGGGAATTAATGAATCCTGCCCTTTCTTTACATTTTTGTTACTCCACAGGTGCTGGAGTTTTTGGTCAGGTCTATTTCCTGCACAAATGGAGCTTTGCGTTTTTTTTCAGGCCTCAAAGAAAACTCAGTGAGGGATTTGGGGTTGGCATGGAGTGAATAGATGAACCATCTGATGTACCCTGCAGATCAGCAGACTCAGACTCTGCCAGACCAGCAGGGAAAGCTGCTGCTGAGCCAGAGATGCTCTGTAGAGAGTATTCACTTCCTCCATCCCCAAATTCCAATCAAAGGGCTAGTGGTAAAAGTGCCAGGGCAAATATGGCCCATTTCATCTGTTCCTAAAGGGACAGGGCTTCTGTGTGGATCCAGAGTATATCTGGAAACTGTATACCACAAAGGAGAGAGAGGAGCAGTAGAAAACCAGAGTCACCTACAGACAGATAGACAGTCTGTTTGCTTAGACCACAGCTGTGTGAGTAGGTAGCTGTGTTTACGTTAGCTGTGGCTCTAGTGTGATATGCAGGGAAAACTTCAAAAAGCAGCCTGTAATTTGAATAACTTAATCTGTTCTCTGGGCCTTGGGAATAGTGGGAATTCAGATGTTCTGCCAGGTGGCAGACCTTGCTGGCCAGACTTCAGCTCACTCTCTTCTGTAGCAGGCATTGACCAGGCCCAGCAGCCTGGTGCCACTCTGCAGTGATCACTTGCCCATCGCCTTTCCGAACTGCGGTGCAGTTGGGCTGTGCTTATTTTGAGAGCAGTTACTGGTGAGACTGACTTGCTGTTCTGCCAGTTTGTATTTGCTGTAGGCTCTCACCCATTTCTCTTCAGCAGTGATAGCTGAGCCCCTCCCAGTAGTGCACAAAATGAGGTGATTAAAGACACCATGTTGGAAAGGATTTTGGTGACCAGAGGAATGACTTTGTTTTGGTTTCATGGTGCACTGTTTGCTGAGTGTGTGATCCTGTGCAAGTCCTTGAAGTATATCTTTTTTTATAAGGCCTTGCCTGGCTTTTTAAAATTTGAATTTGTTCTCAATGATCACCTAGTAATCAGTATTTCCTCTGCTGCCTTGTCCAGATACATTAAGTTGTCAGTGTTTGCACTATATGGAGGCTGCGGATTTTTGGCCCTCTCTGGCAGAGGTGCTGCCTGGATAACTGGGACTCCCATCTTGATAGAGATGGGAACCCTTTATGACAAAGTTAAGAAACCAAATGTGTTGATGTTTTGAAGGAACTTCAGATGGACTGAGGATAAATGTGGCAAAAAAGCGTGAATGACTAATTCAACTGCATATTAACTAGAAATAACTTTCAAAAGAATTCAGAGGCTTTTCAGGATGTTCCACAGTATCACCACAGCTTAGCGTTTTGATGCCGGGGTTTGTTTTTGTAGGAGGGGACTGTTGGTCCCAAATGGTCAAACCATTTGAGTTAGTCTGTATTTTAAAATGCTGTGAGGCTATTTAAATTCTGATGGAGAAGTCTGGGGACTTTAGCTGATGATAATTTTAATTTAAAGCTGTTGCTGAACTACAGCCTTCCTGTTCCTGTGCTGCTTCAGGGGGTGGGCAGGGAGCTTATGTCTGTGTCTGGTACATGGATGCACTGTATAGTGGCCTTGCACCCCTGAGCCCAGACAGTGGGTGTTCCCCTGGCACAGGGCAACAATGTGATGCAAATGCAGAGTACCTGGTGATGCAAATGCAGAGTACCTTCAGGTGACTGCTAGGAAGGCTTGGCCCCCTGGTTTGTCTGCCAGTTTAAGTCATGTGTGCTTGGGAGCCTGAGCCTGGATGGGGGTTAGTGTCAGCTGGAGTTGCTTCAGCTTAAAAGCAGTAAGGAGGAGCCTGTGACTTACTTTTTTTTCTGTGCAGTTTTTGTACTGAAGGGCTAAGAGGTGATACCCATGTCCTAGCAGCACTACTCAGTGCCAAGGAATTTTAAAACCCAGTCCAAAATCAACCTACAAAATAGCTTTAAATTCTTTTTGCTTGTTATTCTCCTAAACTCATTGGGAGGGCAGACCTGGCTTTGCCCCTTGTATAAAACCCATCACCATGTTGGCGAAAGGACAGGAATCATGGCCCTGCTCGCCCATGCCCTGCCACGTGGGCATGAAGCACTGCTCTCCTGGGTTGAGGATTTCTCTAAAGCAGAAGACACTGGGCTGTGATGTTTAAGCCTGAAGGTGCATGGAGCTGTTGGGTTGGGAAGACACTGAAAGCTTCAGCCTTGCTACTGAACTCTGGCTGGGGCCTTGCTGGGGTTTCACATCTGGCCTCTAGAAGCACTGCTTTTGGGGGTAGCTGATCCCGTTTCTTTAATTTAGCCTGTGCTCTGAAAAAGGCCTTGCTGGAATCGTCTGCTACATCAGGAGCGTGAGACTGCTACTGGTTTGCCTGCATGTGCCTCCCTGCTCCGGTGGGTAGCAGCTGTGGGCCTCCTGCCCCTGCGGCCCCTGTTCTGTCACGGTGCCACGCGGTGGGACGGAGGTGGGACCCGGTCAAGCAGAAGCCTGCAGCCGCAGTGTGCTGCACAATGGCCACTTTGTGCAGCGCCCTGACCTCATCTGCCCACTGTGCTGCAGCTGCACCCCTGCCCCGCGCCTTAACCCTCTGCACTCTCTCCCCGCCCCAGCAGGGCTGGGGCAGGGGACAGGCATTCAGCAGCGGCTGGCTGATGGGGAAAGCTGTTCCTCCTGGCCCAAACCTGTCTCTGAGGGCTGTTAGGAAAGGAGATGGGGCAGGCTCTTTGCTCTAAAATGCCTTCCCAGGGGAGGAGGGCCACAGGGCCCTGCTTCCCTGGCTGGCTCACTGTATGTAATGGGATTGGCATTGGGCTGGAGCTCACGTGTAGGCATTGCCTCTGCACCAGCATCCACTTCACCTCGCTGTCCCAAGATGTGTCTTATTGAGGCCCCTTCAATCCTCTCCTTAATGGGCCATGGAGCTGCCTCCCTGGCTTGCTGTGAGGCAATTTTCTCTGTGCACATTGCATCACTGGGCATGGTTTTTCCCTTTTCATCAGCCCTCTGCTGTGACTTAAGAGTGCAATTTCTCCTCACACTGTAGTGTTTCTTCTTTCGGTTCTTTTTTTTGTTTGTTTGAACAAAGCAAGCAACATTATCAGTCTGCTTCTCTGTTTCTGTGCTAGACATCCAAGCTTGGTCTGCCTTCTTGTTCCCCTGGAAGACTCTGGACAACTGGGAAGCTAGCTGGTGGGGTTAACAGCATGGAAGTAAAACAGGGGTTAGAGAGCTGAGGAGGCTTTTTCTGAAAACTTGGACTGTTTAAACTTCGTATCTTGTCAAGACCCTTAAGATGTCAATAAGAAAGAGAAATGTCCCTACCTTTAAAGTGCACTTGTCCTGTGGAGGGTCTTAAGCAAAACTAAAGAAAGGCAGACTTCTGGCCTGCTTGCTGTTCTTTGGAAAGTCTGATCTTTGAGTCAAATTACAGCACAGTTACTGAATACAGATTTTTAATTTTGAAATCTCTTTCATTAAGCAAGTGAAAATCCCTGCAACATTCTTAAATTGTAAGCATTTGATGAAGTGTGTCATTAAATGATGAGTTATGTTGGGAAACTGAGAGTTCCTGTGTTCTCTTGCATAAAATAGACTAAACTGGTCTGAAAAAAACC
The DNA here is from genome assembly GCA_013397975.1 of Machaerirhynchus nigripectus. Classification (NCBI taxonomy): domain Eukaryota; kingdom Metazoa; phylum Chordata; class Aves; order Passeriformes; family Dicruridae; genus Machaerirhynchus; species Machaerirhynchus nigripectus. Next base: position 263,077 of record VZRQ01001710.1, on the reverse strand, counting down.
AGTAATAGTTAATTGCATCCAGCTCTGGACAGGCCCCTAGGTTTAAAACTATGACCAGATAATAAAATTAAATAATAGCAATTAATCCCCCCCCCCACCATGGACAAAAGAGTTGCTTTGTCTTGTGGAGGCAGTGAAAATGAAACTATTCTAAAACCAGAAATGTGTATATAAAAAGCAGATGTAAGATGAAAAGTGTTTATTAATATATATTACTGTAAAATATTTTGCATTGTATGCTGGTTTAAGAGCACAAACTCATAAACATATGAAAATTAAGTTGTGACAGCTGTCTTTAAACTGTGCATTGACAGTTTTAAATGCTTAGTTTTGAACTGTTGCAGCAGTGTGACATAAATTCATTCATCCTGAGGATATCACGATTCCTAGAGTGATCTTGCATTAAGAATGCCTGCATTTTGATTGTTTATATATATTACAGTCATTTGGATTGTGCAGTTTGTATAGAACAGTTCTGTGGTAGCTTTTGTGCATAAGCAAATGCAGGCAGTCACCATTTCCTTCTGGGTTCGTTCAGAACTGCTCAAGTCAGTGTTGGAGGACTTGGAGCACTGCTGCTTAGGCAGACAGAGACATTTCCTGAAGAAAGGCTGGACTGGAGAGCTGTGCTCCAAGAGAAGCAGGGCTGGTGGCTCATCTCTGCTCTGATGGGGGTATTTTGATGTGGCAGTGATGTGCAGCAAAGCCACACGTGGGGCAGATCAGGGGTTCATTACCACATTTCATTTGGTGAATATGTGACTCTATTATTTCCAGTCCCTGCAACTTTCCTTTGAATCCAGGCCTGGAACTGAGAGAGTCTCTGGGTTATGAGCAGGAGGTGAGATTGGTGGGCGGGTTCTTGGGCTGAACTGATTCTGCTGCTTTCTGGAGGGTTAACCCTAAAATGTTTCAATTCAGCTTTGCTTTTAGAGCAAGGCGTAACTCTTGTGTCCTCAAAAAGGCTTTAACATTTCCTTACTCATGTCATTTCCTCCTTTTAGTAGAAGTCACAGTAGATAGCAAAATAAACTTCCCTTCATGCAAATAATAGTGCTCCCAAGCTGTATGTTTCAGCTCTGATGCCAGCAGTTCTGTGAGAGACCAGCAGGAAAGACTTTTTAATTGAAATAGGGACACTGCCTCTTTTTCTTCCATTTCATTTTCTGCAGGTGGAAGAAAGTTTTGGAAACCATTCCTTATGGTTTTATTCTCAGCTCTGCTACAAATGTCCTCCATGACTTTTGAAAAATTTCTGCTCTGCTCATTGTCATAACTCCCAGAAAATAGCCTGAGGAAATAAAACTGTACTTTCACACTGGTTGAGTAGCTAGGAATGATCCCAGGGTTACTAAACTGAATATGTCACCTTCCTTATAGGCTGTTACCCGTGCTTTAGGCTACTGCAAGTCATGTACCCAAATAAATGTTATTTCAGCTCTGCCTTGTATCTGTGTAAATAGGAGTTAATGAGTTGCTGCATCTCGTGGTTGGCTTGTGACGTGGAGGTCTCCAGAGGGAGGATGAGGAGAGGCTGCCGTGGAAAGTCCCTGGCTGTTGCTAGGCAACACTGCATTTTAGCTTGCCTGTCCAAAAGTCTGCACTCAGGTTTGGCAAGGAAAGGGAAAACTGAGGGATGGAAAACCATTCAAAGATGGCTTGACTTACTTTTTGTAAAGCATGGCTTTACTGTGCTGGGTGCAGAAAGCGTGTGGCTGCAAGTGAGGTGGAAGCAATTTGATTAAATAGAGTAGTATTTGATAACTGGCCTTCCATGTATTCATTCTCAGCTGCAGGATCGTGTGGCTGGCTTGCTCTCTCTCTCCCTGTTTTGGATCTTACTATGATGTGGGACCTGGAAGCTGTAAGAGTGCAACACAAGTGGTCTTGCTCTGCTTTCAGTCTAACTGGAAATAAGAGAACCTAGCAGTTCCAGGGAGCTTCCTGTGCTGAGGTTTATGCTCCAGTTTAACAGCCTGTGGATGAGGGGATGTCATGTTTTTATTTTTCTACTAAGTCCATCAAGAGGAACACCAGGAACAAAGAGGAAGCACAAGAGGAACAAAAATTGTTATGTAGGGTATCTTGGTCTTGCTGCACAATGAAACCTTTGCGAACAGTAGCGTAAATAGCGGTAAGATTCTCATATAATTAAAGCTTATCACAACAGCATTACTAAAAAAACACCTCTGTTTTCTACCAGAAGAGTAGGACTTGGGATACAGCTGAGCACTTAAATTTCTCTTGGAAGAGTCTGGCTGGTTGTCCATTTACCTACAAGCCTTTCACTTAGTCTTTTATGCCATCTTGTAATTTCTGTCTCTGTTGATCCTCCCTATATGGTTTAATAGAAGGCCAGGATCGGTAAATATTTTGCTGCCTCTGCTGATTTTAGTTGGGAAAGAATGTCTTTTGTTGCACCCGGATGAAGTTATTGAGGGACCTGTGAGTGTGACCATGCTAGGCGTTTCATCCCACTGGACTGTACTGGAAGGTGTTGTACTTGCTCTTTTGCCAGCAGAGCTGTGTTCTTCCTCTTTGAGCAGAAGATTCAGTGGTGCTACTGAGACAATGTAGAATTTTGTGTCACAGCCTCACTTTATCCTGGGGGTTCAGCCAAGTACCACTGTGAAGCTCTGCTTCGCAGCAGCCTGGAGAAGCTGAGGGTCTCACCCAAAGTCACACAGCTTACAGTCAAATGGAATGCAGTAGGGTATGTTCTGCTCTAACAGCATTCTTCCTCTAAGGGATGGGGCTCAAAATCATGAGTCTCACTTTCATTGCTCAACCTGACTGTGTCTCACACATTTTATCCCACCAGCGGACTTGTGGCTTGAGCTATCTAGCCTACCCTTCCTCATCCCACCAGCCAACATTTCACAGCAGCTGGAAGAAAAGCTTAAGGAGAGCCCAAAACTTTGCAAGACCTCACAGCTCCTCACTTTGCCCTTTCCTGCGCCCTGGGTGTTTTCAGCCCTGCCAAGGTCTCCTTCCTTCTCCATCTTTTTCACTGTGTGGTTGTGGGGGTCTTAAGAAAGGCAGTGACCTCACAGTAAATACCGGCCTTACAGTAGCTGCCTTGCAGCCTGCCTGGGAACTGACTCCTGCGATATTTTATAAGAATTCCCAGAGGATTGCTTGTTTAGTTGGACAGCCTTGGGCTGGGTTAGTTCAGTTCAGCGGTTCCCTTTGTCTCCTACCTGGTTTGTGCAAAGACCGGCTGGGTCCTTTTAGGTTAGAAACCTTGGAGCTGTGCTGCCAGGTCAGACCTGGGGACAGAGCAGTCAGGCATGGCTCCTGTTGAGCCCTTTGAATAATAGAGACAGCAATAGGATTCACCTGCTAAAGGATTAACAGAAAAAGCTCAAAATCCTCGCAGCACCTCCCTTCTTCCCCATGCATGCTCGGATAGTGAAGTACGCTGTCCTTGAGCCCCAAACTACTCGTGAAAGTTTCAAAGTGGGATGTGAGTGTGCCAAGTTCTGGATTTTAGATCAAAGAGGCTGATGTGCGTAGAAATGCTGGGTGGATCTCTTAACTCCCTCTCCAGGTTTTGTGCAGTAATGTGGATTGGGACTGCAAAGACGTGCTTATGGGATGTAGAGTGACAGAGGGTGGTGGAGGAATGGAACTTCTTCCCACCTCCCAGCAGTACTTTCTACTGGAAAAATCATAAATACTTTCACCTAAGTGCTGACTTCAGTTTTGGGGTGGTGCTTTTCCTTCTGAATTTTTTGGAGGTTATTTGTATATTTTGGATTTTTTAAGCGTTTTGAGTTTCCAAGCCTCCCTGTACTTTGTTGCTTTTATCTTGCTTTGTGCTAGAGGAAGCAGAAAGACAACAAACAGAAAGAGAGAAACTGGAAAAGTCTATTTACCACTCATATTGGTAAAATGGTGGGATGTCTTTCTACAGTCTCTAAGAACTTCATTTGAAAAACACTTCAGTTGCTTTGTAAAAGCATGTGAGTGTGGGGAGTGTTTTCCATACTTACACAGCTTTCCAGCTGGAGAAGTGTTAAAAACTGGAACTAGGAAAATCTTTTCTTTCTTTCAAAAGCTGATGGAGAAGTTTCTTCCTGACATGCCTCCCTCACCAGGTTTTTCAGTATGAAAAACGTAATTGAAGTATTTTTTTAAATGAAAGAACTGTTCTCTTGAAGCCTTGTTTTTCCACTTGGGAGTTGTTTTGTGACAATTTTTTGAGGGGAAAGAATGATTTTATTCACTTGCCAGCTTTCAAAACACTGCCTCAAAACTGGGATAGAACTTCAACTCACCCGTTTATTTCTGTAATTTCCCAGAGTAATTGCTGGTTCAAGTATATCCTGTTTGCTAAGTTGTGTGGTTCATGTTATGACAACTTTAATGACTCTTGCAATATATGGCAAAGAGATTTAGGACTGCAGGCAGGTGCTTTTACCTTGTGTTTTTAAAAATTCTAAATAAATAAGCATAATGAAAGTATCTGTTAAATAATGGAAACATCCACATTTACATGAAATAAGACTGTTTTTTCCTTCATAAAGGAAGATAAATTCACCTGCTTCAGGGCAAAGTCTAACCACTAATTGATGGAAATTAAGAAGAAACTTCCTTTCAGGCAGTTGTTCCATCTCTTTCCTTGTGAGATCTCTTGTATATTCTTTCAAAACCCAGGGTATCAGCCACTGCCAAAAGACTCTGTTCAGGCTGCGTGAGACAGTCTCAGATTAGGATGATTACTTGCTGTCCACCTTTGGTAATTCTTGATCTTTCATATCTCACTTAACCATTCATCCATCTTGCTTTAATGAAATGTTGATGAAAAGAGACTCCTTACAACATCCCTCTTTCTGTTCCTTCATGCCATTTCTACTAATCTGTGGATTCTACTTCTCTTTCAGAAGATGCTGCTCAAGAAGAATTGTGGAGCGAAGACTAGAGTAATTAAAATTCGTGTAAGTTGCCCTTTTCTGGTGCAGTTCCTTCATCTTTCCACATATAGCTAATGTGGTGATTCTCACTGAACATCTGTGTCCAGAAGATGATTTTTGGAGATTTCCTGTGGCTTGATCAGCTGCATAACAAAAGTTGCTAGTGCAGAGTACAGAGTGCAGTTCCAATTTAGGTTAGGTGCTGACAAGGCTAATAATACACTGTCTTTTCCATTTTGGAGATGGTGGTTTCAAAGCTTCCTTGGAAGTAAAGGTCTACATCCCATGCTATGAGCTCATACAGCATAGCTGTCCTGTAGGGTGTCATCTGGATCCTTCTTGATCAAGTGGTTTTTGGTAGGGGCGAGAGGTCTGGTAGGTAGCTGGGGAAACGGGACTGTACCTGCATGGTGCACTGGTGTTTGCAGAACCAGATGTGATATGGGACTGGGTGATGGCAGATAAGAGCTACATTGCCTGGATGGCTTTTTAGCTGGGATGATGCTGCGGTGTCCCAAGCAGGTCCATGCTTGACAGCCTGCATGTCTATCAGGTGTGCTCAAGTCTCTTGTAGATTTTGCTGCCTGCACCTCTGAGAGTTCTGTCTTTCGCAGCCTCTTCCTGGACTCATCAGCCACCCCCTGCTTCCTTTGTGGGTACCTTGTCTTTCTTTTGGTCAGTGCTGTATGGTGCTGTGAGAGATGTATCCTGGGCTGAATCAAAAAGAAATGTGACAGGTAGGTTGAGGGAGGTGATTCTCCCCCTCTACTCTGCCCTGGTGAGACCCCACCTGGAGTGCTGAATCCAGCTGTGGAGTCCCTGACAGAAGAAAGACATGGAACTGTTGGAGCAAGTCCAGAGGAGGGCCGTGAAGTTGTTAAGAGGGCTGGAGCACCTTCCCTACAAAGACAGGCTGAGAAAGCAGGGGCTGCTCTGCCTGGAGAAGATAAGGCTCCTTAGGAGCCTTATCTCCTTATAGGAGACCTTGTATCACCTTCCAGTGCCTAAAGGGGGCTACAGGTGAGCTGGAGAGGGACTTTTCACAAGGGTGTGTAGTGCTAGAACAAGGGGGAATGGCTTTAAGCTGAAGGACAGTAGATTTAGATTAGACTTTATGAAGAAATTCCTCACAGTGAGGGTGATGGATGCACTGGAACAGATTGCCCAGAGAAGCTGTGGCTTCCCCATCTCTGGAAGAAGAACTGTGGCCAGGTTGGATGGGGCTCTGTACAACTTGGTCTAGTGGAAGGTGTCCCTGTCATGTCCATGGCAGGGGGTTGGAACTAGATGATCTTGAAGGTCCCTTCCAACCCAAAACATTCTACGATTCTGTTTGTTTGTGACCTTGCATGTTGTCACCAAAGCAGGTGTACCTCAGTCCACATGATCCTCCATGTTTGTGATACACAGGCAAAAACAGATCAGGGTAAAGAAAACAAATATCCTTCATGATAAAGCTGCTATTTTCACTGCAGTATATTTTATAGCCTTGGAAGAGGGATGAATGACAGACCAGGATTCTTTCAAGGTTTTTACCTTGCCCAGCAGACAATAGGAACAATGCCTTTGTGTACCCAGAAGTGCTGCTGTTGATAAGCATGCTGTTGGATGCCCTTGCCCATCACTGCTCTGGAAATTAATGTGGTATCTGAGAGGAGGAGGAGCAGGTAGAGCTGGCTAGAGCCTTGTGCAGAGCTGGGAGTGGTATTTTTCTGACTTCTCATATGCCTTCTGCCAGGGCTCTTCAGTCCTGTCTTCCAGCAGCCCCACAGTGACCCGGTACTTCTGATTGCACAATTAGGCCTGATCTCTTATGTGCTCTCATGTGCTTCTGCCTGGATTGTTTTCAGTATAGCTGTGTCCTCCTGTGCCCCATGAGCTCTCCCCAGACTGTGCCTGTCCTTCAGACCTACCAGCTGTCTAATCTTGCTGCAATGTTTTAGCACATCTTGTTTATCACCTTCCTTTATGCCTGCCCTGGGCTCTTCCACTGGGTTTTTTCTGGGTGTCTGTCCCTGGACACCAGCTATTTCCAGTGGTGCTTGGTGATGGTTCTCCAGTCCCTTGGGTTTCAGTGATGCCTCACTGAGGTGGTTTCCTGACACCTTAAGCTCATTATTGTGGCTTACTATTGTGCCCCTGGAGAATCTGAAAGGAGAATTATGCCTTTGCTTGTTAAGCCCACATCAGCTTGCACTAAAATAAACAGCAGAAACTGAGAGCACACTTTTCTGACAGATGGCACAAAATCCACTCTTCTCTGGCCAGCCTTGCCAAGCTGGGACAGTGCAGTGCCACTCCACCTAAGGCACTTGTGGCTTCCATGATAATAGCATATGATACTTCACAGCCTCTTGCTGATCTGTTGTGGTGGCAGAGCTGTTAAGTAAAGGTGCATTTTTGCTTCCATTTTTCAAGTGATTGTGAATGCCCACTTTTGTGTACCCAGCTGAGAAAGGAGGCAGCAGGTCCTCCCTGGCAGAACTCTTTTGCTGAAGTGCCTCAGCTCTGGAAGCAGCTGAGAGAGGTCATTACTTCTGAAAGACAGTGCTGTGCTCTCATCAATTAAAGGGAAACCTCAATCCAGCCAGCAGGACGTGCTTGGCATGGTATTCCTTCTCAGTGTTGCCCAGCAGCAGAACAAGAGGTGACGGGCACAAGTCGAAATGTAAGATATTCAGGTTGCCCAGAGAAATTGTGGAATCTCTGTCCATGCAGAGTCACAGTGTGCCAGGATGCAGTCCTGGGCAACAAGCTCCTGCTGACCCTACTCAGAGGAAGGGGTTTGAACTCAGCTATCTCTAGAGGTGCCTGCCAAGCTCAACCCTTCTGTGATTTCTGGGTCTTGTCCAGCATTCAGTGGTGGAGTCAGACCACACTAGGGACCCAAGTTCTCTTGGAAGGGCTATTCTGAGGCCCTCCTGAGTGTTGCCTTCTGCAAAGAGTGATAGCAGGAGGCAAGGAGAGAGGCTTGGCTCTCTGTTGCTGAGGGTCTGGTGGCACAGGTTCATTGTTGGACCTGTCCATTGTGGTGAGGGTAGAAGAAATGGAGACAGATCTCATAGTGATGGGTTGACGAGCTGTTACAGGAAGAACCAGGCAGCTGTCTGCATGTCTGAACAGGAAACATCACCATGTAAACCACTTTGTTTGTGTCACTGTAGCACTGATGCAGAAGCGTTCCTGTTTCAGCTCAGGTAGAGCGTCTTTCTGAACTGAGACGTCAGAGTTATCCAGACAGCGTACATCTGGATGAAGATGTAGTGAGTGAACTGATCTGAGGAGCAGGCAGGATATCTAATGGCTTGTGCCAGCGATTTGAAGCAAGGATTCTTGCTTTATGCCTTCAGTTTTCCTGCTGCTTAATAACTTACAGGAGAAAGGATAGTGCTTGTTCTGTCTTGTGTGAGGACAATGATGACAGTGACCTTCTAATATCATCAGTGAAACATTTTCATCTTGTTCTTGCTGAGATCAGTGTCTCATGTGGTTGTGAGATGATGCCTGCTTTTAAAAAACCCTTTCTCCTGGCTGTTACTTTGGTTGCCTTGACATCTTGGGGCTTTGCTGGCATGTCAGGGTGCAAGGTGTTGTGCTCTCATGCATCATTATGGCTATGCCTTCCTCCCTCTTCTGCTGGAAGAATCTCCCATGGGAAGGTGAGATGGAGGGGCAGTGTCTTTGCCCTTTGGCATGGAAACACAGCTACAGCCTTTGGAAATGTTTGTGGTCCTTGGGAGTCTTTCTTAAGCAGGTGACCTGGGTTGGGTTTTGCTGCTGTTTTAACACTAAGGTGTCACCTTGCTGTTGTTTCCTGTACTTAAGTTTCCCGTGGGCCAGCTCAGGTGGTGATCAGCTTCAGCCTTTCCACTTACTCAGCGGTTCTTTAGTGGGATGATGGGATAGTGATGTGACTAGTCTAAGAACCTAGAGAGATTATGGAAGAGAGATTAATAACCTTTTCTAACGTGCAGTAGCTTAGTCAGTTTGGAATGTTTTCAGGAATAAAAGTGCCACTTCTCACTTTTCAGGAAAAGTGAGAAGTGGCAGCCTACAGTGAAGAGCAAATAATATTAAAAAAAGAAAAAAAAAGCTTGCTTCGTTTCCCACCCAGTAAAGGATAATGGAAGAGAAGAATCAACCCCTGCGGGCAGGTGAGCAGAGATAAATTAGAGGTGACAGCATGTACACGAACGATGGATTTGTACATAATAGGTACATGTAGCAAAGCACGTGTCACTGCAAGGTCGGGGCAGGCGTTGGCCTGTGTGGGTGTTGCACATGAGGAGGGCAGTGTGAGTGTGCAGACCTGATCACTGGTGCCCCAAAGTGTCAGCCAGTGTCATGTCTGTAACTGGAAGCAAGGCACTGGAAGCGGGAGAGGGGCACACACGTATGTGGGTATTTTACTGTCCAGAGAGTGTTTGCGTGCTGAGGTGGGTGTTGCAATGGAGGTGCTTCCTTGGTGCTGGAAGGAGGATGACTGTTACCATGTGCTCGTGGGGTGTAACTGCCTCTGCCCTAGTCCAGGCTTGGCCAGCTCTGAATGCAGAGACCTGTCTTCCAGTGTGTCTGTAATACCACCAGTCTTCAGTTCTCCAGGCCATCTTCTTGGAATGAGGGCTAAAAGTCTGTCATTTATTCCTGTTTTTGTTCTTCCTTCACAAACTTCTACATACAATCTCTGAATGGGATTAGTGGAGCTGAGTTTATCTTAACAGCAATAGGTGGGTAGAAGACACCCAGGGGCTTACCATTTATGTCTCAAGGATCTTGTTGGGGCTGGCAGAAAGGAAGGAAGGATTTCAAGGCCAATCTGATAACCTGGCTGATCAGAGAGATGTTTTCTGCTATGTAAAAACAAGAATTTTAAATCGGAACATAAACCTCTTGTGCTCTTGCCTTGATCTTATCAATGTTGAGAACGCCCTCTGCTTGTACAGGGGCCAGATCCCTCGAATGACTTCCCTGTCTCTGATCTCTTACTCTGCATCCTAAAAGGCCACTGCAGAAACATGCTGGCTTTTCTTCTCCTAAAACAAGGGACCTTTTCAGCTTGGAGCGGAGCAGGAGATGTGCTGACCAGAGCCTTCTGGGCAGATGCCTGAGCTATTCACAAATGAAAGGCATACCAGGTGACAGAGCAGTATTGGTGCAAACCTCTGGTTCTGGCTGCACAGCATGAAGTAAAGATTTCTAAAAAGCAGAAGGTTTTCTGTGTGTATGCATACATATATATATATATAAATATATATATATAAACACAGATGTTGCCCCTTCCATAACAGGCTCGCAAGGAGCTGTGCAAGCATTTAGCATTGGATGCATATAAATATGCAGATAAATACCATGATTGCAATTTCAGAATGAGTTACACCGAGAAAGCAGCAGAAAGTGTGACTCACCTGAAGAAGGACAAGGTGAGGAGAACTTCAAGCCATGTTCCTAGAGCTGTGTCCTTATTCATACCATATCATGAGTATAAACAGCTCGGGCATCCCAGGCAGCAGAAATCCCAAACTGCAGCTTGCTAACAGTTTCCCAAACCTTCCTAGTTGTTTTTAGTATGTGACTGAGTGTCTAAATCTGACCCTGACGTTAGAATCAACAAGAGAGACTCAGCTCTTGGGCCAGTCACAACCTTGGATTACTTGCTGGTCAGAAGCCCCTCATGGAGATTTTGGCATTCTAGTCCCCGAAGTGGTGTCTTGTCTCCAGCTGATGGACATGCCTCTGCTGAGCAAAATGGAGAAGGCCCTCTGCTAAGTGGGAGCATGAACATCCCTTTGGGTATCCTACACTCCTCCCAGCCCAGCCACTGAACTGCCTGCTGAAAATGATAGTTGGTCCTGGACAGCCCCAGCCCTTGTTCTGAATAATTCCTGGCAAAAGACTTTTTCCAGAGTTTGCGCAGTGTGGGGAAGGGTCCAGTGTAGCCAAGGGGGGAATGCCTCTGTCTGTTAAAAACAATTCCAAATATCTGGCTTTTACTGGATTTCATGGCAAAGGCTAACCAGCCCTTAGCCTGCCTATAGCAGGTAGAAGTAGGACTGTCATGTCTCTCTTCTGTTTCCTTAAGGACAAGAGCTTTTATTGCTTCCTGCTTTTCATAAATTCCTGCCGTGTATGCCCTCGCACCTGTTGAATCATGTAAGTGCCCACAGAATAGAGTTGGTGAAATAACCAAGAGCTCTGTAATCCACACAGCACTGTGAAAGTAGCGAGTGGCTGGTGAGTGAGGAGGCTGACTTCCTATTTTCAGCGCTGTTCTTGCCTTGTGGTCTGATGCGGGTTGTGGGTCTGGTTTAAGAGTACGGGGAGGTGGGGAGTGCTAGAAAGGAGGTGCAGCCCAGTTGCTTGTGGGACAGCCTTGTGTGGCAGTGGTGGCTATGGCTAGTGGCACTGTGGTTCAAGGGACTGGAAAGTGGCAAGGCATGTTTCACAGAGAGAGGGTCAGATTTAATGATTTCTGGGTCATACCTGGGTGATGGAGCAGAGAGAGAGAGAGACGTAGGGGATGGCACAGGGTGACAGAGAGCCACTGTTTTCTGTCAGAGCTTCACATCCAAGATGGCTGATTAGGCACATCTACTCACTGTATCCAGGCCCACTGCAGTTGTTCCCTGCTCCCTTTTGTTCGCATGGTTGTGGGAACCTGGCACCCATTGCCTCTCCCAGTCCCTAGAGCTGTAATCCTCTTTTCCCACACACCTCTCCCATAATACACCCACTTCCTGCGCTTGGCTTCCACAGCTGGGGTGGTTTGTCCAGGGGCAAGCGCACTATGTCAGCATGTGTTCGCAGCTGCTCATGCCAGGCTAATTAATCCTCACTTTGCAGGTTTAATTTGTGTACCCTTCAAGTTGAAAGCAGCGTGCTGCTCTGTGCCAGCCTGCCTGGCCAGAGGGAATCTGCTTGCCCTGGCCTCATGCAAACTGGAAGCTGCACACGCCCAAGTATGCACCACGTGCTGGCTTTGTGGGAAGCATGGTACCTGGGGTTCCTGGCCCCGAGGGAGGAGGACTGTGAGGCAGCTGGTGTGATCTCTGTGAGAGGAGGGTGTTCCTGCTACACAGCAAGGGCTGGAACGGGAGGGTGGAGAGGAAGGAAAGGATGAGGTAGTGTCATTTGTGTACAGACCAAAACTAAGGACTCAGATGCACTTGGAGATTTAGGGCCAGATTGTGCCTTGCCTGTGTCTGTGTTTGTTTGGAGCTGCTCTTGTGCCTGCCTCTCCTCCTGCTCAGGGACATGCAGACCCTGTAGTATTTACAGGAACTATAGGAATGCAGGAAGCACGGGCAATTTCTTATCACAAGGAGAAAAAGTGGGTGCAAGACACAGCTCACTAGTAGGGAAATATGGGTTCATTCACTTGTTCCTAAGAGATTTGTTTTGTCTTTACTGGGACCCTGGAATGGCGAGTTCCCCAACTTGGCCAGGGAGCACCAACAGACTGCCCCTCTGAATGACCCATCTGTCCCCTTTATTCGTGCAGCCTCTTTCCTTCAGGTTGTCAGGCAGGCAGAATCAAAGCTTGCAGTCCGCTTTGTCAAAGACATATCTAAAGATGTGTGAGAGAGAGGAGAAGAAAGGCTTATCATGCTGGTGCCAGCAAGGACCCATAGCTGAAACTGGCTATTTCTGCTTTTGGGCGATTGACCAACAAGCATCTGCTAGGCCCTTAGAAGTACCTTGCAAGAAGGTTTAGTGTTGTCTGTCTGGTGGCACCTCGGTAAGTCTGGTAGTTGCCACCTGACAACTCTGCACACACATTTGCAAACGTTTGATATAAAAAAAAAAATTTTAACCTTTCTAAGAGGAACAGGGATGTGTTTGTAAACCACTGAACTGCTCTTTGCAATGCGGTGGTATAGAAAGAAATAGGTGTTAGGCAGCCTTATGTTGGTGATGGAAGACAGGTCTTCCAGTCTTTTGGGGGAGGGTAATGAAAAACATAAGAAAACAGTGCTAACTGCAAAGTTTTGGGTTCCTTGTCAGAACAACATTTGGAGATGACCTTTTATTTTCTTGGAAGAGAAAGGAACAGAGTAGTCATAAAATGAAGTTCTGTCATGGTCTATCTTTTAACTATTCCTTGAAATAAAATTCTCTATGAACCTGGGTGTGGAGGACAGACTTTCAGGAGGAAAGGAGTTTGCCTGTGAAAAGTTACTCTCTGAGCTGCTCTAGGTCTGTGGCTGGAGTGAATTGTCAGAGGCCCTATCGGAGTTAATGAATAAGCAGTTAAATGTGAATTGTTGCTCCACTGGAGGAGCTGGTCCTGCTTGCCAGCGACTATTTCTTGAAAACTGCCTGAAGCAAGACTGTAATTGAAAAGAAATCACCTCGTCAGAAGGCTGAAACACCTAGAAGTTAATTAGTTCATCCCAGCTGCCTGGCTGTGGTGTACTATCGTGGCTTAACCCCACGATGAAGTTGCTAACTTGCTACCCCTGTGGGATGGGGGAGAGAGTTGGGAGGGTAAATGTGAGATGGCTTGTGGGGTGAGATAAAGACAGGTTAATAGGGAACGCAAAAGCTGTGCATGCAAGCAAAGCAAAACAAGAAATTCATTCACTGCTTCCCATGGACAGGCAGGTGTTCAGCCATCTCCAGGAAAGCAGGGCTGCATCATGCATCATGGTTACTTGGGAAAGCAAAACACCAGCTTATGCCATCATATGGTGTAGAAAAGTCCTTTGTCCAGTTTGGGTCAGATGTCCTGGCTGTTCCCTTCCCAGCTTCTCATGCCCTTCCAAATCTTCTCACTGTCAGGGCATGAGAAGCTGAGAAGTCCTTAACTTAGTATCAACATTGCTTAACAGACTGATATTTTTGATTGTTGCTGTCACCATTATTCTCATCCTAAATCTAAACCTTCAAACAGGATACACTAGCTACTAGGAAGAAAATTTATTTTATTCCAGCAGAAACCAGGACATGTATGTATTATGCATTGGAGAAACCATGGCAGAGATGATGAGAAATGGCCTGGTCAGAACTATGTTTGGAATTACAGATGTACCTAGGAGCAGGTGTGTGGGTCCCCTTCCCTTGCTTACAGCTGATGGCTTCACACATCAAAGTTGAAGTGTGAAGAAGTTTATTTTCTAACACTTGGCAGTGGTGAGAGGAAGGAGGACAAAGTAGAGTTGAATCAAGTGTACCTGTAAACGTTTCTCTGTGGAGTCTGACAGCCTTTACTCTTTCTGTGCACTCCCTGAATATCGGTGCTACCTCTGGCTCTGCCCACTCCGGGGCAAGGCAGCTGTCTCACAAACAGGCAGCATCTCAGGCAGGCATCTGTCCTTGCCAAAGCTATTCTGGGGATTTATTCCTTTCCACACAGGGTGGTGGTGGGAATCGGATGCGCCTTTACAACTTGCAATTACATGGTGCCTTTCATCCCTAAGGACTTTTAACAAGTGAGTCTATAGACTGCAAAGGGATCGTTCACCCACCACTGGAAGGCAGCATCCTTTAAACAGAGCTCAGCAGCATTTCCCAACCACTGGGGGCCAAGAGTAGGAAAGAAGGGACTCCTGTGCTGGATTGGCCTTGAGTAGGGACAGATTGGCAGAGTGTACAAGCTGATCTGGTTTTGAATCCCACCAGGATACTCTTAAGAATATCTTAAGAAAGATCTTAGCTCTTAAGAAAGAGGACCGAAGAGTCCTCTTAATTTTCCATCACTCCTAGCACACCACTCCCTTTGAAGACATTGTTGTGTTGGGTAACTGCATTCTCCCCCTCCTGTGGGGATTGTCATTCCCACAGCTGAAAGCTCACTTGGACCTGTGCTCACTTTGGCTTTGTCCAAAGAGGGGAACTGTGATTCTGTGGAATCATGAGACCAAAATTGTTACAGTCTGCATTTGGGATATTTTCCCAGACTTCCTAGAAGTAAGGGACTTGTTTCTAAGAGGAATATGGCTTCATATTAATAGATTTAGCTTTACATGTTTATCTTTTTCCTATATACTCTTTCCTTGCTGAAATGTACAATTATGTTACAGATGGGATTATGGAACAGTTGTGTATTTGTCTGTTTTCTGTGAGCTGCTAATATGATTGAAATTGGCATTTCTTCTGAGATGCTTACTCTTACTGGCCTTCTTTAAAGGAACCTCCCTCCACTCACTATCTTTAGGTGTGCTTCTTTCTTAATGTACTTCAGATATGTTTCAAACCTGGTTGCTTATTTGCTTCCCTGTATTTAAAGGTGATAATGCTACTGGTGACAGCAGTTGGCAAAAGTGTACGTGTAGGCACATGTACATGGGTGAAGAGGCATCCTTGACCAAGGTGGTCTGTGCATAGTTGCTTGAAATGTGTTTAAGACAAGTTTACCTCCCTTAGCAGCTCATCTAACTCAAAAAAGGTGTGCAGTGGGGCAGCGTGGGTGTCTTCGGTGCTGGAACTACCTTGTGTTCTAAGCAGCTGTACCAGCCAGTGATGAGCTGTGGTTCCTTAGACCATCTCCTGGATGATGTGAAGTTCCAGCCCTGCATGGCTTGAGTTACTTTAGGAACAGGCAAGATTTGTATGAGCGGAACAGCACTCCTTGTGACTTCCAAGTCAGGAGGAGTCTGCGTGTGCACAGAGGGATGTGGCCAAGTGACCAGGGAAGCCCATGTGTACTGGGGAGCACCTGAGGCATGTGAGGGCAGGTGAGTGTGTGCAAGTGAGCACGTGTGTGTGACAGCGTGTATGTCTGAGCCTGTGTGCTCTCCTGTGGCAGCCGAGTGAGTCTGACTCGGGCCATTCTCCAGCTGTGTAAATACATTGCTTAGCAAATTGAGGGCTCTGGTTAATGATTTCCATTAGCACAGGGCCCATATTAGGCTCCGTTTTGTGAGCGGTACCCAGCTGTCCGAATGCCATTAGAGTGAACACATGAGCCTTTAATGTCAAGTGCGTATTGTTTGCGCTCTGAGGAGCCTCTGCAGGAGCTGGCCTGGGGTTGCTCACCAGGGGCTGTCAGGCAGGTTTATGGCAAACTCCTTGGGGAACCCTGCTGTAGCAGCAGCAACTCTTAACACCCTTCCCTAGTCAAAGCAAAGTCCCAGGCATGGTGTGCCCAAGGAGAAGGGCAGGCTGGCTAGGACGCTTGCCCAGACTACAGGGAGGCAGCTGGCCCAAGCGACAGGGCGGCAGGAACATGTTGCCCTCTCTGGCAGCTGGCTCTATCCATTTTCTTTCTGGAAATACATCTGCCGAGCTTTGCCTTGTGTTACTCATCAGGACCAGACCACCGTATGCTGTGATCCCAAATGGTGTCTTGGACTAAGCCAGATCAGGCCTGGTGATCCCTAGAGCTGGATATGAACTCCAATCTAAAAATGCTCCTCTGCAAGAAAAGAGTCGAGGGATTTGGAGGCTTCTTACCTCCAGCAAGGTCAGTAGCAGAGGTGCTGCCCTGTCAGTCAGGGAGTAGGTGCACGAGGATCCTGTATCGCTTGGGGTTATAAAGGAGTGCAGATTGGTCAGGGTGTTGCTATGGATGAGGGCAGTCAGGTTACTGCCTGTCCTGTTACTGCCTGCAGTTGGGCACAGGCCCCTTCTCACTCTGCCCTTGTCTGCTGTTGTTGAAAGCCAGCACTCATCTTGTGGCTGCTTGAGAGGTGCCATGATGAAAAGGCAGGATTGGGTGCATTTTGAGCCTCACTTGCAGCTGCCTGACCACCTGTGAATCTCTGCATCCCCCTGTGTCTTCTCACATCCCTCACCTTCACCTCAGTCTTTGTTCTGTGCCCATCATCCTGGCAGTGCCCTGGGAAGGCTCTCTGCCCCACACATTGGCCCCAGAAGAAGGCCCAAAGAGAAATCGTAGTGCAACTTCCCACCCAAAGCTTGGTGAGTTTTGTAGATGACTTTTGTCTGTCCTTTGGACCCATCTTTCCCTAGCCTCTTCATCTGCTGTCTGCCAGAAATGAACAGATTCAGCTGCCTTCCCTAATCCTGTCTGGCATTTCAAAATGGAGGGGACTGCCAGGTTCTTTGTTCCCATTCCCTCTTGGCACTGGCAGGGGACCTTCTCTGCTCTGGAGAAGGACAAATGTGCTGATTTATTCTGCCCCTTAGCTTTGAATAGGGGTTGCTATGTTACCCTTCAGCTCTGAGGCCTGCCAGAGCGTACACCATATATAACCCCACAGCAGGTGGCTATTGAGTAAAGGCCCTTAAATCTGCCTCTCTTGTTTCTTATGCTGCTGGCCAAGGTGTCAGGGGGATGTAGCAGGGCAGGATTTGCTGGCTGAAACTCCAGGCACAGCTGATGCCAAGCACCACATTGGCATTTTCCATTCTCAAGTGCCCAGTCTTAATTTGCAGAAGAGATACCGACTAGGCAGGAACACGCTGCCCACACTGGCTTTAGAGGCCTTTCCTGACATGAAGGCTGCTGTCCCATGGGGCTGAGCTGTGACCAAGAGCCTGGAGACAGAGGCTTCAGATCCTGCTGTAATTACTGCAGCCCTCAGGGCCCTGGCTTGGACACTTAGCTCATTCTGATCTGCTCTGTTTGGGTGAAACAAACCATTTGAGCAGGGATACTTGTGTGTGCTTGTCCTGTGATGACAAGTTAAAACCCAGGCAGAGCAGAGGTGGAAGCACCAAAACATCACCTCGCTGTGCTGTTATGTGGTTGCAGCTGTCTGATAGACCTGAATTTGAAGTGCTAAAATGAACCTCTGTCTTCTATGAGACAGTAGAGTTGATAATTGTTCCTAAAAAGCCTAATTCTTTGAGGAACAGTCCTAGAATGCAGGCTGAGCAAAGGAAACCATGGTTCTAGTTAGGAAAGGCTAGAGAGGAACAGGGAGTCTCATAACATCAGAGCCCAGTCTGAATCACATAGAATTTTAAGGGTTGGCAGTGACCTTAAAGATTATCTAGTCCCAGTCCCACCTGCCATGGGCAGGGACACCTCCCATCAGACCAGGCTGGCTGCTCAAGGCTTTATCCAACCTCACCTTGAACACTGCCAAGGTTGGGTCATCCACAACCTCCCTCAGCAACCTGTTCCAGTGTCTCACCACCCTCACAGGAAAGAATTTCTTCCTACTATCTAGACTAAATTTTACCTTTTCCAATTTGTACCCATAACTCCTTGTCCTATCACTACAGTTCTTGAGGAAGGGTCTCTCTCTGGCTTCCCTGAAGACCCCTTTCAGACACTGGAAGATTCCTGTGAGATCTCCATGCTACCTTTTTCTCTCCAGGCTGAACAGCCCCAACTTTCTCAGCCTGTCTTCATCAGGGAGTTGATCCAGTCCTCTTAACAATTTCATGGTCCTCCTCTGAACTTGCTTCAACAGTTTCATGTCCTCCTTATGTTGGGGATTCCACAGCTGGATGCAGCACTGCAGGTGGGTTATCACCAGGAGCAGAGTAGAGGGGGAGAATCACTTCCTTTGACCTGCTGGCCACTCTGCTTTTGATGCAGCCCAGGACTGCACTGGCTTTCTGAGCTGTGAGTGCACAGTGATGGCTCACGTTGAGTTTTTCGTCAACCACCGCTCCCCAGTCCTTTTCTGCAGGGCTGCTCTCAATCACTTCTCTGCCCAACCTGTAGGTTTTTGGTTTTTTTTCTAACCTATTTCTCATTATTTTTTTTCCAAACCTCTGTGAAAATAATGGTAAAGCCCTTCCCAAGAGTGATGGAACTGAGATGAGAGTAGGGGATATTTGCATGAGTTTCTGAGCTGCTGAACATCCCACCTATTCCTTGGGAATGAACTCTGCAGAATCATGATTAAACACTCTCCTGGCCCATAGAGCAGTGAGACCTCCTCTCCTGGCCAGAAAGTATCAGTGAAGTAGCTGCCCCACTACTGCTTCTGCTTGCATAAGCAAAGAAACAAAACAAAGTTCCTGAAAAGTAAAAGGAAAGCTCTTCGCATTTAACAGAGTGGAATCACTTCCTTGGCAGTGTAATTTCTCTGTGATCCACATTTCCCAGCACAGCCTAGTGGAGAACAGTATTTTTGTCCTGTCACGCAGTGCAGGGAGTACATGGGTATTTCTGGCCTACTTACTCTGGAGCTGCTCTGACCATGCTCTGAATACTGGGAGCCAAAGGCGGGAGAATGGTCTTTAGTGGCCATGGTAGAAACCAGTCTGTAAGGCCTTGGCGGTTGGATCGTTTCCTCCAAGCATCTCTCAGCCATTCCTTGTCAAACTGTGGAGTCTGGAACCAAAACTCGGGAGAGTTTCAGCATGCCTGGGACTTCAAGAAAGGGTGGTTTGTAAATCCTTACTGGAGAATTGTTGAAAAATGGAGCTGAAGAAAGAGTTTTAAGAGATGACTTGGTTTGTCTCCATGTTCTAAAAGTGTATTAGATCTTACTATAAGGCCAAGTGAATTTAGCTTTTCCATGGGATACCTTTTGACCTTTCTGACTCTGGTACTTTAAATGCTTCATGGATATCCTGTTTCACTTAGTGGCTACAGGTGCCCTGGGTCCTAGCCACGTGGATCCTAGGGACCTCAGACCTGGAGGAGGGAGGTACGCCGGCTTTTTACCTTGAAGGGTAGGAGCAAGGATGTGAGCAAAGTGCTTCCACTGCTTATGTTAGTGCCATTTGCTGCAAGTGCGACCACCCATTCAGGGAGGTGTAGTTGTATCAGAGAGGGGGACAACAAAGCACTCAAGGCATGAACTTCACTGTTTGCAGCTGATATGAGCACTGACTTCCTGCCTCTTTTTATTCCCCTGCAGAGCATCAGCGGAGGCCGCCCGCCGCCCCACTTTATGTATGATCCCTCCACTTTTGCCTTCCGTTCCCTCAGCACCTTGAAGCCGCTGAGCCCGATAGCTCCAGTGGAAGAACCGTCGTGTGCCTACTGAAGGAGTTTCTCCAAAAAACCTCAGGAACTATCAACCAATGTCCTGCCTGGCAGGGAGAAGGGGAGGTGGTGATACCCAAGGGGAGGGGTGGGAGAAGAAGGGGCAATGACACATCTTTGCAATGCAGCTGCTCTGGCAGGAGGAAGTGAATGGCTTGGCAGCAGCGCCTGTTCCCATACCACTGACGTATCTGAGCAGTGGCAAAGGGAGTGAGTTTTGTCTTTCAGGGAAAAGCAAACCAGTCAGGTCCACAAACTGCAAGAACTGCCACCAAGGCAGTGTCAAACATGGGGATGGTGGTAATTGAAGATATCCATGAGGCGTTCGGGGTTATTGTGTCCTGTATGGCAGCAGGGATGAGTAATCAAGGTGTGAAACCAAATCCAGTCAGTTTCCCAAGGATACCTGGGTCAACAGTGCTTTGCTATAGACCTGACACTTCTCCCACTCAGAAGTGAGCTCAGGATTGGAGAAAGAGGCTATACAGAGCTGCTTGCAAAACAAGAAAATCCCTCTCTGAGATTGTTGTAATTGCATTCCCATCAAGTTCTATTAAGTGGAAAACCCTAGGATGGGGAGGTGTGGGGAGGAGTAACTGGCACTTCTAGCTGTGCATTCCAGATGATCTGCTGGCAGTTCAGTGATACTGTCCAAAAAGAGATTGAAATGGGAGAGTGAGACATCCATTTGTAGATCTGGGGTTAGAATAAAATTCTAGAGTGGAAGGTGTGTGTTGAGCCATCCAGGAAAACACAGCACCCACCTTCAGTCCACTCAGCATCATCAAAGAGAAGAACTCAGGGGTGACTGCGTGCTCATGGGTCTCCTCTCTGCTGAGGCAGTGTGTGTTCTGGGGTATGCAACACTTCTCCATAGTATTGTCCCACTACATGATGGTGGAGGGAACTGGTACCACCAAACTCAACCCAATTTAATGTCTCCAGCAAGCTTTCCACTCCCCTTGTTCATGCTAGCAGTTAAAAGTCAAGTAGACTCCTCTGGTGTTAGTGCAACAATATTCCCAGATAAAGCAAGGAGTGGGAAAAAGCAGTCAGTTTTGTGGCTGTTGG
Source organism: Machaerirhynchus nigripectus (assembly GCA_013397975.1). Taxonomy (NCBI): domain Eukaryota; kingdom Metazoa; phylum Chordata; class Aves; order Passeriformes; family Dicruridae; genus Machaerirhynchus; species Machaerirhynchus nigripectus. Next base: position 242,236 of record VZRQ01001710.1, on the reverse strand, counting down.
TGGAAGAAACAGGAGGGGAGTTTGGGTGAAGGAGGGGGACATTTCTCCATAGACAGTTCTGAGGCTGTTATGACCATGCTAGGCCTTGCTACCACTGGTGTTTGACTGGGACCTCTCCTCGTGGCACGCGTGTGTTTTGTGCACAAGGCAGGAGTTAACAAGATCTCACCTCTCCTGTTGAGGCAGAAGAACAAGGCCTTTCCTTTTGCTGCACCTGGTGGAGAGAGTAACCTCTTTGTGTAGGCGTTCCCCACCATCAGCTTGTATCTGAGTGCAAGGGAAAGCAGGTAGTTTACTGTTTGTCCAAACCAAGAGGAGCAACTGTGAGTAATACAAAATAATTTTTGGTTTTTTCAATCTGCCTCAGTGTGGAGGTCTTTGATGCTGCTCTTTGGTTGAGACCAGTAGTCAGTCCAGCTGCCAGTAGAAGGCTACCCAGTGACATGGTCTGGGCCCTTCACTGAGACCCCTGGGGAAAGTCCAAAGGCTGTAGGCTTGGGGACCTGAATCCCCACCCCACCCTCCTCTCGCAAACTCCTGTCATTCAGGCAGGCAGAGCAGCTGGGCAAGGTGGTGAGGGGATGTCTGTCCTGATGCTGTCCCAGCTCTGCCTGCTCTTTGGCTCCAGACTCCTACAGCTGAGCCACCCCCTGCACCAGCACCACCTCCAAGAGGTCATTTGTGTTTACTGGTGAGGGACCTCTGGCAGACCATCATGGTTCCCTGCAAGTCCCTTTTTCCAAGAGAGCCTAATTCCTCTGCTAATTCCTCCTGCCCCTGTAGAAATTCTGCTTCTCTTGTTTTGATGGCACACCTCAGCTTTTTAACTGCTGCCAGATCAAGCTGACCAGTGCAGGACAGGAAGCACTGCTCCTTTGGACCAAATCCCTGTGCTCAGGAGATGGGACAGCCGTAGCCTGGTACCCGTCTACGGGGCACATTCCTTTTGCAAAAGGCTGGGGTGGCAGCCCCTGCATGGCCCTGCAACCTCAGGCTTTGCTCAGCAAGAGCTGCCAAGGTGCTGGGGCCCAGAGGTGTGTTCCTGCCAGCCAGCAGGTGGGGCAGGCTCCCTTGCCCCGGGTGGGAGCAGGGATGTCCTGCTGATATTGTTGCCTTTTACTACTTTTGTAACTTTTCTCTGTCTTTTCTTTTTCAATCAGAAGAAAAAATAAAAAAAAATTAAAACCCCACAATGAAATAAAGTGTAACATCTGCTATATTCACACCTCTGGTGGGTCTCGTGCGTCTGCTGTCTTTTGGGTGTTTGTGGGCAGGGGTATAGGAGGGGAAGAGTGAGCTCTGACACAGTGCAGCCAGTGCCAAAAACTCCACAAGGCACGGAGGCCATGTCTGCAAGTGAATGGCTTTGGAAATGGTGAGCTTTTGCAAAATGAATGCCAGGTTCTTTGCATGTGCAGCTGCTCCATGTGAGGTATGGTATATTGTCCCTCACTGGTGCTTCCCTCACCACGATGGTGCTTTGGCTTTCGTGTGCCTTGCCTATTGCTGGTGGGTCAAATTTAGCCTGACTGGAGGTTTCCAGTCCCCCAAAACAGAAGAGTGGGTAACTACCCAGCTGGTCTTTGGCTTGTAATTTTAACTTCAGGAAGTCTTGCGTATCTATCCTGAGATTCTCCACAGCCCTTTTGTTTACAGCCAGAGCACTTTTTCTTCTCCATAATTTAGCTGTAGTTCACCCCTTCCTCTGGATCTTGCTCTAAAAACTCCATCTCAGGTACTTGTAATGTGCATTCCCCACCCCTTGCTATCTCCTTGAGCTAATTCCTGTCTCTCCCCACCTCCTAACTCTGTATCTTCACCAGCATCTCACAAAGCTGTTACCTATGTCCCCTTTTCCAAGGCCTCCTGAGAGATATTAGCATAAATTCCCTTAGCAGTCCTACTTAGCTTCATTTCCAGGAGGCCTTTTCCATTCTTCCCTCCAAACTCTGATCTCCTCTAGGCTTCTTGCCATCTCTCTTATCTTGAAATCCTCCCCTCTCTGTCAGCTGCAGCTTGTTAATTGGCCTTGGCCAATTTTGCAAGGGTTGTACGGTGACTTGCTGGCTCCCTCCAGCCCTTGCTCTTGTACCTCCCTTACAATATGCCTTTCTCTGGGATGTTTCTTCCAGCACAGCCTGATCCCTCAGCATACCCACCTGTGGGGCCCCAGATGCTATTCAAAACCGTGGTGGCGGCTGTGACTCCGCAAAGCCTGATCATCTCTAGGTGTCTGCCAGGTCAAGCTTGTTCTGTTTTGTATATTCAGAGAGAGGGATGCACTGACCTTGTATCCGCTAGGCTGGAGGTACGGATGCATAGCGCTCCGACGCCAGGGTACAGCTGGGGAAGGGCGGAAAGCTGGCATACAGCTTGGCAGTGCACGGCCAGCCCAGTGACCAGGGTGAGCTGGGGGTAGAGCTCCTGCTGCTGCCCCAGGGCTGTTGTCTGGGCCCCCGGCATGTGTTTGGATTTAGTTAAATGGTGCCCACCGGTCACCTCTCCCTGCAGGCTGGGCCTCCTGGTTAACAACAAAACAGGGCAGTTTTTGTGGTGAAGCATGAGGATAAACTGTAATATGGCAACAACTTTGAAGCTCAAAGAAGGCAGGCTGGTGGTATTCATGAAGATCTTACAGGCTACTTTTCAGCTGTAGTTACAATGTTACTGACAAAGGAGGGTGAGGATGCTGGCCTCCTTTGGATGCCAGGCCCTGGCATATGGGAGTGGTTTCTCAAAGCCCACTCCAGGAGCTATCAGCAGAAACCAGGGAAGTGAGAGCTGAGCTGTGGTCTTCAGAGTGCCTTTCCTTGCTGTAGCCACTGCCCCCTGTTGCTGCCTCTGGCATCCATCAGTGCAGGGCTGTTCATCTCCGTGGCTTCCACACCAGCTTGTGCAAACACTCCCTCCTCTGCCAGAGTGGGCAGGGATGCTGGCTGAGGTCTGAGCAAAGCACTGTGAGCACAGTCAGCTTGTTGTGGGTCCCTCAGGACCTCTGCTTTGCTGGAGCTCTGGGCTCTAGTGTTAGGCTTCCCACCAGGTTTGGGTCCTGGCTCAGCGGGGGAGCCTGTAACTTCTAAGCTGAGTCCTTTCTCTGCTCTGAGCCATCTTGCTTAGAGACGTGCAGGTGTTTCCCTTCAGAGCAGAAAACACCCTGTGAAGAGAGCAGGGCTGTTGTGCCAAAGTGCAGCTCAGCTGTGTTAACCATCTGCAGGAGGGTGAATGGGGACAAGCGGCTGTTTGAAGAGCTTGGCTACGGCTTCTCTACGATTTAAGCGGGACCATTTAAGCTAATACTGTTCTCCAATTAAAGTAAATTAATTAGGTTAATGCTATGGCCTTTTAAAAATAACACAGAGGAATCAAGATCACAGCAGTGGCAAAGTGGGTTGTTACAGGTGTACCCTGAGCCTTGGTGAGTCCCTTTGCAGCCAGCACACAGGATCATCTCTTCTTTGTTTTGTCCAAACATTTTCTTACATATATGTATGTACATACATGCACACATGTGATATATATATATAGAGATATATATTTCTGTCTGTGTGTTTCATTTGTGCAGAAATCTCTGTCCTCCTACAGTCACCCACAAGCAGGGTGCCCTGTGCTTACCTGGTCAGTCTTTGGCAGGGCTCCACATGAAGTCCGTCTGTGGCACACTCACCAGCTCTGTGCTGTGAAGTGCAGTGGTGCTCGGAAAACCCACCCACCTCCCCGCTTCCAGCTGCGTGCTCAGTGTTGACCCATCTGCCTACCTGTGGAATTGACTAGGAAAATGGGCAAAACCAGCAGCGCTGCTGGGGCCAGGGTTCTCACCCCAGGTTCAATGGAGGCCACTGAAACATGGCTTGGCACAGGAAAAGCTGAGAAGCGGAATTTCCAGCTGGACAGACCATCTCCTTCAAACAACTTTGGGCTTTCCCTTGCTCTTCCTGAAGCTGCATAGCATGTTGTGGCAAGGTGTGGGGTGGAAGAATGCATTCAAGGGTGCGTATCAAGTTAGGACTGAATGGGGTATGTGCTGATACGGCATGGGTATACAGACACAGTGCATTTACAATGGCATTTATATGCCTGTGGTGTTCATATTTATGGCATATTAGTTACATTTTAAGCAGAAGGACATCTTGGTAAAGGGGCATGCCTGCATGCAAGTGTGGCTCTGGAAGGATGGGTGCTGGTGGATGTGCATCTGGAGCATGGGCAGAAGGGCCTGTGCAGGGGAGGGGCATGAATGAGGCTGTGTTCACAGGTGTCTGCAGGCAGTGATGCATGGAGGACATACAGATGAGTTACATGTGCCAAGGCAAGGGTGGTGAGCATTCCTTTCCTGTTTTCTGCAGTCTCATCCATTAGTGGTAATAACTGGAGGACTTTTGCAGTGCATGACACCAGTAATGACTGGAAAAGTGAAGAAAAATTTACAAATGCCTGATCGGTGCTCTTCAGGCTCTTGGGAGCTTTCACCATTGAATTAAAAAGAAGCAGGCACCTGGACACCAGTAACTCAAGAGAAAGTGATCTCAATACAAATTAGAGTGTGATTGTATTCTGTTGATCTCAGACAAGAACTTCAGGGACATAAAATAAAAGTAGCAGGTTCAAAGCAAACAACCGGAGGCAGATCTGCACAGAGTGCAGGGTTGCACTGGAGAACCCTTTGTCACAGGATGCTGTGGCTGCTTCCTATTTACATGACTACAGACTTGAAAGAAAGAAGAAAAAGGAAAAATACTCCCTAGGAAACTACATGCACAAATGCCACCTCTGGTTGAGGAGGGTGGTGACCTAGGGGCATTTTCTGGGGTAGGTTACTGTGTGCCAGCCCCATCTCCTCTGCCTCCTCAGTGGCAGGCTCTGGTCCTGCCAGGGTTCAAGGTGGGCCATAGCTCCAAACAGGCACATATACCAGCAACCAGCCCTGCCATGCCAGTACTGCCTTGTATGCATGGTCACTGCCGTTACACTTCCAAGAATTTCTCCATGTGGAGGCCTCCGTGGTGACTTGGCCCTCATGTGTTTGATGGTGAGGCCAGGGGTGACCCCTTTCACCTCCTGCGCTGCTACTCAGGGAGTGCTTGAAATCTGGGCCACTCGCTGATCTATCTGCATGGCTGCAATTGGACATCCTACAGATCCTGTCTGTCCTCAGAGTGTGGGTGCTGGGGCCTGCTGGAATAACCCTGGGTTATCAGGGCTGTCTGGCATCCGTCATGTCCCTTGGCACAGCCAGGCTGAGCCTGAATCACCCATGGTCGCTGTGTGTGGAGGCTGGTCACAAAGGCATAGCTCAGGCTCAGGTTTCTGAAGTGTGTGAGGTCTGCACTGGGTGGCAGGCCAGTGTTCACGTGTCATAGGAACAAAGTGAGTTTGGTTTGAGCACTGCTGCAGGCTTATGATGGGTATATTATGCATGTAATTCTCTTTTGAAATTCAGGAACGTGTTAGGAAAGCAAGGGCAAGCGTCCTCCAGTGATTGGTAACCCTCACGTGGTAAACCTCAACCCAGTAAGCCAAAGAGGATGCAGCTGAAGCAGCAAGGCTCTGCAGAAGTAACATCAGTGATGACGAGAACATTTAAGCATGTTGGTATCTCACCATTTCCTAAGCTAAATTTCAGTGGGCTTATTCAAGCAAAGGGGTGAGGAAACAGAAGGTGTAGATGCTTTGAGAGCTTGCTCTGGCTGTAGCTGCACGCCAGCCTGGCAGGATCTGACCACATGTTTTCAGTTAACGCGGGGCAGGATGTGCAGGCAGCTCCGGACACACAGGGAGCCCAAAGATCTGTTTGCTTTTGTGGCTGCTCACATCAGTGCCTGCAGTAATAATAGCTGGGTCTGCTAGTGGGTTGGCCAGCACTGATTGCATGTTCCTGTCTGATGTGCTCACAGCAAAGTAGCTCCGAGGTTGGATAAGTGGAGGAACTGAAAGTGCCATGGGAGCTGGGTGCCAAGTGGGGAGGTGAATGGAGACAACAAAGCCCCTTTGAAAGGAAAGTGGTTGTCCTCTGCAATGAGAGGAAAGTTATTTTCTACCAAAGAGTCCCCTAGGAGCAATGCCTACCGTGCCCTGGCATGTGCTGTAGATACTCCAAGGCAGGCTGGTCAGCATCTCTCCTTGGTCTAGAACGGCCTGGGAGTGTGCTGGCAGGCTACAACAGGGGGTGTCACAGGCCTTTGCTCCCCCTGAGGGATGGTGAGTATTGCGGGTGTGAGGCCTGTCCTGGTGTGCTTACAGCTCTCCTGTTTGTGATGCTCCTGCAAGTGTTTGAAGCATCTTTGCCAGGTTTTTCCAAAATGGGTTGCCAGTGTTCTACCCTGGGTAGTTTCATTGCCAGTGGGTGACACTGGGCAGTATGTTGGTCAGGGTCTTGCCCAAGGGCAGGCTGCTCAGCCAACCTGGCCTTGGCAATGCCACCAAGCCAAACTCATCAGGGCCAAACCTCAGTCATATACAGCTCTTGTGAATCCTGAAAGCCTTTTTCAGATCTTCGCCACAGAGCCTCCACAGGCCCTGTTTTGAAGAGAGATGTTTTGTCCTTTCTTGGCTTTAAATCTTTCCCCAAAATAAAGCCTCTGCTATTTACCAGCATTGTTTTCTTTCTGGTGTTGAATGCTGATAAATAATCAGACCCATTATATTGTGTTCATGTCTGCCCTGACAGCAAATAATTACTACAATTACTACCAAATCAAAATGCTTCTGTTTCTCCTGGTGTCATTAGCATGTCCCAAACATTTTGTTCTTGTGGTTTAAGGTGCAGTAATAACACAGTCCAAGTGCAACACCCGGTTGAGCAGAGCTTCCCGGCACAGCAAGCTTCCCAGCCATGATTGCCTCTGAGATGCTGCTAATTTTCAATCACAGTGTCAGATCCTCTTTTACCACAGGGAGAGCAACTGCTTAGCCTGTGATTTACCCAATTTATTCCAGTAATAACCGGGCTGGCTGTGTAGCCATCTGTCTGCTTTCTGTGCTCCTCCTGCTCCCCACCCTCCACCACCACGCAGACTGAGCTGTGCCTCTGTCCTTGCAGCAGCAGAGGGAAGGCATCGCTTTGCCCAGGCTGTGAAGCAGGTCTGTGTGCACCAAAAGGGAACAAACGTTCTCCCCCTCTGTGTCCCTCTGGATGCCAGGGCTGCCAGCAGTGGGGCCTGCTGCAGATATTTCCACCAGGCAGGGTAGGAAAGGTCCCTTTTTAGATAGGGCAGGGTGGGTTATCAAGGTTTTGGCAGCACTTTGGCCTAAGTGAGGGGAGCTACAACCAGTTTGTGAGGGGGAAACCGAGGCAGGGAGCAGCTGAGGCAAGGACCCCACACAAAGATAGGAGAAAGATACACATTAGCCTGAAACTAAGTCCACAGATATGAAAACTATTGTGGTCACATGGCTCGGTCTGTGAAGAAAAACATTATATTGACTGGATCATTATCAAGCCTCTAATTAAAGAGCAGAGTCCTCTCTGCCCTGTGTAATGTTACTCAAACAGACCTGCACACAACTCCTTCAAAGCAGATGTCAGCCAGGGTACAGCCCTAGATCAACAGTCATTCAGGATCAGTATTGCTTGAAACCACTGGTTAAAATCAAATACAAATAGAGCAGAGAGCATATGAAGCAATTAGGGTGTCAGGGGAGATTCATTCCCCATAACGAAGCCAAGGAAAGGGGAGACGATGCATCATGTCTGTAATGCAGCGAGGACATGCAGAAGCTGGATTACTCAGAACACTCGGAGCAGCACATATGGTTCCTATTAAATCACCTGACCTTTCCATCTCCACTGGTATTTCTGGGGCTTTCATTACTGTGGTGCTCTACAAACTGTAGCCTTATGATTGCCCCTGGGAGACAGCACAGTATTTGAGGTAAATAGGATTTTACTTGTGCACACCAGAATACTGAATTTTCCAGCTATTTTTGAACCCCACAGGTACTGTGCAGAGGAAAGATCCTCCCTTTGGAGCTGAAATGCAGAACAGAGTAAGCAAATAGTTTAGGTCCTTAAGAGAAATTGCTGGTTGCACAAAGACTTTCAGCTGTGGCTGAAGTGGGAAGGGAAGCAGGTGGCAGAAGTGTCTGCACTAATCGGGGTACTTGAGGTAGATACTGCAGAGTGGTTAACCACCACAATTGATCCCAGGTGACTGGGATCATCTGAAGCACCAGTTGAAGAACATGTTCTATAATTTGTGGCCATGGGAATCCAATCTCTTTGTGCCTTGGCCCATAGTCAGTGCTGTCTAAGCACCATGAACAAGGTATTTAGAGAGGCTTCACACTTCCCATCACTCCTTCAACAAGCTTTGTCCATGTGCCAAAGGGTGTTACAGCTGTTCTTCAGCAGAGTGGGGAAGCTGGGGCTTTGCCCAGCTCTGGGTTGGGCTACAGGAACCAGGACTGCAGCCTGTCCAGGGTGTGCAGGATGAGACCTGAGAGTCCTTCCATACCTCTCCAACCCCACTCATGAGGGAATGAGGGCCAGGAGAGGGCAAGAGCTGCTCCATCAAGCTCCCATGTTCTGGACCCAGGACTTCAGAGAAGCCCACCAAAGGCATGTCCTGGTGCTGAGCTGGGGATGCTGCCAAGAGCTTCCTGCAGGACCAGGCCTTTGCTCTGTGAGTGATGCTGCTCCTCTGTGGAGGTGAGGCTGATCAAGGCTCTTGGGCTCATTGCAGTGTGCCTGGAAATGCTCTGGACATGGGGCATTTGGGCTTCTCAGCTGGGCTCACTTGCTGTGTGATTTCTTGCCACTGTAAGAGGCTGGGTACCATGGACTGGGTAACTCCTCATCTCACCTTCCCACAGCATCTTGTAGCTGCCTAGAAAAGTTTTAGTCCTTTCCTTACAATAGTTACTCAGAAATTAATCTTCTAAGACTTGTACAGGTTGGAAACCCTCATCAAGCTTTGGAGATGCCAGCACTGCCTCTGCCTGATAGCTGAGGTTACTGGTAGCCGGGCCCTGACAATCCTGCATCAACCAGGAGAACAACACATTTTGTCCTGGTGCTGGCACTGCCAAAATATTTACTTATTACGAAGGAGCAGTATTTTTCCTCCCTCTGAGAAATGAAAAGTTTCTTGATCTCTGAATCACTTCATTGTTTCCCTTTGTATCAGGTAAATAATTTGGGCTTCCTGGGCTTGTGACAGAAAGAGCAGGGATAGAAATACACAGGGTATAGCTCAAGTCATATCCCTCCATGTCATGATCTTGGCTGGGCCAGGCTGTTGGGGATGTGCAGCTGTGGCGGGGACTCCCTTCATAGTGGGGACAGAGGAAATGTTCCATTTCTCTTTGATGCTGTGTCCAGGTGTCCCACCACAGCTGCCAGCACAGACTTGCCCCTGTATCTGTGAACAGCAGAAAGACACTGAGACCAATGCCAGGTAGATGGGGATGTTCCTGAGCTGATGCGGCCCTGAACCCAAGATGTCCCTTGAAGATGGTGGAGCATGTGGAGCTGCCTTCCAGTCAGCAATTCCCCATGGTGCCTGCAGGCAACATGAGCCTCCTGCTTCTCAGAGACTTACCTGGAGCAGCCACTTTGCTGATTCTGGGGCAAAACAGGGGTGGGCAAGAGGGTGGCACTGGCCAGGCTGACAAACTGCTGTTCCCATTGTGTAATCAGTTCCTGAAGAGGAAAAGCAAACAGCAAAGATCTGTTTGATTTCTTTTTCCTTTTTTCCTTTGATAAGCCAAGCGAAAGAGTGGCAGCAGATACCCGTGTGCAGCTTAGGGGCATGCAGCAAAGAAGCGCCTGCAGCCAAAAGCAGGACTGATGGTGCCTGAGAGGAAGAAGGGGTTCTTTTCCCTGTGGGTTTATAAACTCTTGGCTCACAAAACAGGAGGACAAACTGCATTGCCAAAATGGCATCGTGCTTGATGTCTGGGTCAGAGAAGCTCCAGCTGAGCCTGGGCAACCCCTTCCACTTCCCCACCCCTTGAGAGCCGGCCAGCAGCAGGGGCCAGGCTGGCACCTCACCCCGGCACTGACGGGAAGGTGAAGGAAGCGTGGGAAAGCCCGGCTCTGGCTGCTGCTGTCAGCCTGGCAGCAGTTGCAGTATGGAGAATATTTCTCTGCCCACATGCCCTCCCCACCCTGCCATGGTCTGCCTCAGCCGTACGAAGGCAGCAGCAACCGGCTGTCCCAATGGACCGGGGACTGATGGATGAAGCAGCCACCCCGAGTGCCTGACTGCCGGACATGAGGACCAGCTACTGACAGATGATGGGAATTACAGCTGGGTAAACTCAATACTGTGTTAACCCCGTGGAGCACCAGCGCGTCCCCGTTGCCTGGGCACACAGAGCACAGCTCTGCCCTGTCCTCCGCCAAGGCAGTGCCTGGCACTGCTGGGGCTGCCCTCAGGGGTGATGATGCAAAGCCACCCCTCACTTTCACCCTGTCTTGTCTGGGGCACCAGGCACCAGGCTGCCATAAAAGCAGCCCTTCCCCATGTGCCCCTGCACCCTGCCATTTATTACACTGCACTGGGAAAAGGTGAGCCTGGCACTTTCAGGGATTTTGGGACGTGATACTGGGTAGCCAGCGGGGTGGGCTCAGACATTGGCAGCACTAGGGAGACTGGAAATCTCTCATGGTACAATGCCCTATGTGCAATACAAAGCCAGCAGTCCATTTTGGTCAAAGCAAACAGAGCCCTCTGGAAAAGCCTGCCTTAGGAGGACATGCTGTTCCCAGAGCATCCCACAGCCCCCTAATGATGCTGCAGTCGGTGTCAGTGCACACAGTAACTGCTACAGTATTAGCAGCCCCAGAGATTTCAAAGTATCAAAGAAGGCCTCAAATCTCACAGCACTGGCTTTAAAAAGAGATTAAAAACTTTGCAATTTGAACTCTGGTTACTCTGGGTTTTGAAAACTTTTGGATTTAGCTGGGCTGCATTTTCAGGTACCCTTTGCATTGCAATGGCAAGGTCACAATCATTACAGCAGGGAGGGGACTTTATTTCTTGAAGGAAGTTAAGATTATAATATATTTATATTTACAGGGAGGGGGTTTTAGCAGTTTTCTAGGCTCTGAGTCTTAAAAATTGCAACAGGCCCTGACAGGATAGTAGATTAACCCCAGACCAATTTATCTGTGTGGTTACTGATCACCTGCTCTAAATGAGCAAGTAGGGGACTTGCCTTTTCAAGGAAATCTACACATTTGCAGATGTGCTGACAAAGCATCGTTTCCACTGGAAACACTGGCAAGGAGGAGGGAGAAAGTGAAGTGAATCTCAGTGCCCAGGAAGGCATAAAGGCAGGCTGATAAATAATCAGGCGGTGAAACATCTACTTGGCAATAAGTGGCAATAAGTGGTGAGGCAATTGCAGTGCAATAAAGGCCAATAAGAAAATATGATGTCATGCATGGCTCTGCTTGGCCAAAGTGTGCCACTCCCTGCAGAAAATAGCGAAGAACTGTGAAAACAAAATACGTTCATGTTTCAGCTGGAAACGGAGGCAATAATCACTATGGTGAAGTAGCAACCAAGCTTTTGGTGGGACGTTTAATTTCTTCTCCCAGGGAAGACTCTGCCACACGTCGGCTGGGGAGGCTGGAAGCTGGCACACAAAGTGAGTGTTGACTGCCTCTGTATGTGCTCCAGCCTCTGGCTGTGGGGCTGGGGCAAACTTAGAGGGAGGCCCTGAGGGTGTGTTCCACAGGAGCCACAGCCTTGTGTGTTGAAATGATTGACAGCCAATTCTCCAAATCAAGAAGTTTATTAACGAAGAACAATTAGGGTCTATACGGCTGGCTTGCCAAGTCCCCTGAGGGAAGGGCCGCACTGGGTGCCTGACCCCTGCCCAGAAAGGTGGTCAGAGACCCTGAACTCCCACAGACAGTCCCTTTTAAACCCCCCAAAGCACGACCCCTCTCCCCCTCCCAGGTCCCTCCCTAGGAGCATGTTGATTGGAGCCATTTTGCTTGTCAANCATCCTTCTTTCTAGAAAATTCCCATGCTCCTGTCAATCATTTCCCTCCCCCTTTTCACTTTTAATACAGAAAATATGTCTAACCTGATCAACTTCTTATTTTAACAATAACTTTCACAAAGCATCTTAATTAACAATTAACTACAACCTTTGATTAACTGTAAACATTTAAACTTCTAACCACCCAGGCCTACAAAAGCCAACCCCCTCGCTTGTTTATAACATGTGTTATGGTCCTTTCTTGTCTCCCAGCTCCTCCATATCAAACAGGAGAGTGAGCCATCAGGCGATGGAAGAATATAAAGGTACAGGGTTTGGAGCCCTGTGTAATGGTTGTGTGTGGGGAGGAACAGTGCAACTGAAGACAGGGAAATCTTCCCAGTATCCTTGCAGGGAGATCCGTCAGAAGGCCAGACTCACCACAAAAGTGAAAACCATGGAGTGAGGCTTGCAAGTCCCTGCTCCCATGGTCTTTGCTCCTGATTTTGCAGGTACCTATTGCTGCACAGCAATCCCTGTGCCAACAGTGTTTCTTGCTGGGCATCCTCAAAAGCAAAGCCCCTACAATTGCCAGCCTCTGGCACTGCTTCCACTTGTCCCAAATTTCTGCCGAGTGACCCATGGAAGCTGCCAAGGCTCCACCCTGGAGGCAGCCACCCTTCATAGGGGAGATAGGGTCAGGTCTGATCAATACTTTTGGAACAGTTTGAGGTGAATGATAGAAATAAACGATTCCTTTGATTCTGGGGAATATTTCCCAAACCTCCTCACTGATCCAGTCCAACTTCAACTCCACTTCTGCCTGTCAATCAGCACCAGGCTGCTGCTGACAGTGGGGTGACAGGGCTTACCCGCCAACACCACTCAGGTTAAAAAAGAAAATCAGGCCCTTTAAAAAGAAAAAAAATCCAAAGAAGAAGACAAAGCATCCAGCAGCCCATGTTGGAGATGTTATGAATTGCTTTTGAAGGTGCTTGTTTCCCTGCAAAAGGACAGAAATACCTTCTTCTAGCAATGCTGCAGAAAAAAACCACCGTCCCCCAAGTTTGGGGTGCTCTGGAGGGCAGCCATGCTGGAATTGTGATTAAGTGTTTTGGGCCATGCCTTTCACTGCAGCCTGCCAGATAAATATTTACAGCTGACCATGGAGAAGGAGGGGGGGGAGAGGAGAGACATCTGTAAATTCTTTGGAGCCTTGCTGTGTTTTAATTTTAATTTAGTTCCTTTTTTTATTGTTTTTCCATCCACACATCATTGTCTCTTTCTCTCAACCCACAGACAGCTAAAGAAGAGGGTTTTGAGAGAAAGAGGTTATTTCTAAAACCTCAGGGGACAGCTCCTGCTTGCAGTGACCATGGCATAAAATCTGGAGCTGTGATAAACCAGTTCTGCAGAGCGCAGACCACAACCTTTGGTTTACTAACTGGCATAAATCTAATGTAACATTATTGATCTCTGTGGATTTACTCTCAGCCTCATTGCCTTCTCTCTTGTTTTCTTCACAGCTCTCCTTATCCTTGCGAAGTCACTGCCTCTGTGGCTGCAATATGCCAGTAAATTGCAGTGTTACACCCACTTCTCAATGGTATAAATGATTCCCTCCGTTTGGCCTCTGTTCTCAAAAGAAAGCAATTCTCTGTGCCCAGTGGGAAAACATCAGCCACAGCATCGGCCAGAGCATCTCCTCCCACTGACCCCAGCCTGCCAAGGTGTCCATAGCTGAGCCCTCCAAAGAGGGGACAACCTAGAATGACTCATATAAATGAGGGCCCTCAACCCTGGCGGCTCTCTGCATTATCAGTGAGCCTGTATGTCCTGCTCAGAAACATATGCAGGAATCTGTAGCTATAAAAGCCACTGCACCACCCTGTAATCCAGCCCAGATGTGCCTCTGCTTTCATGGCGTGCTACAGGGACCCCTCCGAGCTGAGGCAGGCAGGGATGGAAAGCATTGTTGAGGTTCCCTCACCCCAATGAAAAGTGACCCTTGCAAGGTCCAGCGCAAGAAGGCTGGTGAGGATGACTGACTTTGAGATGGGGATTGGAGCATGAATCAACTGATGCTGGTCCTGTTGCACAAGCCAGGAGGCTGATGAGCTCCGGGCCTCTCTGAGAGTCAAACACCGATGTGTGCAGTGCAAACCCTGGTCTCCCCTGAGCTCCTAAATCTTGGTGCAGAGATTGTGCAGGCAGCTGAGCCTCCGGTGATAATGTGGTGGGGCTACTCACCTCCTTAAAGGCTTCAAACTCAGGAGGCAGAGGCCAAGTAATGAGACTCTGGGGGGGAATTTTGTGCTGATCCATGTGGGAGAACACAGGAAAGAGTTTGTGCTTTGTTGTAGGTCATATTTGTAAGCGAGCTGCCAGGATCTCCTCCACCCCATGTGGTAGCAGCTTGGGCTTGAGACTTATCCATGCTCTTATCAGTGACCTTCTGAGTAGCCAAAAAAGTAGAATTTAAAAAAACTTCTGTGATGGCTGAAAAGTCATCTGGGAAGTTACTCTTTCTGTTAGTGTCATAAAGCTGCATGGCCCTAAATAGAAAGTGTGGAGGCAAAGGTCTTGTCCCCAGGGCTTTGCAGTCTCAGCGCAAAGAGTGGGGTTATAAAGCAAGTCACAGAGCCCAGGAAGGAAATTTATGGCTCAGAAGATGGATAAATAATACGCCAAGATCAAGAGCAGTGGTAATGTTGAATTGTACCGAGTGGAGCTGCTCTGCTATTACGGGGCTGTAACAGGCTTGGAACCTTGCACTGCAATGAGCCGACTGCTGGAGAGCTGCTGCAGCACTGAGGCCCTGGCATGGGCACCACCAACACCTGACAGCCTCAAGAGGCTTTTAGGATGGGAGAGAGCAGTGCCACTTACCAGGGATGTGTCTTCCCCAACGTGACCTTACTCCTGGGGTCAGCACTGGCTTGTGACGAAGATGGGGGTTTTACAGTCACGGTCTCACGCATCACCTCCCAGGGGTAATGTGACCTCATGTGGTGCTGACGTGGCTCTGACTCTTCTTTTGTCAACCATCTGGAAGCCTTTTGAGACCCCAGATGTGGTGAGAGGAGGATCGGGCTTTTTGTAGCTCTTGGAGGGTAGAAGGAGACAAAATTCAAAATCTTGGCAGTTTTTTTGTGGCTCTTCTCAGCTTTCCCATCCATCTCCTTACTTCTGTTTGACTTTCTTCAGTTCTCTCATCCTGGAAAGTAAAGTCACTCCAGGGTTTACTTTCTCTGTTCCCTGCCTAGGTTGTTAAACACATCCTAGGTCACCCCTGCTAATGGATAAAAGAGTGGTGGAAATCCATTGGTGGATGTATCTCAAAGGAGAGGTTGGAAAAACATGTCAGAAGCAGTGCAGCGATAGCTGATGCACTCTTGGGACTGGTGATGGACTAAACAACCTCCTGTAGTCTTTTCCAGCCCTAATTTCTGAGCTCCTCTGACCCCTAAATTCTATGCTGTACAGAGCATGTAGCCGGTGTTTAGTCCCATACTTAGTCTCCATGTGAACTGTCTGAAAGCAGAATGAATTGCTTGGGGGAACATCCCGGCCACCCCCAGCCACTCCCAGGCACTGTACAACCAGCCCCTGTGTGTGACCTGAGACACCAGAGACAAACTTACCCCCTCTCCTCGGGGTTTGCCATTTGAATACTCTTGAAGCTCCAGCTCCTGGAGTGCTGTGCTTACACATGGCTCTCATCTCTCACGTCCTCAAAGCAATGACAACACAGCTCCTGAGGGGAGAGGAAAGCTTGCGTGTAGCCTTCACAGCAAGAAAGCAAACAGAAGACCTCAATCCTTTAAAAAGAAATCTTACATTTTAAGAAGGATCTTCTGATTTTGGTTGGGAGAATTGCCTGAAGCTTGGCTTGGACAACCCTCATGGTTACAAGACCTGGCATGAGAGGGGCCTGAGAGGCAGCTGAAGAACAAGCCCTTCTAAGATGGCTAAGAGGAGCCTGGAAAATTGTTATGGAGGGATCCATAGTGGGCAGTGGAGGATCAGCGTTTTCCTCAGCCCTTCTGCCTGTGACACAGACCTGCATCTGTCCAAACACTGGCGCTTCCCTCTGCTTGCTGGCTCAAACCAATGAGGGGCAGCATAGCTCGCTTCCGTCTCCCGCAGGGATGGAGAGCTTCCCGGTTCCCTCCGTGTCAGGCTGGCTCGCAGCAGCTCGCACCGGGTCGGGTTTCAGGGTCTGGGCTCTGCGTGTGTGCACTCGCGTGTGCTTTTAACTCACTCTGATGTCGTTGCAGGAAATTAATTTGTGTCAAACGATTGGGTTTTGTCCTCCCTTTGGTTTCTGGAGGGCAGGGGCTGGAGGATGCTGTTGATTCAATACGCTGCAGCTACTGCCCTGCTCTTCTGGCCCCAAAGCTGTACGGGCACGGTGCAGCTCTCCCCCAGAATCAATTGAGGGGAAACCTCCTGGTGACAGCTCAGCATTTTGGGCATAGGTGTCAGGAATGAATCCAAAAAAGCAGTAGAAGTTGGTATTCTGGAGTTTGAATTGATGCTTGCACAATGGCAGGGTAGCAAGTGGCTGGATTATCCAGAAAATGAGTAAGAATGACAGGCAGCAACCTTCTGTCTGTTCCCCAGGACTTAACATCTCCAACATATGCATCACACAGCAAGTGCTGTAGCTGATCTGTTTGCAGCATAGGTGACATGCCCATGGATCTCCTCATTCCTACCATGATCCTGTAGGTTCATGTAAATCAAGGAGGTTTGATCCAGGTTGGCCCTTGGTTGAGAGTCCTCGAAGAAGAGGCCAGGGTGTCTCTAGACGTGACCACCTCTTTTCTGGCTCAGTAGGATTGATCTCCCTAGCCTACTGTGACAGAGCTCTGTGAGTATTGACCCTGGAGACTGAGCTGATGAAATATGGCCTTCACATTTCTGTGACCAGGAAATACGAGCCTGGGCCACGCACGCCTCTCAAAGCCAGATTTCACTCTCTTTCTTCGAGCTGTGGGTTTTTTTAATTTCTTGCCTCAAGCTGCTGTGCTTAGAGATCCCATTTGCTCGCTAATCTACAGAAATTTTGCTGGCCCAGGGGAGCTGTATTTGGGAATTAAGTGGGTGATGCACTGGTGAGTAATGTGCAGTTCATAAATGCTCTGCATCCTTTCAGCTCAATGGCTGTGGGAGGCCATAGTGGACTCAGCTATACAGCCACTAGACTGGTGAAGTGATCAGTGCCTCATTATTTTTCCGCTGTCAACAATTGTCTGTGAACCCCACAGGCAAAGTGTCCAGTGCAGGCTTACACAAAGGATGACAAATAGCTGTTGCCCTCACTTACTCTGATAGTTCAGGGGCTGAAGGCTGCATAGTAGATCCCATGGACGTGACCTGGCTGAGGTTCCTGTGGGTACAAGGAAGATGCCATGCAATAAAGTGCCTTTCCTCTTCTCTCACTGTGCTTTAAAAATAAACAAACCCTATTGCTTATAACCACTTCCTGCTCCTACCACTTAACAATTAATTCTGCCACTGTGACCTTAAATTCTGCTGTTTACCAGTGCTGGAGTGGTCACATCTCCAAGTGTCCTTTTACCAAAAAAGCTTTGCTCACATGTGCATCCCTGAATGGGTGCACATTGTGTGTTACAGCCATCCATGACCTCTCCCATGTCCATCACCAGTGGTGGGGGAACAACCTCCCGTGGCATGGTGGGTTCAGCAGGACATGCACGTGCGTCGGGGTGTGCACATGCATGCAGTGGGGGTACCATGCTGCAGATCAAAGGGAAAATGAATCTCTAAAATGTTTCGCTTATTAAGTGTATTGTTGTTGCACTGCTGCCCAAGGTCTTCAAAGAGCCCCAGATTTATTGCCTCAGCACAGTTCAGAGATATTTGTTGTAGATTAAAAATGGAAGAAATAGGAAGGTGGCCAGGGATGTAGATTACTGAGTAAAAATAGAAGCTCTTACATTTGTTTGCTGTATGAATTTGGGTTTTGTTGCTTTCTTTGCTCTGCTAGTTCTTTTCTCCCCTCCCCCTTACATTTGTTCCTAAGAGCCAAGGGGTCACGTCTGTGTTTTCTTGTGTGGCCGTACGCAGTATGTCCTGACAGCTCTGCTATCTCTTAGGTAGAAACTGAGATTATACAGGCACGGCTTTTGGAAAGGAAAGCTCACTACAGGCAAATCTGCTTTGCTTTTAGTACTGGAGGTACCGTTTAATCTCAGCCCCTGACTGTTTCTCTTCCCACAGCTCCTCTGCTTGGAGGAAATTCATCAACTCAACACATGACAAAGAAATTAACTCTCCTTTGTAGCCACAAATTTTAAAGAGAATAGAAGTCATTTGGATCCCACTCAGCTGGTCATGTAATGCAGCCCAGAGAGCCTGAGCCGTGGTGTCCCGCTTACTGGTATGGCGAGGCTGGCATGTCCCTGGCAGGATCTGACCAGGCACCGGCTGTGATGGTTCTGTGGGCAGGCACAGAATGGACCTACACTGCCTGGGCCCATGCAGGGGCTTTGTCCAGAGCTTCTGCCCTCACTTACTACTTATATTCTGACCTTGCCCACCAAATCTCTCTACTGAGGCTGGAGGAAGACATCCCAGCCAGGCAGTCTACAGTCGCTCCCTTCTGAATGTAGCTGGGGTGCTGGTGGGAGGTGGCAGGGAAAAGCATGGGCTGTGAGGTGGAGAGATGAAAAGCATGAAAATGTTCTTTTCACCTTTACTTGCCTGCATTGAGCCCTTTCTCCCAGTTCCAGCAGGCAGATGGAGGTCTGTTCCCATCATCATGATCTGACTTTGCCATGGAATTGGGCAGGGTTGTCCACGTTCACAACCGAGAGAAAATATAAGATCTCAAATACTTCTCCTCACAACCTCTTACTGATTATCTCCCTGGGCTAAATGTGCTGGATATGTCCTCACTGGGGCACTGGCTATGGCTTGTTAGGCAAAATCTCTGGGTCAAGCATTCGGTATCAACTGAGCACCTTTCTCCAAAAGCTTACACTGCAGGTTGAGAAAACAGCACAAGGAGGGAGATACAAATCCAGAGAGGGAAAGCACTGAAGGCTTTTGATCCAGAGATGGTACCGAGTACCTTGTGTTTGATTTATGGTTCTGGTTCTCCAGAAAGCTTTACTCCAAATGGTAAATTCCCGTGTGCAACTCTGAGCCCTACCTAGCAGGCCTAGACAAATTTAAAGGGCTAAGATTCGGCAGCCTACATCCTACCACTTGAGTGGAGCACAATCTTCATCCTAAGTGTGAGCCCTAGCTGTGTGAATTTTACAGCCACAGCTGTAAGGATTAATATTTCATCCATCTTGTGACCCTGTTGGGAGACAGAGCATCCCAAATAAGTCTCCTGCTAGTGGCCATCTTTCAGGGATTCCAGCTAGCCATCCAGTAGCTTTCAGCTGAAGAACTGGAAGCTGTGCCCATCTTGCTGGATGCCAGGAACCCCACTCAGCTGTGTTTGTGGTGTTGGGTAATCTTATGAGTGCTCACTCCACATTCATCTTGTCACCTTTTACCTCTGCAACTGGCTGTCCATTGCAAAGGCTGCCATGCATTAAAAAATCTCTGTCTCCAGTGAGGTTTAGGTACAGATTTTAATATCTTAATTTCAGCATGTAAACAAAATACCACTTGATTATTGAAACCATATTCAGTGAAGCTCAGCTCCCATGCAAGAGATGCATATGCATTTAATTGCTGTTAAACCACTGCAAATGTACTTTCAGTAAGGCACTGGTGTTATTTAACACACAGATCAAAACAACTACTGAAATCTAGAGCTGATGCTGGAGATTAATCAATGTGGGCTTTGGCCATTGCACTGTACAACCGGTTATTTGTAGGACGCTTCCTGCATTTTGGCAGCTGGTAGGACAATGTCATCTCCGTGACATCCAGCTATTGCTCAGATATCCAGCTATTCATTCAGACATCCAGCTATTCAGACATCCAGCTATTGCTCAGACACATCCAGTGGTTTCACTTGAGCTGTCCTCCTCTTGGGAGAGCAGATGAGACATAGCTGCTCCTAACAACACTGGCCAGGCTGTCTTTCAAACCAGCAGGGTCAGCACTGGGAATAGGCTTGTGAATGCCAGTGGAGCTGGGTGCTGCCGTGGGGACAGTGAGGGGATGCCACCTTTGCTGGGATGCCTCCTGGCTGGGCAGTGTGTCCATGACATCCCTCTCCCGTGGCTGCTCTGTCGCCTGCAGCTCGACTGCTCCCTTCAGCTGCTGACATCTGGAGCAACAACGTATACAAAAGTCTTCACAAAACGAAAACATACACAGAAGAACGAGATTAGGGTCTTTTGAGCCTCTTCCAGGCCTAGCCTCCCCCAGAGCTCTTCACTATGTTTTGCTTTGTAGACTGGGAGGAGAAGAGCTTGGGTAGAGAAAAAAGGACATTTTGCAGATTAATGAAGCCTAGATTTGATCCAGGTGTTGCTTCCTGGGTCTTTTCAAACTCTGGTGACAATTGAAGATGTTTTGCAGAGCCCAAAGGGTGGTGGGGAAGCTTGGGGCAGCTTACAGATGTGTGCTTTCCCTGGACTTTCGAGCCTGACAACCCAGCGATGCCTGTCTTTGGCTCAGTGCATCAGGATCTCTGCAAAAGCAGCGAGCCACCCGAGGTAGAAGCCTTGTGGCTTGTGAGCACTGACAGGAAGTGCTCTGGGTGCCAGGGCAGCAGCGGTGGTGGCACAGAGCCTCCTGCGCTAATCCTGGCTGGAGAGCACCTGGTGAAGGAGAGAAGTGCCCGTCTGTGTCTGCCAGGGCTGCCCACTTCACCAGGCAGAGCTTCTGTCACCTCAGAAATACCTTCCTTAAAATCTGAGGTGCTGTTAGTCTCATTTTACATACAGATCCTCAAAATTGTTTGGACATTTAATTTCCCATTAAATCGAGAACTCAGCACCTAAATGCCTACTTGGATCTAGGTGATTTGCTGATAACATGTTGTAAATGAAATTGTGACCTTCCAAACCGTTTGCTGGTGGCCTGACCCTGAGGCATCTGTTTCTGCCAGAGTACAGGTCCCTGCTTCCACATGAGGCAGCCAAACAGCTTGTGGCTTCTTGGTGGGGTTTGCCTCTGCCTCCAGCCCAGTTGGTGCTCTTCTGTGGCACTGGGAAGGCCTGAGAGGCTGTGGGGATGGGCTGTGCTCAGAGGAGATAGGACATCAAAGTCCCAGCCACACACAGCAGGAGATATTCTACAGCTTCTCCGCCGCTCCTCCACTCCCCCCCAGCAATGAGGTGCCACCCTGTTGTTTTTGGCAGTTCCCAGTGGGAATAATTACATTGTGCATGCCTTAAATTCCCTCTTTTGCAATGACAACTGGATGCAATTTCCTTAGGAGTCTCACAAATGAAGCTCTCACATTGTTGGAAGCCATTCAGCGAGTGCTGCAATATGTTCAGAGGTGGCTGCTTCTCAGCAGGACCCCGAGTGATTTCTAGAAACCTTTCCATAGCCTGTCGTGCACCTTGGGACCCACTCAGTGGGTGATACAGGGAAGCAGGGTCTTTCAGCTAAATGCGAGCTTGTTATTACCGCGCTGCAGAATGCCAAGATAGCCTGGTTAGAGGCACACACTCACATGAGAGAGAGTGTGAAATGCAAACCCGAAGGTTTAGAGATTTCATATGTTGTTGGGGTTTTGCTCAGGAAATGCCAAACCAGAACTGAAACCTGTGCTTGATGTTTGATTCTCATCCATGCTTAACATAAATATTACTCTTGCTAACCAAACATTCCCCAGAACAGCTCTGTGGAGCTCAGGGCGAGTCTCTGCAGAGGACTTTATGGCCTAGTTTTGGCCTTTGCCTGTGACAGCAAAGGACTAGATACAGCCCAGGTCTCTTCTGTTCTCGCTGCACTGTGATGAAAGAGGGAGACTCACCATAGCAGGCTGCTCAGGGAAGTGACTTTTGAGACCACATGCATGTGCATTAAGATGGTCTGTTTGGCAGGAGGGGAAATAGTCCTTTTGATCTGGAGACGCAGAGGAAACAAAAAATATTTCCCCCAGCAAAAGGCTGGAGGACATGGAGGAAAATGCTCTTCTGATAATAGAAAGTACCACATCCCCCCTGCCTGCACACTGCACTGTGCTGAAGATGGCCAGCATCAGGCCATCATGGTCAGCACCAAGCCAGGCTCTGAGCAACCTGAGCTAGTTGGAGATGTCCCTGCTCACTGCAGGGGGGTCGGACTAGGTGACCTTTAAAGGTCCCTGCCAACCCAAACATTCTATGATTTGGTGCTACTGTCAGACTTCTGTTGACTTGCGAAGGCTTTTGTACAACAACCCACCAAAGTGCTTGACCACTGAAGGATGGCCTACAATGTCCTTCTGGAATGTTCTCCAGGCAGCTCTTGAAAGAGCATGGTAACTCCAGAGGCCTGATGAAACTCCTGCCTGTGTTGGCAGATGGTCTGTGCAATGTACATCGAAAGGAGAGGAGAGGAGAGGAGAGGAGAGGAGAGGAGAGGATGCCACTAGGACTTGAAAAAACGAGGTCCAGGGGGGGTAAATGACAGACAAAGGAGGACCAATAGGTATTGTGGTTGGAGAGAAGGGGTAAAAGAAATAGCATGCTTCTGTCATTTTTAATTTGGGAGGGAGGTCTTGCACAGATATTTTATTCCAAGTGTCTGATCTTTGCCCCGCCTGGGGAACACAGGAATTAACTCAGATATTAAGCAAATGCTTTGGTCTCACTGGAAAGCAGCTTGCATTTATCTGGAGCAAGTGAGGCCTTGGGCAAAAGCCCATGTCAAACAGCACCTTGGGGAAACTGTGCAGATGGTTCTGGATAAAGAAATGCCATCTCAGTCCTCGAGCATGGCGGGAAACAAGCTGCCTGAATGGCTGAGTATGGAGGAAACTGGCATGGCCCAGTAGAACAGTGAGGACATTTTGGGAGCTCTGGTGGGCTATGATGACCTGAGAGGGTCAGCTGTCTCACAGTGCTTGATGAGCAGAGCTGCCCTTCCAACAGAAGTGCTGTGCAGGTACTGCTGTGTTTGTGTTGCTGTTTTTTCCCATTTCCTGACAGTGGTAGCACCTCAGGTGTCCCCAGGCCATCTCTCTGTGCTCTGACACAGCACAGTCCTTGCCAGCCTGCAGTCCATGCAGTTCCCAGGCATCCAACAGTGCTCAGCAAATGTACAGAGTGCAATACAAACCATAACCTTCCTGCATTCGCAGACCAGGGCATGCAATCAAACCTGGGGAATGTAAAGGAAGAAACAGGCACTCACAGCTGAGCTTCACTTTTACCTGGGCCTAAGTACAAATCACTGCAGTGACTGTGCCATAGGATGCCTTCAGTTTATTCAGGAAAGGCTGGGCAGACAGTTGAGTAAAACACATAAAATACGCTGGTCTAACGTTTACAAGGCAGAAACCAGGAGAGCAAGATGGAAGCATGGTAAGCACATGGTCCTGAGGTGCTCCAGGTGCTCAGAGTCAAACTCTGCTCTGCCATTCAAGACTCCATGGGACCTAAGGACTGCTGCTGGCCTTTGAGGAGTTCATTGAGGCTGTACTCATTCCTGTGGGCGCTGCAGGATTATGTTCTGCACAGCACTGCAGGCTGGTGCTCTGGGACACTGCTGAGTAAGGGCTTATGGAGCACTGGGCACAAGGGAAAAATGTCTCAAACTCAACAGATTCAGTAGAAAAAAAATACCTTTCTGCATACAGGGTGGAATATGACCGTGCTGGCCACACTCAAACCCAAGAGCAGCTATAGGTTACAATGGCTTTCCAATACCTGCCCTAATTTCTTTCTGGTTTCACAGCTTAGTTTCTGTGGAAAGAGGGAATTTGCCCCAAAAGGAGGGAACCAGGGCTTTCTCTCTATTTCATTTCCCTCAGTGATTGTTTATTCTTGGGGAGCATCACTACCCATCCAGTCATCAAAGCATCATGTTCTCATAGTCAACATCCTGGCCCTGGACCGTTATCACAAGAAATGGAAGAGTTCACTTTGCTGTGGACCTTTTGGGTGTTGGCAATATTTGGAGATACAGTCCCATGCTGGTGGTGCCTGTGTGGTCTAATTACCCTTTATTGCTACTCTCACATGCCCGCTTACTTCCATGTTAATTTATGTGTCCCAAGATGCGCCTGCGCATCTGTTCCTTATTTCCTGGGTATGCATCTATTTTCTTGCTGAGTACTGAAAGGGAACGAGATGAAATGCATTGAAGATCTTGATTTACAGCTTCAGCATTTCCCTAAATCTGTTAAGAACTGTGTTCTCATCTCCCCCTCCTCTCTACTCTCTATGATGGCAGGGAGACACCCAGCATGGCAAGCTGGAACACCAAAGCAGAGACGGACCCCTGTCACTTCACTGACCGCAGCTGATAATGGGCACTATCTGCCCTGCACCCAGTCCTGACTGTACTTTTTGTGACATCTTGACCCTCCAGTGCAGCATTGTACGCTCACCATTTGGTTCTTCAACAACTCTCCTGTGCCATTTTGAAGCTGATGATGTGACTGGTGGTGGTGATGCACAGGGGCTAGTCCGGGATGCAGCTTGTCTAAGGCAAGGAGGAAAAGATGGGAGCAGGTCAGAGCAACTTCAGCTCAAACAGCCATGTCCTGCCTGACCCCACAGCTGCCCAGCTGCCTCTTCCTTGTGATGCTGTGCTACAAGGAAGAAACGTCTGTCAGTGGAACAGACCTAACCTGACTCCACAATGAATTTCATCACATTTCTTCTCCTTCACTTGCCGTGCTTTGGCCAGCGATGCCTCACGTGTGCGTATGTCAGAGCAAGCCTGTGCTGCCAGAAGAGGGGGACGACTCACAAGCTCAGGAGAGGATGATTCCCCGAACAGAGTGACACCCAGACTGCTCCAGGACGTCATAGCTGGACCGTCCTATCTACTAAGCCTTCGTGTTTGGTTTACTCTACCCAGTCAGTATCACAGGAACAGCAGCTGCTGGTTGATCCAGAAGGCTGATGTCAGTGGTTGATTAGGAAAACTCTGTCAGCATGCAAGTGCCTCTCGATCCCTTGAAAAGGGACTTTTGGTGGTGGGTCCTTCCTGGTTCCCCAAGAGCACATCCATGCTGCTGTGATGAGAGGGGTTTGAATCAGCTGGGAAAGCACATCCAAGAGAGGTCACTGACATAGGTTATCCCTTCCTGCTGCTTCTGAGATCCTGTACGATGAGTAGCAAGCTTTCCCAAGCAGGGATTATGCCACTCTGGAGTTTACTGAACCATTTCTCCTGCGCTTCCCCGGGCCTTTCCTCTCAATTACATTAAAAATCATGGGAATAACATTTCTCAGCTTCTGGAAAAGCCTTTATTTATGTTTATGAAGCAGCTTGTTTGAAAAGGTTGTTTCCAATCACTCTCCTCACTTCACCCTTGCCTGGTCATGGACTAGGAAAGGAAAAACAGTGCCCTTGGCTGTTTTGGGCAATCCTGCCACTGCACGGGTCAAACCCATATTCTTGGACCTCTGGGGACCAGCAGAGGTAGGAGAGGTCTGGAGGTCCTCTGGAAGACTTCTGGAGGAGGCTGCTGGACTTGCACTGCTGACTAGGATAATTCTTATTGAGGGACTGAAGAGCAAACATCCATTAGCTTTAATTTTGCTGGCAAAGGAAGGTTACAGGCACCTGGGAGAAGTCTCTCCCTCACCTGTGGCACATGAAAATTCCCTACCAGGCTGGCAGCCACACTTGGGTTGGAGGAAGGACCCCGTGCATCCCTGGTGTCCCTCCTGGCAAAGCTGGCATGAGCCATTCATGATGGTACACGAGCTGAGGACCCCTGGAAGGCAGCTCAGTGTCATCCCCCTGCCGTGCCTGGCCTGAGGAGTCTGTGCCAGTTGAACCCAGTCTGCTGCTTGGAAAACCCCTGGCTGTGCCACGGGACTAAGTGAAATATTGTTTCCCAGCCTAATGGACAGATTGTTAAATATATAATGATTTACCAGCTCTTTCACTGCAATAACTGTTCACACATTGTTTCTTTGTCTCTTTCCCTGTTTTTGTGATTCATGCTATTTGGTTGCCCAATCAACATTTCCAAAATGAGGTTTCTAAGCCCCAGCCTTTCCTTCCTCCTGTCTCCCCTTTTTCTTTGACAGTTTATAGGCCTGAGAGAAGTTTTTCCAATCACGATAATATCTTCATGTTTTGTTGACAAAAGGTCAACCTAGGAATAAGCCAAACTGGTCTTAGGAAAAATATTTGCTTATTTAGTAAGGGGATGTGTGTAGGAGATCAAATTTATGAGGGTGAAATTGAATCTGGTTATTTGAAGGATTCTGAAATAAAAGCTTCCCACCCACTCACAAGGGGAAGAACCAGACTTATAAATTGCTTTAGGCTGAAGCAGAATGCAGAAATAAACTAAGTTTCTGTGCAAAAGGTAATAGGATCCAAAGGAAGAACTAAAACCAGAGCTTAAGAGACAGCAGCCTGTTCACTCCCTCATGCACAGTGCTCATTTCACACTATCATTCCTTACAGAAGAAAGGTCATCATTTTCCCCAGTACCTTCCAGTTCCGCAGCATCCATCCTTATCCACTGGTCAAACTCTTGCTCAGACTCAAAAATGAAAGGTCCAGTAGCTTAACCGGTCTCTTAGTCAGGTAACCTCTTCTGTAGCATGATTTCTCTGGTTGACTTTAAATTATAGTTCTAAAACAGGTCTTGCACACCTTTTCATGAGAATGGCCCATGCCAGGAACCCTACTCAGTTCAGGAGTAATGTGCATGAATAGCATTGCTGAACCCGTGTTTGGAGGGTCCTATCCCAAAGATCTTCTCTCTTTTCCCTGAAAAGACTAGCCAACAGTGCAACAGGTTAAGTTACAGTTTTCCATACAAATTATGGAGAGGGAATGTGCCACATACATGCATTTTTGTATCTTCGTATATTTTAAAAGTCTATATGTGAATGTGTATGTGTACACATATATATGAATTAGAAGAATTCAGGCTGGAAAACCCCTCTGGAGGTGATCATGTTTAATCCCTGGAAAGACAGCCCAACCTGATTGTTCAGGCCCTTGTCCAGGTAAGTGCCGAGCCCTTCCAGATGTGAAGAAATTCTCCTGATTGGAATTTTGTTTCCTGCACCTTGTGACTGCTGCCTCTGTCCTACCACCATGCACGTCTGAGGACAGCCTGACATACACACGTATGAGCACATCTGCTCATACAACACACATATAAACACACACACACACACACACGGTTTCTTTTGTCCTTCCTCTGTGCATCCGAGACATAACAAGCAAGTGGAGTCTTGCTCCGGCCCAGTGCAGCTATTCCTATTTCTAGTAAACTCCAAGTGACTGTGGGGAGGATCTGGCATTTTCTTCCTTCTCCTGCTGTTGCACAGCTCCAGTTCCTTTGTGTTATTTAGACACATGCCCCCCCCATGGCTTAGGACATGACATTTCTTTCCTCTTTAAGCATGATTATTACAAAACACAAATTGGAGCGAGAACTAGAGTTAAAAAAACCCTCTTTAATGAAGTCACATTGACACTGGATGCTTGTTAAAAAGAACAACGGAACATTAAGCAGGTCTTTGCAGATATTAGGTAGGAAGACAAGCCATTATTAAAAGAGTTCCACTGGTTTGAGTTAACCCTACTGTCATGCATGACACATTTTGGCAATTTCTAGATAAAGAGAAGGCAGGATACTACAACGAAATCCAATTTGCTGGAGATTTGATATAATTTTTAAACAAGATAACAATATTGTTTTTAGATACTCAGTATTGTTTGTAGATATTCTGCCTCTCTTTCTCTGTGCAGCCAGCACAGATCAGCACTACAGGACTGGAGATGAGCTATCATCAAATCCTGCTGGACAAAGGACTTGCTTGGGCATAGCTGCATATGTCTTGGGCTTGGAGCCATAAAAAGAATGAGGCCAAACTAACAGAGGCAAAAATGATGAAGCTGCTTGATTGTGAAACAACCTTCTTGCTGGGAAAAGCTGCTTGGGATTTCATGGTTGTTCTGTCCCCAAACATACCACAGCTGGTGTGACCTACCCTGTGAAGGGATGATTAGAGAGAAATATATGGCTAGTGTTCACAGGCACGGAATCTATTTCTGATAGAGGTAAATGGAGATTAATCTATCTGTACCTGTGGACCTCCCAGCCAATTTTCTCCCTAATGGATGTTAGAGGTTTTTTCATTCATGCTTTTCTCATTTTATAACATGAAAGCAATCATACAGTCAGAGCTGTAACCTCTCACCATGATGCTCTACCCTAAGAAGAGCACATCTTCACATTTGTCTTTGGAGAACAACCAGGGCCTATTCCAAGAGGATTTTAGTTACCCCAATGCCACAACAGCTAACC
The DNA here is from genome assembly GCA_013397975.1 of Machaerirhynchus nigripectus. NCBI lineage: Eukaryota > Metazoa > Chordata > Aves > Passeriformes > Dicruridae > Machaerirhynchus > Machaerirhynchus nigripectus. The sequence goes on along the minus strand of VZRQ01001710.1, from coordinate 213,912 downwards.
AGCATAATTTTTTTGGCATAATAAAATTGTATCTCCTGCCCATTTGCTCTCAGTGGCCCATCAAAATATAGAGAAAGCTTTTTTATAGTAATTTCAAGCATAGCTTAAATTCTACCATTTTCTACACGAGAGAAATCTGGTCATCCTCCCCTTTCTCCCTCCCACTCCAAACACCAATCCCATCTCCAGAGGGAGGAGACACTTGGTTGCACCTGGCTGACAAAGCTCTTCACAAAGGCCCTACATGTACTGCCAGTGTCTTTCAGAGAGATCAGGGTTTCACTCAGAGTGCAGCTGCATTTCTGTGAAATTAGCCCCATTTTACTGCTGGATATGTTGGGCAGCAAGAGGTAAATGCTGTAGGGAAGTTAGCGACTGGGAGCGGGTCAGGGTGCAATCTCAGTAGCTGATTCTACTTGGGCCAGAGCCTAAACTGTTTAATACTTGCCTGTGTGTTTTGAGCAGTCGAGGAGAACGTGCAGTGCATCAGTGCTTCACAACATGTCTCCTTGTCTGACTGCTTTGCAAGAGCAGATGACAGTTCTCAGGCAAATCTGCTAATTTGGAGGGAGAAAACGGTTTCATCTGTCTTGCAGCAAGACACCTGAGAAGCCAAGGGAGCTGTTTGAGGAGAAAGCACAGAGAAGGCCTGTGTACTTACAGCTGTGCTTTCAACACTGGAAAATAAATCATCTTTCCACCACAGACTCCATTATAGTTACCGTCACATGTAAGAGCAATTAGGATGTTACTGCCTTGCTGTCATGGAGCAGCCTGAATTGCTGTTTGAAGAGGTGTAATGGGAGTGGGGTGATTATTTGTGGTTGGGGAATAGGGGTATGAATGAGTGAGTTATGAGATTTCAGATAAATAATCCTCTGGCTTTTTGCGAAGAAGTGTCATCCCACCCCATCACAAGCTGACAGCTCTGCCATTTCCCACCTGGAGAAATTCATAAGAGCAAATCTCAGCTCTTCCCTGACTCCTCTCTGATGAGGGAGAACAAGAAGGGAGAAATTTGGCAGTGGCTGTTTAGTGTTGTGCCACTTCACAGTGCTGGCTCAGACCCCAGCAGCCTGCTCAGCTCTGCCCGGATGGCAAACACAGCTCCTGACCAGGACAGCTGCCACGGCGGGAGCCAGCCCTTCCTGGCAGAGGTAAGGGCACAAGATGGAGCTAAACCCAGTTTAGCCACAGATACTGCCCACTTTGTTCTGTGCCAGATGGACCCCCCCAAAAAGAAAGATGTGACAGATCCCACAGAAAAGGAGCAGCTCGGAGACAGGAGTGTGTCCCCCTCAGTCTACTTTCCTGAAAGAAAACAAACCCAAAAAAATGTTTCAGTTTCCACTGGGATTGGAGGCTCCTCTCAAAACTTTCAAATACAAATTCAGATTCAGTTTCTGCGTGATGGATGGAAAAAAAATAATGGTTCAGGCTGGTTTTTGGTTAAGTTCAACTCCCAGCAGAACCACTTGTGCAAGTCAGGAGCAGGACAAAAGTATGAAGGGGATGTTTTGCCATATGAGTAAGTAGAGCTGGGCTCGAGAATGAAGATGAATAAAGGAAGAGGCTCAGCAGAACCATGTCCTGTCCCATGGGAAACAATTAAGCTTGAATTGAATTCAATATACAGGAAAAGCAACAGCAGAACAGAGAAGCAGCAGCAGCAGCAAAACAGTCTGGTGTGAGAAAGATACAAGATCAAATTAAATCAGGAAAGCTATTGTGAAGGGATGGCTTCAGGAGGTGTCTGCTAGTCCCTGGCTTCTGCATGAAAAGAAAATGATCACTTGCCAAACAGAAGAAACTCTAAGAAGCCACAGGATAAATCTTTCCCTTTAGGAACTGCCCTTTTGGAGCAAAGTCTGCTCTGCTTGTATTACACATGCCAGCCCTTAAAACCTTCCGTATGTTTTGACTCACGAGTTTTGACTCACATGAATGTCAACTTTTGTCAGAGTCCCTGTGTTGCATTTAAACCAAAGCACTGCACACGCTGCCTATCGGCCATGCGGTCAGGGCTCCAGCCTCGTGTGTCATTGTGTACGGGGGTATAAACACCATCCATACAACAAGAGAAGCTCTTTGCCTTGGGTCTGGGGGGGCTGGTGAGCCTTCTAATGGGCATCCAAGCACCCTCATCGCTTGGGCCAGCACGGGTGAGTTTTGAACTGCTGTTCCATGAGCTTAATCTCCGTTAGACTTCCCTTGAGCAGTCACCTGCAGGTGGATTCATATCATATGCTATTCTTAGCCTACATATCTCATTCCTGGGTGTTAGAAGAAACTGGATTAGAAACAGGTACTCAGCATAAACAGGCAAGCTGCTTGGAATGCCCTAAGACTGCAGTTTCAGCAGACTGCATCCAGCAAAAGAATAAACTTGAGTTTCAAGTGGTTTAACAGGTCAAAGCAGAGGAACAAAGTAATATATTCATGGTTGAAAGTGTGCACACACCTGCATGTACATCCACACAGCTGCACAATCAACAAAACACTTCCACAATTTAAAAGCACAATTAAGCAAATGAGGCTGATATATAGATCTTTTCTTTGACTTAAAGAACATTTTTAACATCTTACCTCACATTCACTTCACTGAAAATGAAACTGAGAGCTCTTAAGACAGCGTTTCATTTTCAGAATGTAAAAAAGTAAACCTAAAAATGTCCCCTCATATCAAGTCTACAGCTATGCTGAGTGTGTATTCTGTACCTCAGAACAGCAGAATGTGATGCTACACAGGTATCAAAAATATATACTCTTTATGCACAGAACTGCAGCCAGCTGCCCAAACATTAGGTGCTCAAGGGCCTTAGGGCATTGATGCCTCATAAATTTGAGAGTATTTATTAGGTGAATACAGGGCTGGAAGTTTTGTAGCAGTGGAAAGTACGTATGATAATGAGGTAAACACATGTTCCAAAGAAAACACGAGCTAATCGTGCCCTCTGTGCAGGAGACAGCAGCCTTAAACAATCGCTTTGGGAATGCTGGAGCAAGGCCTGCGAGCTGCTACAGGATGGGCTGCTCGTTAATGACATCCCTCTGTGTCCTGTAGCTTTTTACTGCTGTAAACACAGCTTGACAAGCAGGTAACCAAAAAGGTGTTCTGCTCTTTGAATGCTTTGAAGAATCTTATGAATGCTCCTTTCTGTTCCAAAAAGTGGAGTGTTACATGTAGCTTCAGTTTTCCTTAGATAAATAAGAGGATGCATCCTTCAGGCACCATAACCACAGGTACAGCCTGGATTCCTCCTTGGGTCAGAGGACACCTCAGGTCTGGTGAGGTCTGTGCATCGTGAGCTCCATCTGGAGGTTGTTTGCTCTAATCTGTGCTTTGAGAAGAAATGGAGAGAAAATGCAGCAGTGCTGGGTCAAAGTCACCAAGTCATCTAGAAAAACATGACCTTGCAAACCAGCAGGAAACCACACATTTTTACCATGGCGTTAGTGCCAGATGCCCCATGGGATGAAGGATATCAAAGGAAAATTGAAGGAGAATGGGAGCTTAAGGGGACATGTGGACTTTAGTCAGCTGCTTAATGACACAAGTTTCAGGACTGTGCTTCTCTAATGCCAGAGGCTATAATGGCTGCTCCGTTGTCAGCCAGCTTCTGAAAGAAAAAAAATGTCTGCAATTAATTACCCAGGGTGTTAAACTGATGTGCAAGCAGAGTTTTCATTTTCATTTACATTTTTTAGTCATGAAACTAAGCAGTCTTCCCTAAGTTGTGAGTATCAAGGGCTGCAAAATTATTTCCTCTGTTTTTCCAACACTGTTTAAAATCAGAGTTACCTAGGCCCTCTTACACAAGAGGCTTATTACAGGGTGCACAGTTTGGTGCTTCAGAAAAAAAAAGCAATTCTTGACATGCACACAGACCATCAGGTCTTCGACTTGCAGGAAGAGCTGAGCTACTATTGCCAGCAAGATGTAAAAATTTGGAGGGAGGCCTGCAGGTCATACAGAGATAAGATTATGGTGATGGCCTGTCACACAGTGGATGAGAAAGAAAGTGATGAAAAGGTGAAGCTTTATTGCTGTGTAGATCCCTTTCTGTGTAATATGGTGACCTCTACTCCCATGTCCACGTACTGGTTTATAGCTCTTACTGGAGGAAAAAGGTATTTGACAAATGACATACATACCTGGCCCAAAAGGAGAATATTCAGACCTGTCAGGAATTACACAGCTGTCAGGTATCAAGTGAGAAACTGCTTCTGGGGTGGCAAAGTGATCATCGATGGGAGGACAACAACTTTAAAATATAATGGGTGCTTTTTCCATGGTTTTATTGAATGCCACCATGAAAATGACTGGAACCATCCAGTGGGGACGACCTTTGGGTGTTCATGTTACACAATGAAACAAAAGATGGATAGCCCAATGAAAGCAGGGTTTACCATCAGATCCAGATGGGTGCACAAGTGAGCTGCTATGAAAAGAAACAGATGGGGAGCTCATGGTCTTAGCCAGGACCAAACTGTCCAGGCCCTTATCCCCAGAGATGTGTTTTCTGGCAGCAGGTCAATGCCATTTGTCTGTACTACAAAGCAGCCCCTGATGGAAAGATACACCGACCACCTACTTTAGTCTGGTAAAAATAAAGGTGTACTTACATGGGCTCTTTTCCCTACTGCTTCTCATGAGCATAAATGGAAAACTATTATTTTCCCTGTCTGAAACCTGCCAGGCTTGCTGCTGATGGATAGAAGTCCCTTGCAGTTGCCTGGTATACCCTGGACCTGAACAAGGCTCTGGGGAAGGGCTACAGCTGTGAACCCTATGAGGTCTGGCATTTTGAATAGAGAAGCAGCAGCCTTTCCTTGGATTACATAAAGATATGCCTCTGCCAGAAGCAGGAAGCTTTAGGCTGCCTAGCCTGGTGTGCAGGTGCAGACAAAACCCTGCTACATATGCTGAAGATTACAGGCAGAAAGATGCTGCTTGGTAGCTTAAGCCTGTTAAGTAAGGAGTTGTATGGTTATCCCTTCACCCCAGCTTCTGATGTGCCCTCCTGTGATTTGTCCATGAAGATGCAGCCACTGCCTGGTGGAAGCACACCGAAGGATGTGTGTCCTTGATTTGCAAGGCTGCCATTTCTACAGTTTTCCTTGCCTCTGTATGGTTGTGCCTAACGCCATTTAAATCCTCAGAAATCCTGCATGACCATGCCTTTACCACAGCACAGGCTCTGGGACAATCCTGAGTCACCCAGGGGATCCTCCCAGAGAAAGACTACTTAGGTGAGCTGATGAGTGATGGCCATGTTACTGGGCTGGAGGCTACAGGTCCCAAGTGCTGCTTAAAAGTTCAAAGCTGTACTTGAAGTGCAACAAACAGAAAATATTCATTTTTCTGTGAGAGCCCAGAGAGGCTGGGTAGGGACAGGCAGGTCTGGCAGTGCTCCCAAGGTCCTCGCAGTCCCTTGCTGGCCTCCTTGTAGGACTCCATAGCCCTGGGGCACACTCCAGCTTGCTCACACTCCCTTCCTCTCTTCAACTCCCTTCCACCCCAAAGAGGACTTGATGTGCAGCTCAGAAGGCTGGGGGACATGGACTTGCCCTTTGCTTTTGTTTGATTACTTCCACTCACACTGACATGAGGAAGTTGCCCTTGCTGAGGTGGGAGGTGACTGCCTGCACCAATGGACCCTGGGATACAGGGAGAACATTAGCAGCTTCCAAGAAACACTTGTCACCTCTCTATAAGGATTCCTGTTTGCTCTTTGAACCTGACTTCATCTGTGTCTCTAACAATTTTTGATGGCTAAGAATTTTATAGCCTAATCACACAGACATTCAAAACTATATTAGTGATAAATTAAGAGCAGGCATGCCTTGAACTGCACTAAGATGGCACTTTGCTCATGTTGTCACACGAGAAGAAGAGGCTTCGTTACAGGCTTTTCCAGCATATCCTTCCATCTGTTTCTTCTGTTACCCCCTGACTCAGGATAAGCAGTGCCAGCCTCTTCAGTTCTTTGGCATTTCTGGACCTTTATAACATTGTACACTTACCACTTCCTGTCCACTCCATACCAGGTATTCCAACAACTGCACGAGGGAAAAATGAAAACAATTTCTCCTTTTCAAAACATAAGTTTTTCTTTTTTCCATAGGAAAGGAAAAAAAAAGAACCCTCAAGTTTTAGGTTGTTACCATGACGCTATTTTCAAACAGCAGCCACAGAAACAAACCATAGTGTTTCTTATTTTAATTGCTAAACCCAACATGAATAAATTTTATCAAGCCTGTAAGTATACAGATGTGTATTCCTTTAATATTTTTGTTTACTTTTATTTACAAAAGGAAAAATGAGCCTACAGTTTCAAGCCAAATGAAAAAAAACCAAAACCCAACAAACAAGGCTAAAAGTGAAAGAAGAGGCAGAACAGTGTGGGCTTTTACTTTAAAAAAGTATCTGGAAGACAAACAGAGGACACACAGGGAGAACTAAGAGCCAGAGCAGCTGCTGATGCCCTTGAATTTGAAACAGCATCTTAAAACCCAAGTCTCTTATCCCTCACTTAATGTGTAGTGAGAGAGTCCAAACCAGAGCAGTCCTTCGAGCCTCAGATGTGCTCTGGGGCACTGGAAGCTTAGTAGCCATATTTTTCATTGAGATGAGTCTTGCCATCACCACTTTGACCTAATGGACAAAGAGGAAGAGTTGCATTATTCCTTTTACCCCTCATCTAAGAGAAATGTGTATCCCTGTACGAAATAGTCTCTAGGTAACACCAGGCATACAAGCACAGAGGATAAAAAGTCAGGCTGCATATTCCAATGTGTCTTTTGATTTACACTTATAATTCATTTCAATTTTACTAACAGTGTTAAGATTACATCAGGTACTCCTGATTTCGTGGCTGTTTTGTTTGGGCTTTTTTTCTGGAGTCCTTATAATGCCAGCTTAGAAGGAACGTTTGACTATTAATTAGGAGGCAGAGCCAGAAAACAGGGCTCCCTCTTATGGACACAGCTTGCTTAACAACCCCAGATCAGACCTAAATCCAGTATTCTGTTCCTGTGGATTCATATGCCAGAGACGTGCAGTCTTTTCATTGAAACATGATTCATGAAATTACAGTTTTAGTCAGTGAAATTTATTCTTATTTCTATAACCTTGCAACAGCCTTACAAAAATTATAGTAATGAATCTATCAAGTGAAGGCTAAGCTTTGAGCTTACTCTGAAAACCTCAATGCATGAAAATGAGTTTTCTATTTTAGAGGAACTGAACCTCTTACCTGTTTAATGTAACCTCATTACCTGTTTAAGAATAACTTCGCCTAGCTAAAAACACCCTGGAACTAAAGATGAAGAATTATTCAAGTTATATATATATATATGTATATATATGTTGGATGAGTGCATCAATTATTCAGTGCCTTCACCAATTATTCAGTGCCTTCGAACATTATCAAGACTCTTCTCTGAAACAGCTGACCCAGTGTTTGTATTCCAATGATTTTTGCAAAAAAACTGCAAAGAAGCATTTTTGGATTTCACACACTTCTGTGAAAACAGAATACTAACATTGCTGGAGCATTTATCCCTAGGGAAGGTTTGAACTTGTCTTTCAACTAGATCATCATAATACCATGTGTGAATGCAATTACCTCTCTGAGGTGTTACAAAACTGAAAAACAAACTTCAGGTGTATCTCTCCATTGCCATGAAGCTACTACAGATATGGTCTGTATTTCACTGCAGGACTTGCATGGCCATACAACAAACATGGGGCACAACCCGCCACAAAACATCAGGTTCTGGGTAACGTATTGCTAAATCAGCTTTTTCTCAAGGGCTTACAAGGACATCCTGGTGACTTATTAGGAAGATTCCTGAGTTATGAGACTAAAACCAGTAAGGAAATGGTTGATACCTGCAGGAGGAATCCATATGCAGTAGTCTGGGTCATCATCTGGGTACTGTGAGGAAAAAAAAGGTTGTTGGACCTGCAAAGAGAGTAAAGATTTTTCAAGGTGCTGCACCCCTCCACTAATGTGTCACAGCCACTAAACCTCTCACTAATTCAGAGACAAGTACTGAGAGGTGAAGGTTATTTCAACAAGAGTCAGGGATGAAAACAGTAATACAGAAGAAAGATCAAACCCTCAAACAGATCCAGTTCATTTCCATTAGAGCCATAGACTAACAGAAATGCTGGTTAGAGGGGACCTCTGGAGGTCATCCAGCCAATTTCCCCCTCCAAACAGAACCTGTGCACTTCTGGACAGTATAAACCTAGTGTTTGGTGATGTCATTTGACATAGGATTTCTTTATGCAGGGAAAAGATTTAGAGTAGAATTTTCATTAAGTGCTTTACTGATTTCGATGCACAATGCCATGGAAAACTTTGGGTTTAAGGTGACTTTCAAACTGGAGTTTATAAAAGTTCAGCTGTTATATAAGGATAACTTAGTTTTCAAAAAGAAAAGAATGCTCATTTTTTTCAGCTCTCACTGGCATCTTGAAATGTTAAAGCAAACCAAAACAGGTCACTTGCAATGCAGTTGTTGACACAGAAGTATCTTTTTGTCCCTAGATTTTTAAGTTTTGCTACATCAGCATCATTTCTCAACAACTTCTGTTTTCTGTTTTCAGTTTTTACAACTGCACGTAAAAAAAATCATACAACTGTAGAGTGCAAGACTTAAGAGCTCAAAATAATGCCAACTTACTCAGCACTGATTTGCATTACTCTGTAGCATCATTAGTCTCAAGTTATGCATTTGAAGCAAATTTTCATTCCCTCAAAAACTTTCCTTCCCCAAATTAACATCTAAACCAGCTTTTTTAGAAGACTAATGTTTTCCAAAACATTAGACTGCAGAGTTGTACAGCTTTTAAATATGGCTTGTGAACAATCACTTGGAAATTGTTTTTCCATTTTTACATGATTCAAAGTTATTCAAATATTACAAAAAAAGAAAAAGCTGACTTCTGGTTGATACTTTCCATGCAATATTTGAGCCCAAAGGCAGAGACAGCATGTGGAAAAACTGATTTGTGATGGGAGAAAGAATACATCTAAGCCATCTGGCATTTGAAGAATGTTCAGTGTTAGAGCAAACTCTCTGCTGATGAGAGGTGCTGACTTGACTGCCTCAGCATGAAAAACTGCCTTGTCCTCCCATATTCATAAAAGTGGTAAAACTTGGGCTTTACCACTATAAATACACTCTTGATTTCTTTAGCATCTTTAGCAAGGTCAGCAACAAAAGACAGTTCTGAGGACTGTGCCTACCCAACCCCTGGGTCCTCTGCCACAACTAGCAAGGCAGCAGTCAGCACACACAGGATGCAAGGAACTAAGGTTCAGTAAGTCCTGCAGGGCTGAAATTAGATGGTCCCCACAAAGGAACTGTCCCAGTGGTCAAAACTCATGGTCCACCAAGTAGAGTCATCTCTGATGGCAGTCAGCAGAAGGGTGGGATGCCCTCTAAAGGGAAGAGCCTCACAATAATCACTAGGCTGTCAGAGAAGATCCTTCCCAGCTCCAGGAAGGCAACAACTGACTGAGTCCCAAAGCATGCAAAGCTCACATACTTTACATTTTAATACAAATCTTATGCACAGGAGAAATATTACCTGGTACATCCATTTAAATTCAGTGATAACTTGGTTGCAAAAGACATTAATCTCTTAGACTCATCTCTTTTCACATCTTACAGAGAAGGATGAGGTTTGATACAGACTAACTGCAGCTTTAGTACAGAGTGTTCCGTGTCAGCCAATATGTATTTCCCAGGCTACTCTCCAAGGAAAACTTTGCACTGACATTTCAAAGCCTGGAGAGCACCTATGTGCTACAACATTTGTAATACAGGAGAAGCAGGAATTAGTAACTGCCAAGTGAAAAGGTGAAAAAAATAACTTTTTGTGATTGAACAGAGAGCCTCTAGCATGCCTGAAATGCTGTGCTTTACCTTTTCATTGGAGACTCCAGATTCTGTGTTCAGTGGCAGAATATAGTTCTACATTTGGGTCTTAGTCAAGCAGAGAAGCAGTACTATCACCAAGTTAGACTCCATCAAATTGTTACTATTTCACTAAAAAAAGAGTCTAGAAATGACTTTCTCTTAAGCTACAGGAGTCATAGTGTCATAACTGACCTTGCTTGAGCTATTGATTTTCTTAACTTTCTCAGCTGTCTCTTCAGGTTCCTTATTTACTCCCTTGGATGCTGGGAAGAAAGCAGATTTTTTTTAATGGCACAGCACAAATGACCAATTTACAGAAATAGACTTACAGGAAGTTCACATAAAAACTAATACATCCATGAGGAAATCCAAGATATCTCCCTGCACCACAATTCATACTTAATAATACTGCTGCACATCTTACCGTGTTTCCTAGATTTAACCTATGGTAAATACACTGTCAGTCATGTAACTGAATAAAGTTTAATAAGATCCTCTATTAGTGATTCTGTAACATTAGCTTTAGTTAATGGCAGATGTTTATTTTCTAAAAGACACTATCTGTAATTACTGCAGTGACTGATTTAGAAAGGAAGGAGTAGGAAATGTGCAGGACCAATTTGCTTTTAAAAAAAAAAAAAGCCATCAAACTTCAGAGTTGATGGGTGAGAAGAAGTCTTTGGTTTTCTTCCACTTAGTCTGTGAAATACTGATAGTCTCATGGCTTAAGTCTATGGGTGAAATGATGAGGATAGAATCTTGGGAGTCTGAGTTATGAAAAACTAGAAAGGTCATAAGAATCTCCTCCATGTACACCCAACAGTCTTAATTTTGAAGATCTGATTTTTGTGCATACGTGCAGAGGCATCATCTAAGTCACTAGCAGATTATTACCTAATGTTATGCAGCATTTGTCACTTTATAAAAGAAAGTTTTGTCCTTCTGTAGTGCTAAGAGCTAGTGCAAGAGAATAAGGGAGGAAAAAGCATCATCATATTCTCCTAAATTATATCTTCTTCTCATGCTGTTTTTTTAAAACAAAGGATCTCAAAGCAATTAATGACTATGAAAAGCAGGGAGAACTGTAATATAGTGGAAGTGACTTGTCTTTACCATACACTTACCACTTCCCAAGCAAAACACAATCTTTCAGTTCACTTCTAGATTCTTTAGGCTCTAGATTAGGCTCAGTTTCCTTTGACCCACATTAGATAGTAAGTCCTTCAGTCAGTTTCTAAACCCACATGGTATTACAAAATAGTCCGTATTGTACTGTTCACCTTGGGATTTCTCTTGTGAGGGTCCTGTCTGAGATTCATTCCTCAGTACCTTTGGCTCAGGCAGAAAATCAACCCCTGTAACAGAAAAAAGAGCTCAGTGGGCACTGCAGTAACTCTGATGAGCAGAGTGCATCCCTGAGACCAAGTACAGAAGGGAACTCTTTGCTACATTTGTCTCAGGAAGAACTCTCAAAAGTCTCCCGAATTATTTCATGCACCAAGTCCATTGCAATACAATAAAGAAAATTCTGTGATCTGTTAAATCACTTTTCAACAGCAACCTGCCCAGCATTAAGCCAAAAAGCTAGAAGTAGCTTTCTGTTATCAAACATACTGTTCACTGAGAAACATCATTACTGAGTCTTCAAATGCATCAGGCTGATACAGATAAGGAGGGATTGGAGATACCTCAAAGATACCTTTCCATTACCATTTTTGAAATTGTTTTACCTCCTTACAAATGGATCTGAAGGTTTGCACAGACATTTGTTTTCTTATTATGTCACTTTTACTGCCAGCAAAACATTGCAGTTGTTTTCATTCAGACAATCAATTTAATGGAAACAGGGCTTATCAAAATAGGACTTTCTTTCAAAATAGGACATCCAGGAGATTTATTCTATTTTACCAAAAAGCATGAAACACTGACTGCCAAGCACAGTTTCAACTAGAACCATGTGAAACTCAGCTGCTGCCACACAGACTCTGGACTCATGGTAAAAAAACTATGGAAAAGACACAAGTTTGAGAACCTGTGACTCAAACATTTGATTCACATAGCTCTTAAAAATTCAGCAGTAACAGACTCATCTTCATTACTGAAAAAATCAGAAACAATGGTTTACCATCCTGAAGGGATTCTAGATTCTTGTTATTGCAAGGAGAGCCATCAGGAGCATGAGTTTCTTTTCCTGTTTCTTTCTCTGTTGTCATTTTCATTTCCAGGTTTGGTACTCTGCTGTTGACTGCATCTGCTTCTTGCTGCTCTTCCATTTCTTCCTCTTCTTCCTCCTCCTCCTCCTCCGGTTCATCATCTTTCGTTTTTAACAAGCTTTCAGGGATGTCTGGACGCTTAACAGGCAACTTCTGCAAGACAAAGACTTGTGCATCAGTGCCAAGAAAGAGGCAGCTGTCACAGATACTCATTACAGGAGAAAGCACACACACTACTGTCAGAGACAGCTGGTAAGGAAACACTCTCAGGATGACAAAGCTTTATGGAAAAGTTATTAGTAGAGATGGAAGATGAAAAAATACGTCCAGTCCATAAACAGGAAGTGCAGTCTTTTCATAAGAGGGACACTGAAAACGGAATCAATCATGGATATGATCCTGGCTACCAAGACAGAGAAGAACAAGAAAAGGACCAGCTGTTCAGCCTGATGTCCCCAGACTGCCTCTACTGAGCCACTGCCTTTTGACCACAGCTGTGCCCCAGGAAACTGGCTGTGCAAGGACACTGAATGGCAACTGCTGCCAGCAACAGCCCCTGCTCATTGTCCATGCACCTTCCACTGCCACAGGCTGTACCTCCATGCTGTTTCCATGCATGTGAGAAGACCCAGTTGCCACCTACAGCCTCCACAGCCTGAGAAGGTGTCCCACAAACAGCCACTGACTTGCAACACAAGTCCAACTTACCCCTAGGCTTCCAGTCTTCAGTTTGAATTTGCTCCCCCCTTTCATTGCACCGAAGAGAGGCAGGTTCATCTTTTTAGGCTTGTTCTCTGCACTCAGACTGTAACTCCCACCCCTAATAAAAATCAGACACAAAGGAAAACAGTATACAAAGTATCAAACAAATCTTATATATACAAATGCAAAAGAAAAAAAAGTCTATGAGAAGTGGATATATAAAGAATCTTTTTATTTCTCTCCCACTTGCAGCATCCAAGGAGGAAGCTGCAAGAGATGACTCCTCCATCCTACATATATGTTGTAGGATTCAGATGTGCCATAACAGGAAGCAAAAAATAAACAAACAAGGAAAAAAACTCTGTGTATCGTATAGACTCCCTTAAATTCAACTGCATACATACACACATTTATGTATTAAAACACACTTGGAGGTCAAACCTTAATTTAAATGAATTAAGTAATTAACCTCTAATCAAGCTGCCACTAGCAAATGATGAACCTAGCACACACCCTCTCAAACTGCAGTGGTGCTGCTAGGCAGTAGTTGAACAGCCCCTACATCTGACTTCCCAATACATTTCACAGTGAAAGTGGGTTTCATGTTGAACATAGTATCTGTAAAATTCTTCAGTTCCTTTTGGATGCACATGGGAAAAAAATTAAAGAAGCTAAAAAACGCTATGCTTCCAGTCCCTTACCTGCATCATCCTGCCAGCTTGGGCTGGTCTTACCCCAGTGTTGTGCATTTCCCTCAGCCACAGATGCGGCAGTAGCCCAGAGGCACAAAGTTCCTTAACGAGATGAGCCAGGTAGTCTGGAAGGCTGTCCTGGTTTTGTGATTGGAAAGCTGTCTATTTATTGGGCTTGCACACCTACCCATGGATAACAATAAAGGAAAAGTAATTGTTCTTTGTTTTCACCAAGACTTACTGGGGCTTCAGCTCAGGGAGTTCTGCAGGCTTGACAAGTTTTATTAACCCTTTCAGTCTCTGCTGCTCTTTCTTCAGTTCAAACGACCGCAAGTGAAGTTTCTTTCGTGCCACGCTGTCTAAGGCGCATCCTGATTTTATTTCAGTCATGAATTCATCCAAGGAATCTTGAGCTGCTGGATGGGACTGGACTAGGCAAGATAAAGGGGAGATATATAATGTTATGGTGGGGAGATAAGAACTGTAATCATCAAGTCCTGCCTTTAGAGAACAAGGTACATAGAACAACTATCCTCTCTGTGAGTTTCTGTTGAATAGTGAAATAATGGAGGTTGTTAGGCCTGGAAAGATAAAAGCATTTCTCCTAACAAAAGCCTGAAAGGAAACTTTAATTCACTTACCTAACAAAGCCTCTCTTAAAACTTAATCTTTCTTTGTGAGCGCTATTCCTGGTTGTTCATTTCACTTCTAGATCTGCTCTCCCTAAGAAGATGGCTTAGGGGTTTTTTGCAGTCACAAACTAAAATAATCCCAGCCACAAGAAAACCTACACCACAGCATAGGGAATCCGATTTTGACTCTCCTGGAATGCTTATGTCATAACATTTGCAAAGTTCAAAATCAATCAAGGCCACATTCTACCCCTGAAAAGGTGCATATACAACCCATTTAATGCATTGGGCCAATCACACAGAATTTACCTTTGTTGTGACTAGATTTTCTGCAAGAAAACTGCTTTGAACTTGGAAAAAGAGTAATGACAGTCTTTCTACTCCACCTAATTTCAAAATATTAATAATATTATGCATATTTGACTAATTTAAATAAAACTCGGTAGGTAAAATTAAATCTCTAATGACTAAGAAAAATAAATACAGACTTCTAACACCTGGATTTAAAATAACCAAACAAAAATCCAGAAAAATGCCTTTCTTTGGCTTGAACAGTGCTTCAGAAGTTGCTATATGGTATTCAAAATAACCTGGAGGCAAACAAAGAGGAATGTTCTTGCCAGAATTTTAAGAAGTCTTTTGACAGGTAGTTTTCTGCCTTTTAATATTAAATGAAAAGTGGCAAATCCAATATGTATTTTCTGCCTTATAAGTGCTTTTGTATATATGCACAAGCGTAATTATTTGATCAATGAGTTATTTTCAGTTCAGCTTGAGCTAATTAAGTAGCACGTAAAATTTTAAATTCATAAAAATAAACCAGACTAAGTTATTCTAAAGAGCACATATTTGAGCACTTTTACAAGACTTAAATAATTAGAGGGAAGTCTAATAAGACTCATGCTTATAAATGGATTCAAATGAAAAGGGTATTTCTGATGTAAAACAAAACAGAGTTTACCATTTGAAAATACATGAAAGCCATAACAGTAACTGTTCAAAGATATACAGAATTAATAGGCTTAAAAAGATAAGAAAGAGTTGTAGTATCCACCCCCATGCAAGCATAAATGATGACAAAACATGTAATAAAATAAATTCTGATAGAAATACTCTTGTTTTTCATCACAACTATTTATATGAACCAAGATAAAAACCAACAATGAAAAGGTATTGTTAACAATCAGTCTGAACCTCCTTGCAGGCAGGAGCTGAGCAGAATGATAATTTGATTTAAACATCGAAGTGTGGTTTAGTGAGTAGTCATATTATTCAGAACGACTAAAGCTCCACAATTAAATCCAGAGCTTGCTGCTGTGCTGCAGAGCAGTGTAAGTGCTTCAGTGAGTGATGCTGAGGGAGTCAGATCGCCCCTTCTTCCAAACTGGATTCTCTGCTCCATTCCACCAACGGGGCCTATATCAGCTAGTTCAGCTTGCAGGGTTATAGTCAGCATTCCTGATCTGTTGGCAGCAGTTTTCTGCACTATTGAAGTAAAATCTGACATTACTAGGAGGTGAATCAATCATGTCTATTATACTTCATATCTCAGTGACAAAAAGCTACAGGGCCATTTACTGCACCGTCAACTTACTGGTATTTTTTCCTGAACAGGCAACCAAAGATGAGACTGAAGAGCTCCATATATTTGATCTGCATTCAGCAGCATCAGTGAATGAGAGATACCAAGTCAGTCCATCAGTAATTAGTTCTGAAGAACCCCAGGGAACAATTTGTGAATTTCGACTGAGATTTTTTTAGACAACTACCTAATTTCTCCAAGTGCTTGGTAAGAGGTGTAGCAATTTAGCCTGTCATTCACTCACTGGTGTCTCTACACTCTTGTCTTTAGGCTCCAAATAATCATTTAGAGCAAACAAAAGTGCATTAAGGTTTCAGAGCTGTATGTAATGCAGCAGCTTTGCTGGATAGCTCTGACATTGGTAGGAATGTTCCACGGTCAGTAACCCTGCTCCTGGCTTTCTTAACATCTGTGATTAACCTAAAGCATTCAAATAAGAGAAACCCCAAGGATCGAGAAAACACGCAAACAAAGCAGCTGATTATTGCAATATTTGCTATGTTTGTTTTATCCCATCCTAGTTCTAGGGAATTCCCATCCAATACTGAATGATTCTGTACTTCAGTAAGTGCCAAGAATGCACTTTATTTCAAGGCTCTGAACTAGTTGTGTAACCACCTACAACTTAAAAACCCACGTTTATTGGGTTTGCATGGCCAAGTTTTGGTGGGGAGGGGGCCTGCATCATTATATGGTGTTAGCAGAAGTATAAAAATGAACTGACTCTCCCTTCACCCAGCCTCTACTACAATATAATTCAAGAGTCTTGTTGAGAAACAGTATCAGTAGAAACACAGGTATCAGAACATATGAAAGCTGCGTTCATTAGCAAGTGACTATAAAGAGAGTACATAAACTATTGGATGAAGATTGTAAGAATTCTCTCGAGCTAACTCAGTGACCTGCAAACCTTCCTATCCCTTTGTGAAAAGCGGACACTGAAAAAAAAACCCCAAACCACAAACCTTTGAAAAGAGAAATCCCTAAGATAACTTTCAGCTCTGTATTTTTCTTTATGGAAAACACTATGATCAAATAAACTTCACACCTTACCTTTCCCTGAAACCTTCAGCTTCTCTGTTATCTCAGAAAGCTCATTTTCTGCTTCTTTTAGCTTTGTGACCTATGAGAGAATAACATGCTTAGAAGACTTTATCTTGTTAAAATCTCATTTTAACAGTTACTCAAGTACTCCATCAAATTATTTCTACTTTTCTACTTCTGAGCTTTAACCAGGACTTCCTGGGCTGAAAAAAATTAGAAGTCTAGATTGTTCCTAAACAACTTATTCATTTCTTGACATAGAAAATTATTTAAACAGTTTCTGAAACATGAAAGTATGTGTAATTCTTCTGCAGTGGTGTTATACCACCACTGCACCCTCCAACCCCTCCTATCCCTCACACCCTATTGTCTTTGTAGGACTTAATAGTTGTCATATGCCTGTTAATCCAGGATTCTTATTCTTTGAAGCAGAATGAGGTATTTCTTTGGGATGTGTCCCGTGGAGTTAAAAGCTTGGAATTATTTTCCGATTATTTAGAACTAATTTAAAAGTATCCTGTTCTGGCATTTCATTCACCCACTGCCATGATCCACTAAGATTTCTTCTTATTCATAATATAGTACAGGCATGAGAGAGCAACCCCAACATGTCATAATAATTATTCTTACCAGGGAGTCATAAGTCTCTGGTTTTTCTTCTATTTTACCAGCTTTCCTCATTCTGTTCAGTCGTTTCTTTTCCACAGCACCAGTTCGATCGAGGAAGGTGTCATCATCACTGTCATAAAAATCCTCATCTTCCCAGTTCTTTGATTTCCTTTTTCGGGATACTGAGAAAGGCATGGGAGAAGGCAAGAAACAAAATGATTTGCATACCACTCAGCAATAAAGCTAATTCAAGATAGCAATCTCAAACCCCTAATTTAGGGCATTTAGAATGATCACGGTGATTCACCTGCTTCTTGCCTCAGTACTCCTCGAGCATCGAGCAGCCTGCAAGCTTCCAGTGCACACTGTATCATTGCTTCCTTCTTTTTTCCTGAATGGAGAACTTCTGCCACCAGCTGCTTCCCTGATGCATCATCCACAGGCAACCTGTTCAGTGTGAAGGATCAGAGAACAGCTCAGACACAAACAGCTTTTCAGGGATGCTACTCAGATATTTTACAATGGCATTGTTCTTCCCATTCATTTTAATCTTTATTTGTGTTAAGTATTTCCACTTTTCATTTCATACAGAACCAATCAAAACACAAGCATGATTTCCTAATCATGCAAGTAAATTTGTATTTCACTAGTCCAAACAATAATTTTTCCTCTATTTATTCCATTGGAAATACAGGAAGCTAAAAGGTTAAGTGTTAATCCCTGAATAATTTTAAGTGCAGGTATCTTGTATCCATACAACATGAGTAACAAATAGCTTCCATGCTGAAGCAAAGGATTTTTAAGCAGTACAATCATTACCACGTTGGGACTTGTTGATTTAATTTCCACCTCAGCTTCTCCTGACTTATAAAAGAATGACATTAGTGGTCTTTAGCAGGAACCCATCAAAAGCTGTCTTATACCATACAGGAACTGAAATTTGGCACACAGTAGAATTAAGTTTGGGATTTTTTGATCTTCCCCAATAGGAACTGAAAGAGATTGTTTCCTAGTTTCTTCTCTTGTATTTCAATTTCGCATATTGCTCAAAACAAGGGGAGCTGAAAGAACCTGGAGTCCTGCTTTCCCGATTTTCATCCCTTAAGAAAACCAAATCCTGTCAGAACAAAAAGGAGTGCAGACACTGAACTAGGCACTGATCCTTTAACTTTTTTCTCAGTATCAGGGCTTAGGTCTAATTCTAGCTGGCTTCCTTGCCAAGTGTGACACAACAAGTAATTCCTTCAGCTTTTGTTTGCAAATCCAACAGTCAACTTCCATGTACCAAAGGAATGGAGATGTACATACTTGATCCTGCATAGCCAGCTGTTATGCCCACGATCATCATATTCATATTCTAACTCTTCTCCTACAGAAGAAAAGAAAGTTGATATAGTAACCAAATTTGAAATAAGCGGGAATAATCTTTACAGCAGAGAAGAATGTCATGGCACATTCTTGTAAACAAAAGGGATAACAAGCTCTTGTTACGTATCATGATTTTGCCTAGCTTGTTGTTTTTTTTTTTAACCCAAGGGACCTTCACTTGGTATGCTCATTTAGGTTTTTTTTCAAAATCAAGGCTTTTTCAGATCAAAAAATCTCTAAGTGGCCTGTTTAGGAACACATAGTTCAAAGATATTGTCTCTGTATGTATCAAAGTAAATGATGCTGAAGCAACAGCAGTTTGCAATCTGAATTCACAGATATTGTTTGTCTTGAAGATTGATTTTTCACTTTGGCAAGTAAGTGAATATTCTTTAAGTTTCACTAGGAACCACTGAAACTTTAGAGCACCTAGTTATTGCCTTTTGTCTTTTTTATATTTTCCCATTTTACAATTATACACAATTACAGCCATCTCCAAAGCAAATAGTCTGGAAATTCATGGGTTTTGATTTTTCAAGATAGCTTCAAAGCATGGGTGAAGTTTGAGGGTCACTCCAGAGGAATACAAGGTGCTCACTGCAATTCCCAATTTAGGAATTAGTAACTAAGTCTTAGATATACAATGGTGAGCCAAGTGTTAGAATAACGGAAACAAACCACCACAAATCCCCACCAAAACGCGATGAAACAAAAAATATTACCACAATGTAACAGAAAAGTTTTGCTCCCACATCACACCTTAAATACCCCTGCAAAAATAAGCAACAAAATAACACTTCTCTAAGTAGAAACAAAGTCCATTTAATAAAAAAAAAAAAAGTACCTTCTCTATCAAAAAAGCCCTGTAAGGCCTTCCTAGGATCTTTCATGTAAAAGGCATCTTGAACATCCTGAAAATCAACAGCAATAGGGTTTTCTTCAACCTCATCCTCCTCAGCATCCTCACCTAGAAGACATACAAAGTGCAAAAAAACCATATGAAACGTCAGAAAGAGAACACCAGTATATTTCAACCTGCATTAGTTTGAAAGAAGTAGCAGCTATGTCACAAAATTACTTCCCTTAACTTTATTATTTCTGTACCAAATTAAAAAAATATCATTTTCTTTGCTATTAGTTATTCCAACATATGATACAGCTTTGCAGATCCATGTCAGTTTCAGTACTTTCAAAGGTTTATGAACTCATACATTTTCATTCAAAAAACCAACTCACTTTGTTGCAAAAAGCTCATGAATGACGATCTATGTAGCTTTAAAATGTGGGTTTCCTGTTTAAATGTCAAGACAGCTATCCTGCATAGAAGTCTCAAGCAGCTAAATTTCACCTCTTGGGCAGAATTGTGGACATCATCACAAGAACAAACCAAAGAGCATTAATTAAATTCCAAGTTTCATGGCCTTTTATAGGCATAGGCAAATTATCTCCTCCTGTTTAAAAGGAATTCCTGTTTAAAAGGAGCTCACCAGATGTTAGCTCGTCACATACCCTTCTTTTTAATAGCAAAAGGATTAATTTGTACTCAAAAATTTTGACTGGATTGTGACTCTTGGCGACCAGTTGGAATATCAACCGTAATATTCAGTGAAAACTGCCTTACAGACCTTCTAATGCATATCAGTCAATCGATACATCATCACTTACCCATTCCCCATGAGCAGCTCATATCACTATTCTGACTCCTCTCACTTCTCTCCTCTTTCTCATCTTCCTCATCGGAGTCCTCTCCCAACATTGTCTTTTCTAACTTTGCTTGCTGCTGCTTGCGCAGTGCCTTCAGTTCAGTCACAGTTAGTTCCGACTCAGACTCCTGGTCTTCTTTGGGTCCCTAAGTCCAAACAGAAAATTAGCAGAACTGTTTTTAAAAAACCCCAAATAAGTACTTCCAACACATGTGCAGATTACGTATAATAACATAAACACTATTACATTGCTCTTCAAAAATCCCTGCAATTATTAGACCATTAGTTATGGTTTGCATTCCAAAATATATTAGTTTTAATGACATTTTCAAAAGCAGGGAAGGGAGAAAAAAGCATTACTGTTTACTTTTAGTCAGATCCATCTCACATATAACTGTAATTTAAATGCTGAAGGCAAAAATTCCCATCAGAACTACACGGGTGAATTTGAGGAATGAGCAGCTCTTGAAGTGCGTGTACAACACGATGTGCTATCAAAGTACCTAACAATAAGTGCTCCCCTTGTTCAAAAAGGAATATTAGTTCTTTATTTTATTTTACATACTGACAGAAAGACATTCTTAATACATCACACTGTTGGAGAGAAATGCCTTTTACACTCACTGTGCATGAGCAGAAACCCACAACCCCACACTTCACTGCAGAGCCGGCAGCAGGTACCCACAGCTTTTCTCCCAGTAAAACAACCACACGATGGAGCCGGGTAAATTCCTGAGCCTGATCCGGGCGAGCCTTACCACCCCCGCACACGCTCCGGAGCCACCCGAGCCCAAGCCCCGACCCACCTGCAGGAGGAAGAGGCGGGAGCTGCCGCCAAAGCGCAGCCCGTGGCCCACCCGCACCCGGCAGTAGGTGCGGGGCGGCACCCGCGTCTTGTTGAGGAAGGTGCCGTGGGTGCTGCCCAGGTCGTACACGTAGAACCCGGCGGCATCAGCGCCGCTGGGGTCGTCGGGGGAGCAGCCGGCGCCGCGGTACTGCAGCACGGCGTGGTGCCGCGACACCGACGGGTGCTCCAGGGACAGGGCGCAGCCGGGCAGCCGCCCCACCAGGAACCAGCTGCTGTCCTCCAGCCGCACCGAGCCCAGCACCACGCCACCTTTCAGTACCTCCAGCCCGTATNCTCCGCGGCCTCCGCCATTTTTCCGGGTCCGTTCCCAAACAGAGTCCTCCGGGGACGAGCGCCGCGACGCTGCAGTGCCGGGGGTGGGGCGCAGCTCCCGGGGTCGCTCCGCCGCCGTCCAGCGCGGCCTGGGGCAGTGTAGGGGCGAGTCAGGGAGGGTGGCAGCGGCGAGCGAGGAGGCTGCGGCGGCGGCGGCGGGGGCCTTCCCCCTCCCGGGCGGGGGGGGGGCGGGGGC
>VZRQ01001710.1:172100-191950 GCA_013397975.1 Machaerirhynchus nigripectus | reverse complement strand
GGGGGCCCCGGGCTTGGGGTGCGGGGCAGCCGCGGGTCCGGGGAGGGAAAGAGGGCGAGTGGCGGGCGAATCGAGTGCGGTCCTCGGAATTTCTCCACGCCTCGGGTCCCGCTCAGCGAGGCCCAGGTGGGCCCACACCAGCCCTTGTTACACACAAACAATTTCCGTCTCACGAGTGCGTTTGTTTCTGCCCCCTCTCCCCTCAGGAAAAGCGCGATGCGACCTGTTAAATGCCAGAGTGGCAACCTGATGCCATCGAGGATACTGCGCTGCTCAGCGAGGCACTGAGCGACAGCCTGCTGGGCAGCCGTAACTTGAGTTAGTTGGAGCGTCATCCCAGCTCCAGTGTCTGTCGCTGCCCAAAGTGCTTCTCCCTGCAACAAGAGTCCCTTGTACCCACAGTACTTGGTAGCCTTCTTCTGGGCTCTGAGCACGACAGGTGACCCATGTAAAAATGCTGCGATACTGGGGCGAGATCCCGGTTTCCTCCAACCAGGCCAACCGCAGCTCCTTTGACCTGCTGCAGCGTGAGTTCCGTACTGTGGAAGTCCAGGATCCTCCACTGCACCAGCCGTCTGCGAACAAACCCCGTCCGACCACCATGCTGGACATCCCTTCCGAGCCCTGCAGCCTCACCATTCACACCATCCAGCTCATCCAGCACAACCGGCGGCTGCGCAGCCTCATCGCCGCGGCCCAGGCTCAAAACCAGCAGCAAGCAGAGGGCATAAAAACCGAAGAGAATGAACCTCTGCCATCTTGTCCGGCCTCTCCACCTCTCCCTGATGACCTGCTTCCTCTGGATAGCAAAACCCCCAAATTGCCATTTCAGCTGAGACACAGTGACCCAGAGAGTGATTTCTACAGGTGTGTTGGTATTTCTTTAGGTTAGTTCATAGCTGAAGGAAAGCTGAGTGTTTTAAAATGTGTATGTAGTTAGGTTGATTTCCTTAGGCTGAAGGATCAAGCAGTTGTATGTAAAGTATAAAACAGGATTTAGAAAGGAAATACTTGGAGTTTTCCTGTGTGGATAACATGCACGTTGCTTGCTTTTGCTTCCTGTTTGTAAAATGTGGATGTGTAGTGCTGATTTCTATCTTGCCAGTGCTATGCTAAATGTGTGTGCATGGTTTTGTCGGTGGTATTTTGACAGTTTTAGTTACAGGATGTGAAGTCTCTTCTGTTTAGATCACTTGCAACTAAAGTTGTGTTTCTGTAATTGAAAATCCAGGAAACACATGACTAGGTTTTGGCTGTTCAGCTGTAGGTTCTGAAACGACGATTTGATAATGTGTTTGTAAGATTTCAGTGGCCAAGGACCTGTGACTCAGTGACTGTCAGATTCCACCCAGTTTGGTGGTCTTCCAATCAGAGCTGGAAATTGAGTACAAGTGAAGGGAATTCTTGTCTCTGCTACTGGCTCCACCAGCCAAGGACTGGACAAAGTGTAAGGAAAATTTGCATTGCTTCTACCTCTGCTGCCAGCCTTTGATTAAGTAGTATTGCCACCACCACCTGTCTGTCCCTCTGACAGGCACTAAATTCACCAGGAGGTGCTGCTGCATTCCTTGCTGGATCTTGCAATACCTTGTAGGCTATGTGCATTTAAATTAAGGGACTAATCCTTAGTCCTGTGTGCATCAATGAGTGTTTTGAGGGAGAGGATAACCCATTTCAGTTTTTAAAATGGGTAAGTGTGTGTCAATGGAATGTAATTTATCAGTTAAATGCCACTGAGATCTTTAATGGCCAGGGGTTGTATAAAATGCATTTTATTGAAAGATTTTGCAGAGAGTCTCTCTGAACAGTAGAGTGATTCTTCAGTGCTGTTTCTGGAGGAACACCATCATCCTTCTCAGAAGAAACAAAGTAATTAGCAGAAAGGGATGAAGGGGAATGCAGTTGAGTGAGAGTAGTCACGACCTGTGACTCCTGTGTTGTGGCCTTGTGGTTTGTAGAACTGAGAAGTGTTCTGGTCTGTCCTCCCCAGTGGCTTCAGCTTGAAGTTCAGTTTTCTATGGCTCTGGCCACGTTTTGAGGGCTGCTTTGTCTTTTTGTTGTTCCTTCCGAGTTCCTGGGGTCCGGGTAAAGAAGTGTTATTTAGTGGTCAGCCACGTGGGGGAGTCGAAGGACTACGTTGTGGAAATCGGAGAGACAGTTTTGAAATGAAATGTTTTGTAGCTGACAGAGAGTGGCTTTATAATAAGCTGCAGTGTATTCTAGAATTTAATTGTGTACTTGCTAACCCAAACACATTTATGCTTTTCCAGGAGGAAGGCTGCGAGTTTGTTGTTGTATGTTTGTTCTTAACTGTGTTGAGACACATGAATTAAGAATAGCAGCTGTTCTATAGCTGCTGTTCTAGTAGCAAAAATGAAGTTCTATGATTTACTGATGCTTCTTAGTGTGTAAAATCAAATTAAAGGAAGAACATTCTTTCCCCTGATAAAACATGGTAGTGCTTAATTCTATGCTGCCTCCTGAAGAACAGTTGTCAGAATTACAATATTCGGATAAATTCATATTTTTATTCCATTTTTTTTGTCAGTAGCCTGGGTCTGAGAAGTAGTGTACAGGTACATTTAGACGCAGGAAGAAAGGAAGATAAGAGTAGCCAGCCTGCATCAGATCACAGGTTTAGTTAATGTGGGCATGTCCTCTTCTATTTCCATGTTATTCGTTTTCATTCTTTGACACACTGGGCCTTGTCTTTTATTTTGTTATCCCTTGAATTCGTTTTGGTTTTCCTCTGCCCTGCCCTGTATGTCTAACCCCTACCTCCTGGTATGATGAGGAAGAGGCAGAGCCTAATTTATGGCGATTTTTGAGTTGGTTTGGTTTTATCAATTCCCCGAAGTCTGTACGTAGCCTGGTTTTATAATCACTGGAATCACAATAATTCCTCTCCTACAGTTTTCCAGACTGTTTATAAATACGTTGAAACAAACATGATAAAAAATATGTTGATTCTGACACAGATCTCCCAGGGAAGACCTGGACTCCACAGTGGAGATCTCTCACCTACTTGTTTGTTGATAGATCTGGAGGTCTCTGGTAGCTTTGTGAAGCAGGTTGTACAGTTAAAAAAACCTCTCTGGATTCTTTCTGAGCATAACATATTTACTTGTGTGTCCTCTAGTTCTTTGAATTTCCCTGATGCACCAAAATATATCCATGCTTCCCAGCCTGCAGTTTTTCACATCTCTTCTGAAGGTACTAAAGGAAAATGTTTTCACACTTTCTGCCTTCTGGTCGTCATGGGCCAAGGCAGTTTAAAGCAAGAGGTGACTCACCACAGCTATTCAGCTATTTCATCCTTGCATTCTTTTAGCATTTTTGTATGAATTACCATCTGGTTCTTATGATTTTACAGTTCTTGGAAGGCACAATAAGGGATTAACATTTGGTTTTGGTTGATGTAGAAATAGAAAAGAAGCTTAAAGTGTAATTGATGAAGAATGAGTAAGGAACTGTAGATTTGAAACTACCATTTCAGCAAGAGACTTACCATATAACGGCTGCCAGCTTTTCCATCTTCTCTGCTCAGCTTCCTCAGATTAGCATGGATCCATCTTCAAAAGAAGCCTGACCTACTCTTGTGCCTCTTCTTGTGTGTGCGTGGTTGGTTTCCTAACAGATTTCTCAATCATTCTGTCATTTGCATTCCTGGCCATATTGGATTGCATCGAAAAGTAATCTGTAAACAAAACTGGGAGCTTGCAATGGGAACAGTTCTTGGCAGAAGGACTTGTGAAGAAATGTCTGTACGGAGGAAGAGGATCACATGTCAGTGGGATAGCAGTTTTAATGTTGGGAGGGATTTGGAGCAGTGATAATTAAAGTGGGCAGAAGACACTTTTCCTGGTGATCTAAGTGCTTTGGCTTAGCTGGTTTCTAAACTGACTGGTATGGATTATGCCACTGGGACCCAATTTATTTTTGCCATTATCTATTGAGCAGTTTCTTTTCATGCTTTCTGTAGACAGAGCAGAGGTATTTAAAAAGAGACTTACCCAGGATGAGAGTAAAAAGGCTCTTTCCTGAAAGAAAACAACTTTCTGGTTTGAGCTAGTATGCTATGTTCTTTGGTGCTCTCTCTGACTAGTGTATCTTGTTTCTACAATGTTCTCCTTTATTTTACTGCTTTGGGAAAATGGCTCTAAAGCAGCCTTGTTGCACCTCATTTGGTAGAAATTCAGCTTCACATTGTAATGTTTCATCAAATTGTCCTGTTTGTAGGAAAAACAGTCCCTCCCTCCATCTGCTGCTGGCTTATGCTCACCTAGGAGGGAGCAGAGCACTTCATTCCTGCAGCTGATTGAACCTCATATGGTGATTCTTGTGCTGACTTAGCCCAGACACTGTCCCCTGAAGACAGTTACATGGGAAAGGAGCCATGAGCTCCCCTTCCCTGTAAGAAAAACAGGCTTACAGGAAAGGAGCTGGGGGGAACAAATCATGCTGCCTTTGTGGGGTGGCTTGTTGTCATTTAACAGACTGACACAGAAAATGGGCCTTTTGTGAGTTCTGAAAACTGACTGAATCAGAAAATAAGTCTGGTTGGTATAAATGGACTCTATTTTCACGTCTTCTCTTGTGAAGTTCTGCATGTTTTGGGTAGTGGTGGGAGAAGGCTGGCCTTTGGGTCTAATGAATTCGTAGTTTTGCAGGTAGATTTCTGTCTGGAACATTGTCTAGTGTTGGTGACCCATATATAAAATATATAGCACTCTGTTAGAAATGCAGAATTGAAGAATGGCAAGTTGGCCAGTATTTGTGATAAATTTCATACTATATATTCTGTAGAGATCGCTTCTACATCACTAATTCCCTGGTCTAATTCCCTGTCCTGTTAATCTCTGGGGACAAAACTTTAGGGATTAAAGCACTCGTGTTTACTTGCAGATATATGACCCTGCTAATATATTAAGTAGGTTTGGCTTTGGATGGTTGCTGGATGGAGAGACTTCCAGGAAAAGAACCAAGTGCTGCAGAGGGTGGCATTCTGCATAATGATCATATCTGGATGGGTGCTTTTTTGGTGCTGAGTATCTGGATGAAATCTAAGACAGAGGCTCTTTAGCTATGATCATCAGGGAAAAGAAGGTTGCTTGTCCTTTTGGGGAAGGCTTGACATTAGAAAGCTGCTCTCAACATAGATGTGTCTATATAACTGTTTTTATTCATGTGCATCCTTACCAGAGAGTACCTTGAAGTTAAAGGAAATGAAGAAAAATTATTTTCTTATTTGTTGGTTTGTCTTGACATCTACAACAACGTTTCAGTTTTTGCTCTCTGTTCTGGCTTTTAACCATATTTATCTATTGTTTATTGTGAGAAACAGGAAAACAAAACATGAGAAGAACAAAACAAAATTGATTTGCCTTACCAAGAGCAAGAAGTGGAGATTTGGATTTGAATACAGTACCTGAAATGTCTTTTCTCTGTCTTTAATTTATTAGATTTCAAGTTGATTATATGCCTTCCAGCATAGTGACCTAGCTTCATTTTAATGCCCACAATTAGTTCCTTTTCCTCTAGGAGTTTAAAAGAGACGCAATATTCTCTGCTGCTTCTGAGCAGTGATATGCATTACAGAATAGTTGTTTTGCTCTACTTTGCAAGTGGCTAAGTATTCATCTTGGGATTACCGAAATCTATGTCTAATTTAAGTTTGCCCATAGTGTTTTTAGTGAATGTCTCTCTATTAGTAGTAGCCTGGCATTCCGTTTCGGTAGCATAAGATGCTCTCAACTGATGGCTGCTGGACAGCTAGGTATGTCCTTTATATGTATTAAAAAAGAAGAGATTCTTGTTTATAGACATGAATTTCAAGGATTGTTTTCGGATTGATTTTCTTCGATGGTTGTTTATTTCTGTTGTAACCTCTTGGTCCTGGTGTTGTGTGAGACATATGGCTGTTTGGGAACTTCCGAATTCTGCTGCTGAGGTGGAGGGGGGAGTGAGGGAGATGTAAAAATAGTATGGGTGACACTTGGTTTATAAAGAAACAGATGATCTTTTAATTCATCTTGTCAGGGTGCCTGCTGTCTTCTTTGCAAAGTAGTTACATAACTGAGTAGAAATTGGGATGCTAGTCATTTTCCATCAATGAATAACTGGGATGAATGCATGACCTGAGATTCACACGCTATTCTTAATATCTACTTAGAAATATGATCATATGCCACTAATATAGTGTGTTTCCCCCTTTATTTGAATAATTGGAAAGCGTTGCGCTGGTGTTCTTAAGAATCAATGATTTTCATCCTGAGAGCTCCAAGTTTCACCTTCCTCTTCAATTTTTTACTGCTGCGTTTCAGTGGTTTTCTATGTGTTAGCTCTGAGGATCAGGGGAAGCTGAGGCTCTGTGGCCCAGCTTGTCAGTGAGACTGAAGGGTACCTCATGACTTGTTGGAGAGACAGAGTAGTGAGAATTTTATCAAGCCATCAATACTGTCTTTGTACTGTTTAATCAGGTTCTTTTACTGGAAAGAGTGTATGGTAATGCCCAGGTAATCTAGGGTAACAGCGAGGAGAATCTCCGGGTGGGATGCGGAAGACGTTGGGAGAAATTGATCAGAAACAAATGAAGAGTGGAATTGTTCGCTCAATTCTGCCCTTGGTGCAGAGTGGAGTGTAAAAAAGTATATAAGTATCATACTTAGCAGTAATGAAATTTGATTTTTTGATATCAGCTTTTGAAGTCCGTGTTACTCATACAGGCAAATAGATTACATGCACTTAATTGTGCGTTGAGAAATCTGGTAGATATACGTTTACCTACCTTGCCTTAACTCCTCATTTTCCTCTGTGGAATTTCTATTTGTTAACTCATGTTGATGAAAAATTTGGTTGGCTGACTATAAGTGAATGATTGAAGTGCTCATGTAAGTTGTTCTCCATCTCCTCCATCCTGTGTAGTCACACCTTCCTGCTTAGCAACAGAGGAAGGAGGTCTCAAACCCAAGCCCAGGGAATGATGCTTTGTGGCTGGACTTTTCCAGGCCTCCTCCTAGGGCCTGGTGTTTACATCTTAGGTTGCATATTGGGATACTTCTTTCAGTGTCATGCTTAGTGACTACTGGAAATGAGAGAAGAGAAACAGTCCTTTTCGCTACAGTGTACCTCTATGAAATGTATGTGTATTCCATTTTTTGCTTTTTTATGTGTCTTTTGCTTTAGAAATTCCAATCTTGTCTATCCCAGAAGCCTTTGTATCTGACTATTAGGCCTGTGATATCAGAGATAATAAGGAAGAGCAATGTAATTAACTGAAGGGGAAATGATTTGCATTCATGTTATTTAAAATGCCTTTTTTTATTTGTGTCAAGGACCCATTTAATTCACATCTCCAGGAGAAAAGCTCCTGGGTGGGAAGGGAGGTGCTTAAGGGTTCAGAAGATTCACGTCCCACATTCATGAATCGCCCAAAGAATCTCGTGGCATTAGAAGGGAAGATGAAAATTGGAAGTCCTGATTTGGAGGGAGGGGAAGAAGGAAAAGCGGAGAAACCCTTATTAGGTAGCGTTTATATGTAACAGAGGAGCCACGGAGTACCCCAAACCCTCTTCTTTCCCTTGGTACATCACCTTATTATTGACAGTACCTCTTCAACTGATACACTCCGTCAGATTTTTGAGTGTGCTATTTTTGTCTTTCCTGGTTTTTAGAGGAAAAGGGGAGCCAGTGACAGAGCTGAGTTGGTCCTCCTGCCGGCAGCTCCTGTACCAGTCAATGGCCACCATCCTGGCGCACACAGGCTTTGAGTGCGCCAACGAGAGCGTCCTGGAGACCCTGACGGACATTGCCCACGAGTACTGCCTCAAGTTCACCAAGCTGCTGCGCTTTGCTGTGGATAGAGAAGCTCGGCTCGGGCACACCCCTTTCCCTGACGTCATGGAGCAGGTCTTCCACGAAGTGGGCATTGGCAGCGTGCTCTCACTGCAGAAGTTCTGGCAGCACCGCATTAAGGATTATCACAGCTACATGCTTCAGGTGAGAAGAGCAGTAGGGACCTGGTGGCACCAAGAAATGTACCACCAGTACAGTTGCTGATTCCTGTGGCAAGTCCTGAGTCTTACTGAGGGGAAATCTGACTGGTAAACTTCCTGGGTGTGGAGTGGAGTCATCAAGGGAAAGAGAACAGGAACTTTTTGACTGGAAGATAGAGCCCCATATTTATGTCCCTACTGAGATGAAAGATGCTTTATTGATGGCTTACCTGAGTTTAAGAAGAGTCCCCCAACTCTTGAATTACCCAGACAGAATTACCAAGTAGAGGTAAAATCAGAACTGACTGATGAACTGAATTTTCTGCTTTAGTGGGATATAGGGCTGGTCAGCGTTTCGGAAAATACATAAGTGGACATAAATTTCTAGGCTGTAGAGTGGTTTGTGTTCACAAGCAAGGAGTAACTTCCTTAAGCTTTAGGAGTATAGGGTAGTATTTTGCTGATCTGAGCTGTCACACAGGGGCTATCTTCTTTTGATATAAAAATAACATTATAAAGATTTGTCTTTGTTAGAAACATTCCTACTCAAAATACCCATTCTGTTCATTTTTGTTCAAATGTCTTTGTTCAGATGTTGCATCCTTTTGGAATCTGGGTTTTCTGCATCATTCTGCCGCTGCAGTTCGCTCTCACCCTGCAGCTGATCATTGTCTTAACAATCATTGTTCTTTATGCAGGACTGGGGGTCCACAGTAGCCCTTTTATTTTGAAGTATATCTAGAAGGGGGAAATAGGCTTTGCTGTTCTTTTTCCTCCTTGCTTCTGCTGTTAAAGTGTCTTGGGATTTTCCTGAGCGCAGTTCTCTGGCTGTTGGGATTTAGTTGTATAAACAAGCATGTGTTAGAGGCAGATGAAATCTGAAATTTTTAAATTTAATTGTTTACTGTTGTTAAGTTTCTGGAAGTACAGGGTAGTTCTAAATCTCATTCCTGTATTTGTTTCACTTCTCTAACTGGAGAAAACTTCTGTGTTTTTTGCTGTGAATCTGACAGAATGTACTCAGGCTTTGCCCAGTGGTGACTACAAGGCTGTTGAAGATCTGAGGTGCTTGATTTTTAATGCTGAGGTGAATTTGTTACTGGAGGATGGGGGCAGTCTTGTACGTAAAAGCAGCGAGTAAGACTGAGACATTTTGCTTTTTTTTCCATGTTCTGTTTAAATTTCTGGGCCTCATCACCTCTGTTTGTAAAATGAAGGTGCTCATATTTATCAGTCAGGTGTTAGTGGATTAAACCACTTATTAAAGTCCCTTGTTACAGGACAGAAGGTGCTGTGCACTTAAAGGGGGAAAAAAGTCTCTCTTGTGTAGCTGGTAAGTTGTTTACTTGTTCGTTCGGGTCAGATGTTAATAATGTTCAGCGAACAGAGTGCACTGCAATGTAATTGCCATCAGAGCCTCTGAAGTCACTCTCACCTTTCTGGCCTCTTTTTCACCCACTGATCTTTGACAGGTTAGCAAGCAGCTCTCTGAAGAATATGAGAAGATTGTCAACCCTGAAAAGGCAGCAGAAGACACAAAACCTGTGAAGATTAAGGAGGAACCTGTTAGTGATATTACTTTCCCCATAAGTGAAGAGCTGGAAGGAGATCTGGCTTCTGGTGACCAGTCTTTGCCTGTTGGAGTTCTTGGAGCTCAAAGTGAGCGCTTCTCTGCCAACTTGGAAGTAGAAGCTTCCCCTCAGACTTCAGGTAGGGGTTTCTTGCTTTTCCTGGAAACAGTCCTTCAGCAGTTCCATGTGATCTTGTTTCTTCTGGTTAGTTTTGGATTTGTGTCCAGAGATTCATATTCCTGCAAGGTTGAAAGCCATGTTCCTTACATAGTTTAGGCACTGAAGGAATTCTGGAAATATGAATGGTACTTGGTGCTGTCCTCCATATTCGGGAATTACCCTGGTAATGACAGTCACTGTTTTATGAAAGCTTATCAGTGACTTATGTGAAATGGGCCCCTGGGAATCCCTCCTAGCATCTCTACCCCAAAGCTTGCTGTACTTGGCTGAGGCCATGAAAAGTGAAATGGTGAGTGAATTAGTGGGGTTATGGAGACTGCACTCTTTTCCTCAAAGTGCCATCCCAGTATGGCATTGAAGCATACTGGTGGCAAGCATGGGAGAATCTGCTATGGCTGTGCCTGCTCTATATCTACATAGAAGTTTCATTCTCTTCACTGTTTAGTGAAGCTGAACTTTCTGGAATGAAAAAGAGGCAGTTTTGATTTTGTATAGAACCGTCTGAACTGTGGAAGTCCCTGCCATAATAACTGTTCCCCTAAAAATCTGGTTAAAAAAACAATGAAGCCTGTCCTCCTATTAACCCTAAGCTAAGTAGCATATATAGTGACATTAGAGTATATCTGAGTCCATTAGTTTTTTTGCATTGTGATGAGCTTTAAAAAACATAAATCCATCTCATGTTTTTCTGAAAGCTCATACTGTTTTCCATAGCACCTCTGAAATGTGAAGTGTTTGCAATTTTGTGGGAGAAGGAACAGCAGACTCCTCTGGCCCATCCAGGGTTGAAAGTGATTCATCTGGAAAGCTTTGTATTAGCATCTACCACTTGAGACCCAGAGGTTAGCATGCTAGCTGTATATTAAATGCCTCTTGCTTCTCTGATACAGAATTGATGTTTTCTAATTAAGAATACAAGTGCTCTGTTCCTCCCTGAAAATCCCTCTTCACATCACAAAAGCCTTTGGAAATCTCATCTGTGAGAAGTTCCAGTGTAGACCTGGGCAGGCTGGAGAGTGTAATATCCTAAGGAGTGAGAAAAAGCTGCTGCAGTTAGGGCACCACCATCTCGAAATGCAGGTGTGAGGCCTGCAGGGAGGGCAGCAAGGCTTCAGTGTCTGAGGGCAGAACTCTCATTACAGCCTTCCATGTTCTTCCTGTGTTTCTGTGGATGTCTGATATTGCAGTTGTGAGGTGGCTGCTTACTTTCATTGCAGTTGGAGAAATGGAAGCAAAATTGTTCCTTGTTCCTCTGCCTCTCAGGATAACATGGAGATTAGCTTATTTGTAAAGTACTTTGAAGTTAAAGTGCTTTGAAGATGAAACATCCTGTGTTGATGCTTAAGTACTTTTAGTCATTAGTGACACTCTTAGTGACAGGTGACAGAGCTGAAAGGAATAAGGCTGAGCAATGAAGAGCAATTGATGAAGGAAAGACACAGTTTAGTTTAGTGAGCACGTTTGATTATTATATAGACTGGAGCTGTAACTCTGGAACCAATAGCATTTTAATGATGTGCCCATTGTTGTTGAGAGGGATGCATTTACTTATGATTAACACAGGAAGGACTTTCATTAAGGCATCTGAGCTAATGTAGGCTGTGTTATCATAAAGGTCTCATAAACTCTGGTTTGGGCTAATATGATCTGGAAAAGATTCCTGACTTCTTCATAAAGGAGAATTCTTGGCACAGATATGTTGGAACATTTGTTCTCTCTGTAATTTCTACTAAAAAGGGACTGTTGTTACTAGTATATTGATAATAGGGAATGGTAGTAGGTTTGGCTCAGTACAAGAGCTTTGGTTGTGCTTTCAAACTGTAGTCATGCTCTTTGAGACATGAAGTTTGGAAAACTTACTAAAATTGGTTTCCTATTTTGTTTGTTGGTTTTTAGTGGGTCTTTTTTGTTGTTTTTGGCTTTTTGGTTCTTGGTTGGTTGGTTGGTTGGTTGGATTTTTGTTTTGTTTTGTCTTGTTTCGAATTATTTTTATTTTCCGTGTGAATTTAACCCCACATGAGAGAGAGATTTCACAGCTTGTTCAGTTCTGGGCTATTTATGCCCATCTCAGCAAGGAGACCAATTAGTGTATTTTTAATAGGATTTTTGTCTCAAAACTTTAAATAAACAGAAATAATGCAATCTGAAATTACTGCTCTTGGGGAGAAAAGTATTTGCTATTATCAAGGAATATGGTTTTGTAATCTTATACAGAAAATCCTCAATCAGTGCTCAGATTGCACACTAGTCCAGAAATTTTTTATAAAAAAGTGAGACAGGAGAGCTGTTTCCCAGCAGGGCAACTGTGAGTTTGAGCCAAAAGGATTTCTTTCCATTCTGCTGAAGGATGGGATGAGACCTGTGGGTGTTGAGTACAAGGAGGCAGGCAGGCAGGTGGCTGACTGCAGCTCTGATGTCCCTGCATTTCAGTGCTGAAAGTGGTATTTGGGACTGTTCATTGGGTACCTACTCCTCTGCCCGCTCACTTCACCTCCCCTGCAGAAGCCCAGTGTGTCTGACAGTTGCAAGGACCTCGTAATGACTTCTGGACTGCCTTGAAGTCCTGCTTATGCAGGGTCTAGTCCATGTGCTGTTGGTGTACTCATTGCTGCTGGGACACTCCTTCTGGAGAGTGATGTGAAGTTGTTTCTTATGGAGAAAATCACATGGAGGCTAATAGTGAAAGTATCCATTGTATATTTTGGAGTGGCAATTGCTGGGCAGTTAAACAAGTCAACAGCTATTTTTTATTGATCACAGTGCTTGGTGTGTTTTGTTTGTTTTCCCCCAGCATAGTTAACCTGTGGCTTTGCTTTTGCTCCGTCTTTACCTTTGCTGCTGTCCCTTGTATCTGTGTGCTGTTTGTGATCTGTCTTTTTACTCAGTTACCATTGTGTGCTTTTTCCTTCTCTAGGGGCTGAGGTGAATGCTTCCCCACTCTGGAACTTGGCACAGGTGAAAATGGAGCCACAGGAAAATGAGGAGGGTAATGTGCATGGCCATGGGGTCCTAGGCAGTGATGTCTTTGAGGAACCAATGTCAGGCATGAGTGAAGCTGGAATGCCACAAAGCCCCAATGGCTCTGAGAGCAGCTATGGTTCTCATTCTGCTGACAGCCTGATGGGATCCTCACCTGTCTTCAACCAGCGCTGCAAGAAAAAGATGAAGAAGATGTGAAAAGGAACAGTCTTTTTATTTAGTCCTGGTGGTGTGCAACAGGCACTTGAAAGGAACTGGGAGAGTACTGTGATGATTCCAACACAGGGCTGGCCCTGGTGTGTGAGGGACTGCATAAAATTACTATGAGAGGTTTGATGTGTAGTGCACTTCAGCTCCCCTCTTTCCTGGCTTCTGTACTCCATCCTGATTCATGAGACTGAAGATCACCCTTTACGTTTGATGGTGGCATGGCTTGCTTTGGCAGATTAACGAGGAACATGCCAGTGAAGAGTAGTTATGAGGAGATTTTCCGAGTTAGAGAACCATTGAATAGTTTGGTTTAAAGGGACCTTGTGGCATTTCCAGCCTCCTGCTCAAGAGCTCAGGCAGTTAGAGCAGGTTGCTAAGGGCTTTGTCCATTTGAGTTTTGAGTATCTACAGGGATGGTGATGCCATATCTCTCTGGGCAACATTTTCCCATATTTGACAACTCTCACAGTAAGAGAAAAAAATTATATTTGCATCTAGTTGGAATTTCCCATGTTCCAGCTTGTGTTCACTGCCCCTTGTTCTGTCATTGTTCATCTCTGAGAAGAGTCTGACTGCCTTCTCTAACCCAGCTGTTACGGGATTATATACAGAGAGATCTCTTTAGCCTTTTCTCTTCTTAAGTGTGGAGAAACCATGTTCCCTGAGCTCTCCTTATTTGTCCTGTGCTCCAGCCCCCAAACCAGCTCTGTGACCTTCCACTGAAATTGCTGCAGTGCCCTTGTAAG
This sequence comes from Machaerirhynchus nigripectus, assembly GCA_013397975.1. Lineage (NCBI taxonomy): Eukaryota > Metazoa > Chordata > Aves > Passeriformes > Dicruridae > Machaerirhynchus > Machaerirhynchus nigripectus. The sequence continues at coordinate 178,270 of VZRQ01001710.1, read as the reverse complement.
GGGGAGCACAAAAATGGATGCTGTCCTCCAAACACCATCTCACAATCGCTGAATAAAGAGGAATAATAATTTCCCTCAGTGTGCTGGCTACCTGCTTGCTGACTGTGGTGGGCAGCAAGAGAGTCATAATCAGGGTATTTTAGTTGCAGAGCTGTCGCTGCAGCTGCTGCTGGTGATCTAGCAAAGATGCTGTAGAGTCGTCTCAGTGCCATTAGCCAGCTCCCTCAGTGCCTTCACATTCAGTCTGTTGGTTTCAATGGGCTTAAGTTCTCACTAACTCAGTCTTCCTCTGCTGTAGGCAATGCTTTATTCCTACATGCTGCTAGAAGGCTCGAGGACCTGGCAGACCTTAAGGCAGAACTTAACAGTGAAAACAGGCAAAAAATTTTGTACTTTCAGGCTCACATGAGCCTGAAAGTACAAAGAGCATCCTTTGTTACCATATTGCCTGCATTGTTAAACAGTAAACCGTATTTTCTTTAACCTTCCTTTTGCTTCCAGTGTACTTAAAGAAGCCCTTCTTCTTATTTCTTACAGTTTCAACTCCAGCTGAACTTTGGCTTTCCTAATTGTCTCTGCCTACTCAGGCTGTATGTCTGTATCTCTGCTGGCCAGCCCATCCTCCCTTCCACTTCTGTGTACCTTTCTGTTTGTGTTTGAGATCAGTCAGGAGTTCCTCGATCATCTGTGCTGGCCTTCTGTCATGCCTGCTGTAATTTCTGCTTGTCAGAAAGGACTGATTTTTTACTTTGACAAGGCTGTCTTTGAAGATAAAGCAGCAACTTGGGTTATTTTGGGCAGCCAGGACAGTCCCTGGTGAGATTCTGCTAAGACATTCCTTGAATAAAACAAAATATGCCAACCTAAAAGTACAGGACTCTGTCCTGTACATGCTTATCAGGATTTTAAATGCCACAATTCTATGTCTTCTGCAGCCAAGACCTTCCCATTCTCCACCAATTCTTCCTTGTTAGAAACAACACCATCAGAGCTTACTCCCTAGTTTATTACTTGATCATCTGTTCAGGGAAGCTGATGCAGTTTTCTGGAGAGAATGAAACAGCTTTCACTATCGGTGTGAGCCCTTACTGGCAATGCAAACTTTTCCTTTGCTGTCATTGGATTGAGTGCAGCAACTTCAGGCTGGCTGAGCACTCATATTCAAGGTTGTTATCTTGACAACTTAGTCTGAAACAGAATCTATTTTGCTGCTTGCTTTTATGGCTCAGCTGACTGATGGCATTTTTTTTGTTCTGCACAATCCTCAGTTGATCAACTCGGTCTTTAACTTGATTCAGTGTCTCTCTCTCTCAAAAGAGCTAGAATGAACATGAATCAAGAATGAACAGCCACTTAAACTGGCTTTATACCTGTAACCCCTTGGGATGGTTGAGGGAAATTTACCAAACCTCCCATTTATCTTTACAATTGCAGGTTTATCTTTTGAAAGAATGAGCTTCAGGCATAGTATTTTTTGTTTCTGTATAACATGCCTGGCCTTAATTCTTTTTTCCTAACTGTATTTCTCTTCCACTTTCTAGAAGTAGAATCCAAACATAAAATTCCTCAATGTCTAATAAGAATGCGTGACCATAGGCTTTTATGGACAATAGAGTTAAAATTGTCCATCACAGTTTTAAAGGTCTCTCCTGGGGGGTAAATTCTCACTATTTTAAGCCTAGTCAGTAGTAGAAGAGCATACCAGGAAAACTTTATTTTGATTCCCCCTGAGTCACCATTAGCCAAGCTGCAATGTCCCCGTTTTCTCAGCTGTAAAAAAAGAATACTAATATTTGCCTTTCAGAAGTGTGTTTGAAATTTAGTTACTCTGCAAAAAAAAAAAAAGGCACAGTAATCATTCAGAGAGTTTTGTGAGAGTTGCAAGCTTTCATTCCATTTCAGTTGGACTGTTGCTGGCTGGAGAATGCTTACGTGGTCACTGAAATGTCCTATACAACACAGGTTTTAAGCAAAGCTGCTGATCACAAAGAAGTAGAGTACAACTCTTCTGTTCAACTGTCCAGGTACAAGGAAGGCATTTGGGGTGGTACCTTCTCACTCAGTTTAGATGTCTGCATCTAAACTTCTTCCTTTGGGCCACACTTGCAGCTGAAGAGAAATAATCATTCTTAGGTCACTGTCCTTTTGGCCTTGAGGTAGAAGTATAAAGCAGGTTAAATGGCATTTTTAGAAATGTCTGTTTTTCCTTTGTGTGTCCATAAAGTGAGTTTAACTTGGCTACCTCAGCTAAGACATCCACACTGTCAGTGTATGAGTTAAGTGATGTGACTTAAGCCCTTCCTGGGTGGGAATCAGAGACTTCCTCCTGCTGGGCCAGTGCTTTTTCTTTTCTGCACTTTTACTAGAGCTTGCTGTTAAGAGGGCTAAAAGCAGGCTGCCCATCTCAGCTACACCAGCAGATCCAGTGTTCTCCACAACACACAGAATATGCCAGGATGGGGCCTTGAGGCTCAGCCTGATTTGCCCCTTGTGTCTTTGACACTGTGTGAGAACACCTGTCATTGGGCCTTTCTGTGTAGATACTTTGCAGACTGGTGCAGTAAAGTGTTCTTGCAGCCAGGGCACTTAGGCAAAGTCCATTGCACTGTTTTTGGGAGCCAAATGACAGAGTGACTGTTGCCAGCATCGCTTGCTCATTTGCAAGATTTCAAGTAGGCTAAAAATGAAAATCTAGTGTTCTCCAGGGCTTTGGTTAAACCTCCTAAGTGTTAATCTTAAGTGCTTTCTCTGTATTGTTCATGTGCAGATGTTCTGTCTTAACTTTTGTGAATTTTTTTTTATTTCACTTCCATTTTCCACACCCATTTCACCCTGTAACACACACTCTGCAACAATCCAAGCCTGAGTGCTTCAAGTGTATTTAAATACAGTGCATATTCACTGTCCTTGGAGTCAGCTGTGTTGTTGCAATGTGAGGGAGAAGCGTTATTGATTCTCTTTGGGATACCTGTTGATGCAGAGGTGAGAAACCCATCAGCATCGCTTATACACTTAAAAATGAAGGCAGAGTAATAGCTGTACCTCCTGTTCCCCCACTGTGCCAAGGGTTGCAGCTGACTTTTGTGTGCTTGATGTTTCCTTTTGTGCATGTGGAAGCTTTACCTTCTGGGTGAGCCCTTCCCTTCTGAACATTTATGGTTCTTAGATTTACAGTGGTGTTCATCATGCATGAAATTATAGTGAAATTTAAAATCTAGCTCACAAAGTCAGATACAGACAATATGCTCTTTTGATGAATCAAATAAGATTTTGCTAGGTGTTAATGCAGCCTTGGGCAACTAGTGAGGTGTGTTCATTGACCATGTAATCCCCGAATTTTAAACCACAGTGAGATGATGCAGTGGGTTGGAATGAAGCTCTGCTCTCGCAGTTGCTGTTTCTTGCTGATGGCTGGTAAAACGCTCTGCTGACCCACCTGCTTCACCAGTCTGCAGTTTTTACAGTTCTTTCATCTTTCTCCCTTCTCTTTCCAAAAGTGGGTGGATGAAAAATGGAAATATTAAGTATTGACCATGTCCATATCCAGTAGCATTGATGTCTTAGAGTGATTTATTTTGCCATGATTGAAATTGGTAGGTGCTTTGATATCAATTTGGAGAGCAAGATCTGTAAATTACTTGGCTTTTGAAGTGTTTTGCATAGGAATCATACAGGATTGTAGTTGAGAGAGCTCTATGTATCATATTCCTTTTTCCCTCTAGCAATACCTTTTTATTCCTTTTGAAGAGTTTTGCCTGGTATCCAGTAAAGTTCACTGTATAAATGGCAGTGTAACAACTTATGTGTACAGCTCTATGTCAGACTACGCTACCTACTGATTTAATTCCAAGGCCATCCATGCTAATTTGAATATGCATAATGCTGTGCTGAAAAAGAGATGTTTCCTGCATAGAAATTTACAATTTAAAAAGAAAACAGGAAAATAAGATTAGGTAGGGTAGGTGAGGCCAATCTGATTATGTGCTCAGTTCTGAGACTAATGCACATGGTTATGTGTGAAGGATGTTTTACTTAAAATGTTTTTGTACATGCATGTGAAAGAAATATGTAACTTTGCTTTGTGTTTATAAGGAACAAAATTACTTGGAAATATTTCAGGGTTGGGTTTTTTTTTTCCTTGCTCTCCTGGAGAGAGTTTCTTTGAAATTTCTAAGAAAATAAAATAAATAAAACTGTTCAGAAATAAAAATTCTAAAGGCGTTGTGTGGATTTTTTTTGTTTGTTTTGGAGAATGATGCTGTGAACGCAAAAGCTGGTCTGGGGGTTATGTCTACCCTACCGTGAGTTCTGGAGTAGACCTTTTGCAGGCATGAATAAGGTACTTGGATGATGTATCAGTGTTAATGTCACAACCAGGAAGACAAGAAATCTTATTCAAGGATGTGGCCATGGAAAATAGAAGTCTTATTTTGCACAGGTGCCAGTGCAACTGAGCCCCTGAAATGGTATTAGAACTACAGAGCTACTATTGGTATTCATTCAGCACAAGCAAGTGCTGTTTCTGGGGCAACTACTAATATATACTTCTACTACTTATTTTAACAGACTACCTAGAAGCCCGGCTCCAAGCCGTGTGCTTTGCTCTTTTATGTTCTAGGTCTGCTTATTTTGCATTCTGCTTTTTTGGTTTTTTTTTCTTTTTTTTTTTTTTTTTTTTTCTAGGGAACTGCTTTAGACTGCAGTGAGTGAAGCACAGTGTGCTTTCCCCTCTGCTCTGTCAGGGTAGGGCTGAGGAAGGAGGTTTGATGCTTGATAGCCCTGCTAAGCAATTGCAAATAGCACGCCCTGAATTAGGATATTGGCCTGTGCCACTTGCCAGGAGAGAGAATAATAATGGTGCTTCCCTTGTACTTGAGAGCAGTCCGCCTGCACAGCTGGTCCTCCCAAGCCTATACTGCTGCACTGATTTCCCAGTCCCCACTCCGGGGCTGTACTTTTCCCTTCCCTGCCAGGACCTGGAGGCAGAGGACAGCAATCCCCCCTTCCCATTGCCCCCCACCAGGTTAAAGCCTGAGCCCTCTGATCGCTCTGCTCCAGCAGCCTGAGGTGCCTGAGCAGCAGCCCCGGGTTCCCCGGGTGTCGCCCCGTGCCCGCTGCGGTGGCCACGGGGTGGTGCTGGCCGCTCGCCGCTGCGGGGGCTGCCGGCCGGGGGCTGCAGCCCAGGGACGGCCGCTTGCGCTGCAGCCGCAGCCTCTGCGCTCCCCCTAAACTCCCAAACTCCAAACCGTGTCATTGGCGCTGCGTCTTTTATATAGGAGATTAGAATCGCCTCGTTGTTGCTATGGAAACGCTGCGTGAGAGAAGTCGACCTCATTATGAGTTACGATGTAAAGTCCTTGGGGGTGGGCTCGGCACCCAGCACCCTTGCAGTGGGGAGAGTGGGGCTGCGGGATCTGTGGCAGGGGCGTCGCCCCTTTTGCAGTGATCCTCAGTGGTTTGCAGAGCTCGTCGGTCTTTCCCTTCAGGTTCACCAGGCCAGAAACAGCCCCAGCTCCTGGGCTAGCCCTTTCCCTTGGGAATCGGCTCAGGAGTCGTGTCAGCATCACTTGTGCACCGGGACTACAGCTGCCCTTGCTTCAGTGTGTGTGGAGGCTGTCACTGCAATAGGCAGTGGGGCCGCAGCAGTGAGCTGGATGAGAAGCTTAGGTGTTGTAAGCGGTCTTTGTTTCTGGTGCCTGTGAGGGCCCTGGCATACACTGTGTGCTTTTCCCTCAAATCTGGGCTGCCACCTCTGAGCCCAAACTGTCCCTGTAGGTGTGCCTCACTGTCAGCTTTGTGCCCATCCAACTGCCTGCTGCCTCTGCTCATCCTTGCCACACAGGTTCGTCTCATCCCTCCCTTGACTTGCATTGCTCATTTTCCTCTTGAGCTCCTGACAGCGTTTCTGTGCCCTCGCTGCCCAGCTTCTTGTGGCACATTGTTGCTGCCCATCTTGAGCTGCAAGCACACTTAGGAAGCAACTTTTTTCCCCGAGTGAAAGAAAAATCCAGTAAGATTATTTTTCTTAGTTTAAGGCAAAATTTTCTTTCTCTTGGTGGAGGAAAGGAAGTTGGAACTTGCTGTAAATCTAACAGTTGTAAAAGCTGAAGGCTCTTCTCAGGTATTCCACCTTGTTGCTGCTGGACAAACTTCCCTCTCCCTCTCCCTCT
>VZRQ01001710.1:18379-172089 GCA_013397975.1 Machaerirhynchus nigripectus | reverse complement strand
CTTCCCCTTCCCCTTCCCCTTCCCCTTCTTCTTTCCCTTCCCCTTCCCCTTTTTCTTTCCTTTTTCTTTCCTTTTTCTTTTCTTTCCCCCTTTCTTTCAATTTTCCAGTCATGGAGCAGCCACAATGTTGGTTTTGGTGCACCTGATTTTGATGGAGGAGATTTATGTGCTTGGTGAATGTGACATAACTGCTGCTGCAGCAGCTCCTCTGAAGACAGTGAAGCTGAATGTTTAGCAAAACCATTCTTTTTCATCTGCAATGCCCAGTAGTGAATAGATTTAAATGAATGTAACCAGACCAGTTTGACACTCTCCATCTTTCCCCTTTGTCAGTCTCTTGACTCTTGTAATACCATAATTTTGCTATTATTTGATTCGATACAAACTCTTCTATTGTAGAGCAGTCCTGGATATCTCATGTAAAGAAAGGAAACAAGGAAGCCAATTGCTGGTAACTGTGAATGCCTAAAGAAAATTACATGAACCAATTCTAATCTAAAAAGCTGTAGTATATAAAAACCCTCAGAGTCTTCCTCTTGTGGCTTAAAGAAACAAAACGACACCTCCACTTCCCAGCTTCTTTGATGGTCACATTGAATGCAAAGTAGTTGCATTTATATTGTGATATCTGAATTAAATTTGTCTGATATGGCTGAGATGTCACAACCCTGTTAACTACAGATGCTCTATAATACAATGTCTTTTTAAACAGGCAGGTAGGATAAAATAAAATTGATTCTTTGTCTACTGAATGGATTTTTCTCTAGGAAACAGTGAGCAAACCAGCTACACCTCAGTATAACCAAATCTTTCACAATGACTTCAAAGGAAGCAGAGAAATTAAATAACTAAAGAGACACTGTCCTTCATGTATTCATCTCCTCTAGCCCAAAGCTCTGAGACCTTCCTGCACTCATTTCTTGTCTTAAAAAAAATTAGCATTTCACAAAAAATCAGAAGAGCTCTACAGATCTCAGCACTGATTTCTGTTTTCCTTTGTGTTTTGTAATTCTTTTTGCATGCTCAATTTTGATAAATTATGTTTTTTGTTGGGCTGGGTGCAAAATGTACTTCCACAATGAATGAATGTACTTCTCGCTGTAGAGTGTCTAATAAGATACCCTCTAAGATCCCTATCTTGAAAGGTGTTTAATCATAAAGAATCATCCTAGAAAATGTACTAACTGATGTCCTGGCCCTGAAGCAAGTGTGAACGAAAGATATCTGATCTTGAAATTGTGGGCTAGAAAGGAGATTGCTTGTGGGCTGGTCACAGACCTTTATGCAGAGACTCTGCTTATTCTATTTCATAAATTCTTCACGAGTCTGACATCTTCCACAGTCATAAGAAGTTTCAAAACCTACAGAAGCAGACTTCAGTGCTGTTTGTGGGAGTTTCTAGGGTGTTTTAATGAGGCACAAAGGTAATTTTGCAGAGTCATGCTGCAAGTAGATGTACCTGTGAGCACCAGTGTGGGACTGTGAAAGAACTGGTTTCTTTTTGGAGTGACAGATAGACGAGAAAGTGACAGTCTGCACAGAAAATCTGTGTGCAGCCTCACATGGGCAGGAAATATGAGCTCTTGGAGCATCTACTGAAAATTCATACGGGGTGAAGGATTTAAAAGTGAAAGGATAGGCAGAAAAGAGACAAAGATGAGACTAATTTTTCTAGGAACTCCAAAAGTTAAAAATTGCAAGTCTTGATTCCTCCCTCTCTCTCTTCCAGGAATTCTTCTGCGTCTGTGAGATGTCAGTGATTCAAATTGACATAGGGAAAACCGAAGAGGTAGAGAGGGCAATATATGTAGGCATGTATTTAGGATTTACTGAATTAGTTAGTATTTGTATATGCATTTATCAAGGCAGAGATATACAGAACAGTTATATATGTGGCTGTGCTGTTGCCATCATATCATTTACAGTTCCTAAGGATTATGAGTAGTTCCTGTACTACTTCTGTCATCATCTTGTGGGATGTGTGACCAGAGGAGTTTTCGGTGCTTGAGATAACTATGTAGTGCTCCTAGTCCTTCATTTCGTAATTCAGATGAGCACATCTGTGATTTTAGGTGTATGAAGAACAGGCTGTGGATGTGCTTGGAATTATGCATATACCTCAATGCTTTGCTGAATAAGGGCACTACAGCAGAGTAATGAGCAAAATTTAATAAAAAACAAACCAAAACTGCTCATCAGGCTATATTTAGGTCAGGATCAGCAGTTCATTTCTCTGGACACCTGATAACCTCTAGCTAACTGGCATGACTGGGCTGCTCCAGGAATGATATTTTATGCCACTGATCTGACAACACCCATCATCTTCTTATACACAAATGTCCATATCACTAAATCACTTCTGCCATCGTTAGTGCTAATTGGCTCCCTGACTGTACCCTCTGAGGAGCATGATAAGCCTGAATGGAAGCTAAAGGCCTGTCTCCCCACAGAATGGCACTGGGACAACCTGTGAATATATAAGAACCTCTGCTTTCACATTATGCTGCCTGGTCTTGCTACAGAGAGGCTTTCAAAACCCAGGGCTATCACTCTCACCATTTTCTGTCAGGACTGAGTTTGCCCACACAGAAGTTAAAGCATACTAGTCACTGGTAAATGTTTGCTTTCCATCATATTTTTCTGCTAGTGGGTGCCTGTGTGTGCAATCGAGTGTGCTGGGCAGGCTCCAGCTCCTGGTAAACAAGAGAGACAAAATGGGGACGTGAGCAGACTGGGAATGCAGATGGGTGTTGGCATGAGGTCAGATGCTTTTACGAAATACCACCCTTCATTTAAGTTGTGTCATGCTTTCTGATGTGTCATATCTTATGATGGATTAGACAAAGCTAGCAATTTTTTGGCAGGCTGAACAAAGCTTATGCAAGGGTAGATATTTTTACTAAAATTTCCCTTTCAGAACCCTTCTGAGAAATCCTGAATTGTCCTGGAGATTCTGCTCTCCATGTAGATGTTCAGTGTGTAATCCTGAACAGATTGTAAATTTTGATCAGTAATTCTTTGAGGACTAGTGAAAATGTATTCTTTGTCTTGCAAAGAAATTTTTCTATCCTTTTCCAAAAGAAATGATAAGCTTCTCCTATTAATGAGAACAAGAGAAAGGGAGAAAGGGAGCGGCAGAGCTGACATCTGTAGCTCCTGCATCTGAATTAGGTTCCATTATTTATTTTATGTAAACAGAAAATCTTCTTTTGAGAAAGGAGAAATGGAGCGGGCTGTGGAGAATGGAATAATCATGATTTCGTTCCAAGGAAAGTGAAAGAGAAAGAACGAAGTTCTGCCGACAGAAAAACAGTGTTCTTTGTCCTCTGTCACTTCCTCTGCCATCCCACCTACTATGGTGGAATCCCTAAGGGAAACAAAAGTAACCAGAAAGTATGGAAGTATTTTCGTGTTTTCAAAGCATGTTCTCAGCCAAAGCTATTTACATTCTCTCTTTATCTTGTCAGTTGTAGGCCCTGAGGGTCTTCCTGTCCTTTGCTTTCAATGTGTGGTGGTGAATTGTGGCATCCTTTCTGCTCCCCTCCATCTTCTTTAAGGTCTCTGCTTGGTTTCCCAGTGAGATGCACATAGATTTTCTATTTGGCAAAACGCAGCATCACTATTCCACACTCCACTCTAAATCTTATGTGTCAGTCTCCTTCCAGCTTTGCAGGTTTTGTTTGCATAAATGAGCGGATTGCAACAAAAAGAATCTGGATTTGCAGCTCTGAAGACTTTAATCCTCTTTTCATCCACAGAGCAAAAATAATGGAACAGCAATGTGACTGGGGTGACTGCTATGCTGGCTGACATCAGGGACTGAACTGGGGAACTTCCAGAACTTAAAAGCATGACCCCTTTTATAACCTGACCTGAGCTAAGAGGTCTGTATGAGACCTGTAAGCTCTAGGAACTGGGAAGGCAGAGAGAGAGCTAGGCCACAGATGGCTGCTCAGTTACACAAGTTTGCTCTGGAAATGAACTCTTTCCAAATGTCTCAGCTTTACAGCATTGCAAATCCTGTGCAAGTCACTACCTAAATGATGACAGTATCCTACTGGCCATACCAGAAACTGTGATTCAGTCCTCAGTCTGAGGAAGAATAATCCTTAGGTCAAATTAGTCTTAGATTCTCTACAGATGTTACTGGCAAATTTACTGGCCTTGCTCTACATTAAGGATCCTGTCGTAGTTACGAGGTTAATGGTGCTCCTGCCTGTTCCAGATGTCAAGCCTCTGGCCATCTCCAGATCTTGGATGAACTGGGTAGTCGTTCTTCTGTGCCCCATCTGGAACCCCCTGTGCAGAAACAGAGTTGTCCTGCAACGGGTCTGCCACAGAATTCATTGTAAATACAGAGGTGGAAGAGGTGGCCCTGTAGTCCATTGTCTCATTCAGGATCACTGGTACACAAATGATTAATGAATGACATTTGTTCACATCTCTCCTTGAAGACCTTGAGCAGTGGGAGACTCCACAGAGTCTTGGTACGTGACTAAGCTGCTTCCCTTACTTTTAAAATGTATTTTCTAATGAGAAACCTGTATGTCCCTTGCTGCAGGGTAAGGTACCACAGGGTATGTTGTTGATTTCCTGTGAAACTCCTATCTCATCCATGCCTTTCAATCCTGTTTTTGTGCTGGTAGTTATTCAGCTCTGTAAAATCTCAGGCATACCCCCTTTTTAATGTGTTCCTTCCCCAGACCATTTCTACAGCCTGTTAAGGTCATTCGGAGTCCTGACCTTGTCCTCCACTGTACGTGCAGTCCCTTGCAGCTTAGTGCTAGCAAATTTAGTAAGCATAATCTCTCTTCCATCATCCAATCTGTAGTGAAAAAAATGGATAGAAGCAAGCCAAGGACAAGACATACAGAACAGTTTTGGAGAAACAACAGTGGAAAATAACTGAAGGCAGGTCATATGATTCTCAAAGCTAATACTTTTTGGTTTTGCACTAAGTTTCAAGATCTGGGAAATTCTTGTTTAAATTAAAGATATTTTTAATAATTTTTAAATAATGTTTTCACTAGCTGTTGTGTCAGTTGGATCTCAGTCTCAAGGTTACATTTCACTATTCTGAAGTTATTTCACAGAACAGAGTGGCTCAACTCATAGCCTTGATTATTCCATGGGTTGCTTCCAGACAGGTGGCTTATCTCTCGCTGAAAGGGCTGCACTGCACTGGCTCCAGGGCTGGCTGTGCCAGCCAGGCATCACTCTGCCTTCACCAGCCAGAACATGGGCAGCTGCTCTCTGAGAGTCAGAGTCAGTGGCAGAAAACACAGGGTCTTCCCAGTAAGGTGGGAAACATGCTACTGTGTAAACTTTGGCAGAGTTCAGCCCCAAGATATCAAATCTGGTCTGGGTAGGAGATTCCACTGTGAGGAGTGCTGACACATAACTTTTACAGACACAGCTGATAGCTGCTCATTTAGACAATAAATAAAACTGGATTTAAGAATTAGTATATTTACAAGACTTTTTTTTTTTTTCTGGATGGTGATATCAGTTAGGCCTTATGAAAATATCTGATATAATTACTTGTAGAAAACTACAGGTAGGTATGCATCTTCCTGCTTTGTCCATCTCGTCCTACTCCCAATCTGATGTCGAAAATATACACAGCTGGGGACCCTTGTGGGACCTGCCACAAAGCAGGGATCAGACCTTCTGTTTCTATTCTGCCTGGGCCATTTATTCACTCTGTGACTGTAAGCAGATGTCTTGGGAGTGCTGAGCCACAGTGGTAAAATAGGGGTAAAACTCCATCCACTCTATAGATTTCTCAGGAGGTTGGGAGACCTTCAGTAGCCTGACTGATCTTAGTCTCCTGGGCAGGTCAGGGCCACTCCAGAAAATCAACAGCTCGAGGAATCACAGAGCTTGTCCCCAGCCAGTGGCCAAAGGTTCTGGCAGTCCTAAAAGTAACACTGGCCACCAGGCCCTTTAGGTGGTAGGAAGAAAAGATGCCGATGACGCACATCTCAGCCCAGAACGTGTGAGTTGTCGTGCTTATCATTACCATTGTTCATTTGCTGCAAAGCAGGTGTTCTCTCAGAAAAAAAACCCATAAAAGCTGCATTCTGGATTGTTTGTTCCTCGTTAAAATGATCTGGGCCCCTGTGGGCATGTGCTGTCTTAATATTCTGGTGCTGAGAAGTGCCGCATTTTCATAATGAAAGCTGTTGCAGGAAAGCAATTCCGACCTCAGATAAAGGGAGAAGATTACACTTGCCACTCGAGTTATGGTATTAGAACAACTGATTTTATTTGTTTTCATTTTCCCTGTCAGCTGCTGCTGAACCTCTATGCAACGTTCTTCAGAGATGTTAATTGTATTTTGTGTGTCTGGATCCCCCTAAGAAGTGACAAACATTTTCAGTCACAAATTAGATGTCTCTTTTCATTTAAACACCAACAAGGAAAACTAATTTAAGAATGGTGGAACTGTTGTTCCAGCAAGGGCCCTAATGTGTGATAGAAGCTGACAGATAGATTTAGGGACATAAAGCAACAAATTCTGTGTTGGGAATGTAAATCTGTAAGATACTCATTTTATTTTTCCCTCAGCTGGTTCATGAATGAGGAAAAAGAGTCACATGCAGTAGGACAAAATAATAAAGTAACTTCATTCAGTTTTCAGGGGTATAGATGCATAATTTATGTCCAGCATTGAAGTGGACACAACAATATTTGGACAAAATTCCTGGGGACACCTAACTATGCCTTTGCCTGAAGAAAGACTGGATTGCGTTTTCTAAGTCTGGAGTGAAAAGGGGAAAATAACAGATAAATAACATGCAAAAAGATGAAGAGAACATTGAGTACATGGGTCTGCACAAAGTGGAATGAGAGAATATATCCTCAGAACAGCTGAGCTGCTGAATGGAAAGGGAAGACGTCCAGAACCTACACTTCTGACACAGGTGTCTAGGGAAATTCCCCTAACATGACCAAAGTCTGGTGAGAGTTGCACCTGAGTACAGTACGGTCATCTAGATCTGGGAACTCAAGCCCAAACTTGAGTCTGTCAGCAACACAAACAGGTATTTTAAGAAAAGCTGTCCTCCCCGTACTGGATACTAGGACTTCACAGTGCTGAGCAGAGATGGAATGCAGGTGCTCAGCAAGTGTTACTGATTCTCTCAAACGCCCTGGAGAAAAAAGACGCTGGCACAGCACACATCCCTCTTTCAGGCACCTCTCCCTTCCTACCCTCTGATTCTGCCATGGCCAGATTACATGCGGAAAAAGAGCATGTGATCATCACAAAGGCAGTGGAATATCTTCCTTTCATTTGCAAGTCAGTGTCCAACAGGTTTCAAATCTGGAGCTCTTTTCCCATGAGTTCAGGGTCTGTTGCTCATGGTTCTCAGTTGTTTCAAGCTAGTCTGGGTGTGCTCCAAGCAGAGGGAGCTTTGCAGCATTTAGGCAGCAGACACTTTCTGACAGGTTTTGTGCTCTCCTGTGAAATGTGCAACAATCCTTGACCAGAGTCAGTCACTGTGTTCTTCAGTAAATGCTTGAAGGTGACTCCAAATGCATGTCTAAGTCACATTTCTCTTGTCTGGTGCTCAAGAGAAAAGGAGCCATCTTGTAGTTGCTGGAGCAAGACTGTCAGCTGCTGTGGATCCTATTGGACCATGGCCTCAGCTTATACATTGTGGAACGGGCTTTCTTATCTCTAGGTTGGGCAAAGCACATTTCCAGCCTCATAGTCCTTTGTCTCTCCCTGTGGCTCCAATAACCTGTCAAACAGGAAGTTCAAGGGAACATAAAACAACCTTGGTCCTCTGTTTTGATTTGTGCCAGGTATAGCATAGACCCTTGTGGAGAACAGTCGCCTGCTAACATGGAAATTATTGTACCAGTGATCAGCAAGGAGGCTGAGGGGACAGGGACTGCCACTCTGTAAAGGCTTTCTGGAGCAGCTGCATGTTTAGCCCATGACATGAAAGAGTCACTAAGAGCTCCCTTATTTATTTTTTAATGCCATCGGGCAATAGGCAGAACTGCAAGAAAGCTAATTCCGAGGGGAGATGGCTCTGCCTGCCTGCATCCCTCAGGGTGTAACTCATCAGGTACAAAAAGCACACAGCATCTTCCAGCACATCCTGAGGGCTGTAAGTCAGGTTCTGGAGATTTTACCTGTGCTAAGTAGCATCTTCCTCCACAAGTGGTCCTACTGCAATCAGTGGAGTAGGTTCCCACCTGAGTGAGGAAGTCAGACAACAGCTGGTCCTCAAGAGCTGTGAGTTAAGAATGTAGCAAGCAAGCTGATTTCCATAAAAATGGAAATGAGTCAGGGAGGGGAGAACCATATTTGAGTGCAAATGCAAGCAATTAGCTCAAAGCCATTACTGTAATGGCTAGAAAGACTTTTTTTAAATTATAATTACTGAAATGCATTAGCAATATCTTTTTTAAAAAATGTAAATATACACAGTACAATCCCATCTATCTGCCGGAGCATGAAGTAACCCCATTTCAGTGGTACGTGCAGAGGAGTCTGTGGAGACTCTTAACTACAAACAGAACTTTATACAGGAATATGAATGAAGGCATTACCAGGGAGAACTTGAGAAAGGCAGCTGTGATTAGTACCAACACAAACATTTGCTCCGGTGGAAAGCTGGACTTTCAGAACAATTTCTAGGAATACCTGCCTGGCACTACCTACCTTCTTGGCCTTGGCATGTGCTGATGCTCCTCTTGCCCACAGTACTGCTTTTCTCTCCTTCCCCAGCAGAGCCTTTGGAGGATGCCTGGCTCAGGTAGAGGACTCACAGGTCCCATCATGGAACATGGCAACGCTGGGGACTTTCAGGGTCCTGGTGATGTGGGAAATGTGTGTTGAATGCAATGGAATCTATCAGTCTCAAGGTACTCTTGGACAGCCTGGATTTTTGTTTAAAGAGAGTCTTAAGTCCTGTCTTACCACTTCATCTATTCTCTGTAGTTGCATTTGCGACTACATGGTTAAAATAGATGGTCAATGAATTAAAAATATTTTCTGTGAAAATGTGATGAAAGTGATAAGCTTTGGTTTCATTCAAGCTGGGAGTATGTGGAGGACTTCTCCCTGACTGTGAGTGGAAGTGGGTTGATTATTAGGTTGCTTTTCTCTCTGTCTTCTTTTTGCCTTTGAAATAAGGAAACAAGGATGAAAAAAGAGAAAACTCCCAATTACATACTAAAATAGTTGTTTTGGCCAAGTTCAGAGTTCAGCTCAAGGTCTTAGAGCCCTGTTGCCCACCTGCAAGGTGGGCTGTGCAACCCAGTCACCTGCAAACCACTTTCACATCCCCATTGTATTTTTTGAGAGGAACTGTACCATCAGACTGAGGTAACAGAATGAAGCATTACTTGTACGAGAGCATCTTTAGACACAGAGGAGGTTCTCAAGCATAATCCAGAGATGATCTGAGGGAGACGCACCACGCTGATGTAAAGAAGTTCAACTATCCATGCAACTCAATCCAGGAAGCATGACTGCTGCCACCCCCAGTGCTGACAGAGTCTAGGACAAGAGGAGAAAGGTTCTTCTGGTGAGCTGGGGGAAGTATCTATGCTTTCTGAGCACCATTTATGAATTTGGGACCGAAACTGTGCTTCCTTGGAAAATATTTGCATTTTTAAGGTTTTTCTTGGGCAGCCACAGTGGTGGGTGGTGTAGGGGTATTCAGTTATGCTCCTGTGGCTCTGCAGTCCTTCTGGAAGAACTGGCCCACTCCTCACATAATTTGGTAGAAAAATACCTGGAAAAGCACAGCATTACCAACAGCTGCAAGTTCCCTGGCAGTACCTTGTCCATGCACAGTCACTGTGTACAAGTATAGTTTTTTTCACACCAGTACTCTGCAAGTATCTGAGGTGTTACTGTGGTGAGAAGGCAACGTAGCATGACTGTCAGCTTGTTTGAAAATACAGGGGTTTTGCTTTATTAAACACTTCAGGTGAAGCCTTATAAGCCTTATATACTCTGCTTTTGAGTATACCTTCATGGTTCTCACTGGAAGCAGTAGAAAGAAATAGGTAGAAGTGGTGGCTATTTAATCCTCTGTGCAGGAGTTTCCCCTACAGGCAGGTGGTCGATTCACCATGTCAGGTGCTCATGGAAGTTCCCCTGTGCATGCATGTGTGTATAAGCTGTACCTTCCTTCAGTAGCCTCAGGGGCTGAACCTGGCCTGCAGATGATACAGAAGACACTGTCTGCTGGAGAAAGATGTATCATATTTTATACCTGGATTCAATGAGGTGACAAATGTAAACCTGTTTTTTATTTCCGTGTGGCTGCTCTATTTCTCACAGCTGTCTATCGAGGGTTGTCTGACAGAGACAGAAAGTCCCGGGTTGTGCGTTTCAGTTATTTATATGCAAGGTCGCTCTCTGCCATCCTTTCAGAGAGATGACTGATGCCCTCAGCCCTCTGCACAAGGTTCTTTCATTCCCCTGAAACAGCACAGGGGGTGGGTGCTTTCAGCTGGGGCCCTCCCCATGTCTAACAGACCCTTGACTCGGTGGTGCTTCGAATCATGTGTGCAAGCAGCCCCACCAGCTTGTGGCTCAGTTCACAGAAGTGGCTGATTCCACCAAACTTATTATGGACCAACAGAAGACCTTCAGGCAGCTGTGGTGCATGACCCTGTGCAAAGCCAGTCCAACAACAAATGCTGTTGTTGTGCCAGCACTGCTGTAAGTGCAGAGGGTATCCTGTGGTCTCACATGAGCCTGACAGCTCCTACCCCCAAGGTGGGCTCACAGTCATGGCACTGTGATGCTTTGGTGATGGAAACCTGGGGATGTGGTCCTAGAAAGATCTGACAGCATGAAAAAGAGTGCCACTCCTTGCTTGCAGGAGCCTTGCTGGGACATTCTCACTCTTTTTAGTCTCATCTCTGGACTCATGAAACAGGGGCTTTTTTTCTGGGATGGGTCCCAGAGAGCCAGTGGCCGAGACGCTCTCTGCATGACTGGATGTCCTCAGTCATCCTCCTCCCAGTTTACCTTTGTGAGCAGCAACTCCCACTCCTGTGATGTTTTCTGTGTGGGAGTGGGAGAGATAGTGGTGTGGGGGCTGTCACCTTCCTGTGCTTCCCCAGCAGATACATTCTGAAAGGGCATGAAGAACTCTCATGAGCCCCTGGCTGACAGTGGCTGCCCTGTGCTGTTTAAATGGGATAGGGAGTCATGGCCAGATGAAGGGGCTACATCTGCTCATTTCATGCACCACGGCCCCCTAGATGACACTCACTTTGAGATGACAACCATGCCTGGTGGGTCTGGAAGGATGTCATGGGTCAGTATGTGGCCACTGCCAGAGCAAGGAACACTGGGGTGAAACAAGTAGAGAAGGATGCAGTTAGCTTCAGCCAAAGATGGCCATCAGTTACTGACACAGCCCACTAGTGAAGCTGTTTGTTATACCAGCTTAATCGTATTTTCAGAAAGAAAAGGGGAAAATTAATCAATATGCCTAGTTCATTTTAAAACAATAAATAACCACAAGTCTCTCTCCTGTCTTGTGTATAGTATTGCTATCAGCTGGGAGAGTGAAAGGTGGCTGTTTGGCCAGCAGAATCAGGCCCTGTGGATCTGTCAACTATTTTCCTTCCTCCAGGTGCTGAAAAGAGATCCTGCTTCTCAAAGGTGATGCATGAGACAGCTGCAATACTACTGTTTGATCTGAGCTTCCAGACCTGTCATTTACTCCTTGCTGCAAGCTGCTTTTCTGGCTCCAGCCATTTTAGAACAGCAGATCCCAGCACCTGCTGGCCCTGTCCATAGCCACGGATATTATTCCTTCTATTCCAGCATGACCAGCAGGTTGACAGTGATGGATATAAGGTAGAAATTCATTACTGTGAGGGTAGTGAGACACTGGAATGATCTGCCCAGAGAAGTTGTGGGTGCCCCATCCCTGGCAGTATTCAAGACAAGGATGGATGGGGCTTTGGGCAGCCTGGCTGTTGTGGTTTAGGAATGGCACTCTCTAATTGAATGCCCTCTCCGCTGCCCTGTGAGACTCTCCCAAATCACACACAGCTTGCTTGCTTTCCTTTCCCTGAGGAACTCAGGAAAGATTCTGGCTTGAAGTAAGAACAATTTACTGGAAACACCAATGAGCTAAGGGAACAAACAGTAACAGCAGCAATACTAATGACAACAGTGTACGAAAGAGAGGGTGATTTACGTGCATAAATACCCACCAAGCCTGGGACAATGAAAACCAATGCTGGACAGACCCTCTGTGTGCCCTCGCTCTCCCCCTGCTGCAAGCCATGCCCACCTCTTTCCAGAAGCGGGAATCCCTTCCTTCCACCCTCCGACAGTGAGGTGAGAGGGCAAAGAATAACAAGCTGGACATGCCCTCACATCTCCAGGTTCCACCCCCTCATGGCTAATCCAAGAAAATTGGTTCTGTCCTGGCCTACACAGGTCTAGTGAAAGGTGTCCATGTCCATGGCAGCGGGGTTAGATTAGATGATCTTTAAGGTCCCTTTGAACCCAAACTATTCCATGATTTTATTTATTATAACTGAAAAGAGAGTCTAAATCAGAAACCGCAGTGCTTTGTGCAAGGACTGTGAAGGCCAAACGTATATCCTTGTCTCAAAGCTTGGATCATTTTTTGCTGCAAACACATGCCCTGAGAAACTGTGGTCAGGTGCAGAGGGTGGGCAGGAACCATGTCAAGCCCAGACCCCCCCATCAGAGACTACCCTGTGCATGAACCAACCCTGTAGCCCAGAAGAGATCAGAGCTCATTTCTCCTGTATCCCCTCATGTAGCACAACCCATGGTATAGGAAATACGATAATGAGTATAAACATGGGGTATTTCTCTCTGTGGTGTTTGAAGAGTGTAATTTTACCACTATTTGCTTTCACACATTTTTTTCATGAGTCTTCTGTAGTTCTTGAAAATTCATGGGATTGGCTGGGAAATTAAATGATTAATAAGAAAAACTACAGGCATTTTTTTTAAAGGTCTATTAGATTTCTAAGTCTCTTTCCTCTCATTGCAAACAGAAGGAGAAGAAAGGCCCACAAAAATAAAATGAAAGATGGAGATCTAGGTATTAGATCTTTAAGACACGCTGTAAATATTGCAGAAATTATGATGAGCTTATAGCAGTCTGTGAGAAAAATCTGTCTACTGAAAATACGGCCTCTCAAAGATCAGGACCATAGTTTAGTCATGTGTGTGGAGAAATATGCTGTAAGTGCTTAACAAATTATAAAAAATAATAATAACAATTAATAATACATGAAACCTGAAAAAAGGATGAATCACTGCATTAGAGAACCCAATGAAAAATATTTTGTTTCTTGTCAAGGATCCTATGCTGACAACTATATCTGCTACAAGAACATATGCTGGAAAAATGCTCTGAGATAGGGCTTGGTTACTCAGATTTACAAACTGGGTGATGGGAATCTGGCCTGCAGCGTGACAGTCTCATAACTCAGTGATAAACCTTGCTCTGCACAGCTTCCTGAGGTGTGAAGCGAGTGCTGTGTTTGCAGGGGTAGAGAATGGCTTGGCTCTATGGTGCTGATGTGTCTGGTCCTGGGATGGATGGAGCAACGTATCAGTTGTGGAGAAGACCAACTCCTCATCACCAGATCTGTACAGGTAATTGAACAGAGAAGTGTTTTTCCAGTGTTTTCTGTGTGAAAATGAACTGGCTCCTTGTGGACTTGCCAGCAGACACAGGTGCACTTCTGTGTCCTCTGGGCGGCTCCGGGCGCTGCCCTGAGTCAACCGCTTGTCTCCTAGGGTGTACAAGCCAGCAGCATCCTGCCTGCTCAGGTCAGGGTGCATTTGTCCTCACAGTGAGTTTATCATCCACATGGCAGCACACAGAACGTTGTGTAGATGATGGAGATCACTCCCCTGCCCGAGGCTTCCGTTCTCAGTGTGCTGATCCCAGCGAGAGCAACGCGTTGCAGCTGCCGAGCAGAGAGGGAATGTCTCACCTTTGCCAGCAAAGGAGAAATCTCAGCTAAACAGATAGAAAGTTTGCCCAGGGCATGCTTGAAGGCAGAAAAAGCCAAAGGTATTTGGAAACATTAGATTTATGGTAGCATTTCTCTTTCTACTTTTAGAATCCTTGTAAACACATTTCTTCTGGGTTGTTTACTCTGAACTGAACAGATCTGTACATTGAAGATCGATTTTTAGTTATAGAAGGGTTCTTTTTCTTATCTTGAAAATATAAAGGAGCCATAAAATAATGATAAATCACCCTTTTTACTATGTGGAACCCTCTTTATATTGCCAAAGTAATTTTGCCTGAGTGTAAAATGAACTTTAAACCTAAATTGCATATTGTTGTTCTCTTAACCTCTGTCATCTTCTCTCAGAGTACGAGATCTCAAGATGTGGCTCCATTCTTCAGTGTTTGGAAACTGCACAGCATGCGTGGCAGGCTACTGTAAACATGTAATAAATAAGTACAGCGTGACAGTTTACAGCTTCAGCTTCACACTGTTTTGAAGAGACAGTGGACAAAATGGTCAGCTCAGGGCTCCTTATATTGTAAAAAGACAGAACTTTAAAAAAGAAATTATCAATATAAAAGGTACTGCAGAAGATTTCTAACCTGACTAGTGAGACAAGGGAGACTTGCTCACGTCTCCTCTCATTTCTTGTTGAAACTCTTATTTATCCTTTTAGAAAATATGCCATGATTACAGAATGCTTTGCTCTTTTCTTCAACACAGTCCTTATGCAGCCTTTCAACTATATAGAGAAAAAGGCCTTTAAGTATTTCTGTGCCACAGATAGACAGAAAGCTCTTTTGCCTCAGTTTTTGATAGTATTTGCACACAACAAGGTGTTTAAGCCCCAATTTAAAATATTTTTTTTAAATAGAAGTGAAAACATTTCCTATACCATTCTTTCCACTTCATCTTTTCCTTCTTTTTACCCAGGAAAATTGCTTTGCCATTCCTCTCCTTGGGCTGACCTTTCTGTTAGGATCTACTCCAAGCTCCACTTTTGCTGTGTTTTTCTGCTCACAGCCTCAGGGCCTTTTAACACAAGATGGTGAAACCAGTAACAGAAGAAATACAAAATATCATCACTGTTATGAATGTTTACTGCAATTTCCAAGATGATGAAATATAGCTATTGATAGAGCAAGAGCATCTAGGAGACCTGGTCTCTGGCCAAGGTCACTTTGGCCAGTCCTTGCACAGGCACTGGATAAAATGGCAATTATTGCTTCTAGATGAAAAAAGAAAATCTCAGTTTATACTAGGTAGTACAACACAGAGAGGGGTGGCATGTTGAAGCTGATACAGTCAGTGTGGTTTCAGCATGGCAGGAAGGAGAGACTCCCCTGTGGAAAAGCATTTCTCCTTGTGAGCTGAAACTTGGAGCAGAATGGGCCCATAATGTACTGGAAGGGAAAATCAGCTGCATATAAAAGTAGTCAGGACTTAAAATTGCACTGCACTTGATGAGAGCATCTGTCTCTACCTACCTTCGTTGTGCTCACCCTGGTCCCAGTTATTCAGGCCTTTTTATGCAACCTCTTTATCAGTTCTTAACTGTACTTGAAGGATGAAAGAGAAAGTGAAAAAATTCCAAGTAATTTTCATAGTCATACCTCCTTTCCCATAATCTGAATGACAATTTGACACCCAAGTTTCTATTGTCAGCTCTTCCTCCGAGGGGATGAGGGAAGAAAAATTTCTTGAGGTTTCCAATTACAGGTGTAATGATCGCTGCGGAACCGAAAGCAATATCTGTCTATAACACAGACAGGTTGAAACAGAAGATGCAGAAGAAGAATAATAGAAACAGGAGCGTGACACATACATACAGAGATGCTCCTGACATCTATCCCCCAATGGTCCTCTGTCATTATTTGCTGAAAAACTCAATTTGCTTGTTTGGAGACAAAAAAAGAGAAAACCTCTAAAACGCAGAAGCAAAGAACTGCGTGGCTGAAGAAGGGGAATGTTCTTCCCTCCTATCATTTCGAAGATTTTTGGAAAGCTGATTTCTTTGATGTGAAACATCAGCTGGACATCCTTGTGGGTATCTGACAACATCTAATTCCTAATGTCAGGTAGCAGTTGGCATTTTTGCTGGTTTTATCAGCTCTTGAATCTGATTCCTCTCCCAACTTCAGTTATAACTAGTGAAGTTAGGCCCTTACTCTGCATCTTCTCTGGTGCTGCCATGGGCAGACCATGATTAATTTTGGTCTGTCAGGTTATGTACCATTTTTACCAGTTTCTCTGATCGAAGGGAACATTTGCCCATGTCTGTAATGAATATGATCAGTGTGGTGAGGTTGGTGCTGTGCAGAAGGATGGAGGTTCCTTGTTCGCTCACCTGTGGCATTTTTTGGCTTTGTTTGGAAAAGAAACAAAATAATCAACCTTTACTTCTCTACTAATTTAGCCTTTATCCTACTTGTTTTCCTGCTTCCTGGGGGGATTTTATAACCAGGCCTTAGAGGCTGTTTGACTTATCAGATGCAGTTGTAGGTGATAAACAGATGACTTACAAGAACAATAAGTGCAACCAGCAGACACCAGGCACAGTGTGGTTTTACCAGAGTCAGTTACGGAGAATGGTTATCTACTTAGGAACTGGGCTTTTCTGAGTTTTTTTTAACATTTGTTTTGAATCTGGGTGGGTTTTTTCCTAAGATCCCTGATCCTGATGTCTCTGTGTGGAGGGGCTGTCCCTACCTCTAACGAGTGTCCATGCTGCAGAGCTGTCGGTGTGCTCAGAGACAAGGGCCAGAGGAGCCTTTCAGATTTCAGCTGCCTCCAAGGAGTGAACCACATGTACATAGATAGGTCCTGCCCCAAGGAAGGGAGGCTAGTGTGACCATCAACTATCTTGATATCTTTCGGACATCTTGGGGTAGATAAAGGCTCTGGCACAAAGTAAGTCAATTCCCTTTCCTCTGCCTGACTTGATCCTACTTGGTTTTTCCACCTGCCTCCATAAAAACTCTTATGGCACTGTCAAGTGGCATCATCCACATCCCAGTGCGTCCGCCTTTAGTAACATTCTTGCAAAGTGGCCTGTCCTGCAGTGGCTGGAGATGAAAAGGAAGGATACTGCTTAGCTTACTTCTCCTTGAAGTTTATTAATGCCTTGAAGATGTTTTCCAGCTTGTTTCCTGAAGTGTGGGGAATTCCAGGTATCTTTATCCATTTTTTCTCATCTCACAGTGACTTGCTCTTTGCCTGTTGGTTCTGTCTTTGCAGACAGCCTGGGTGAGCTTGGCAAATCAAGGCAATGTTCTGCCAGTTTAAAAAGTTGTTTTGTGAACTTTGATGCTTATTGCAGTTTGGGAAATGCTCTGAACCAGATTGGCAGAAGCAAAGATTAGCTGTGTTTCTGAAAAAAAGCCTTGGTCCGGCTCTCTGCATATACTGACCAGCCCCTTTCACTGCACATGCAAATTTCAGGTATGTGGGCTCTTTGGGCTCTTTGCTGCTTTGGGCTCTAGCCAAAGGACTGGGATGCACTTTTCCCTATGTTTTAGTTAAGTGGAAAAGAACAGCTCAGCAGATGGTGTGGCTTGAAGCTTGTCTTGCAGGAACAATAAACGCCACGATCTGGGATCTGTCTCTGCTGAGGTGTTTCAAATTCTGACCTGAAATATACATCAATCTACACCAGCATCCCAACAGTGACTGCTGGATTGTATTCAGGCAGGTTGTGGTTGCCAGGGGCCAGGAGTGGTGCACAGAGATGGACAAGTGGTTTTGGCAGCCAGGAAGGGGCAGCTCAGCCACAGGGTTCACAGGAGAGACTGAGCTGTATTGTCTGCTTAGAGAAGGTCAGGCACCATCTGAACTGGTTAAAAATCTGTTTACTGCTACCAAGGCAAGTGCAGCCTAAATGATCTGATCTCTAAGGATGGCCCTTTGGCTCCAGCACGTAGTCTTGGTTAAAATGCATAGACTTCTGGGCTGGTAGGCTGCTGCTGGGAACAAATTGGTTTCAGATTTTGTCCTGTAATGCTGTGAGCTCAACACAGCCACGATGTGCAGTGCTGGAAAACCAGGGAGGATTAATGGAAAATGAAAGTGATTCAACCCTAGGGCCTGAGAAATTCTCCTCTAATGCCAGTTTTCCAGCTGAGCAGCACCTTGACTTTAGTGGAATTACCCCTGATTCATACCACTGAATGTAAAGGTTCTGGAAAAAGACCAAACCAATGTGGATTTTGCATCTGACTTAGCTTGCTGTTCATGTTTTAATTTTCTGATCTCAAGTGTGTCTTGAATGCCAATCCTATTTTCTCTCAAATCCCAGAATGCAGATTTGTGGAAATAGGGCTTGGATTTGAGCCCCATTTCTGACAGGCAGTCTAACTTCAGCATCTTAAAGAAAGCATAAGCCTGAACAGCCAGTGTTACCAAGGAAAACAAATGAAATCTGAAGAATGTGTTAGGTTTAAGATAAGAGATGGAGACTGGAATGATGAGAGGTTTACAAGCCCAGCTTGCTTTGTTAATAGCTCTGGAGAGGGGACATCAATCCTTTTAACTTGATTTGTGCCCTGGTAATGTTCTTTTAAGAAAAGCAACAACATAGCGAGATACTGTAAGGTTTCATTCCCACTGATAGGGTCTTTGCTGTGGGTGTTTTTATTCTGATCAGTTTTGACATCGTATAAAATAGCACTTATTCTCCAAGTAAATCCGAGAAGCTTTTCAGAATTCATGAGGTTTAAGTCCAAATAATTACGTTTATTGATCTCTACAGTGTGTAGAAAATTTCCAATTTATTGCAGACCTCTTTGGTATTGGACCTCAAATTAGGCCATGTCAGGAATTTCTTTTTTTCTGTCTCTATTTTTTGATGCTTTTGTTGGACATGAGATTGTTCACCTGATAATAAACATTGTCACAACACTGTTGTTGCTGAGTGGGTAAACTAGGATGCCTCAAACAAGACCCTCTGTAGGACCAAGGGGAGGAGGGAGGATTTTGGCTCTGCAGCCCACGTCCCTGATGCTCTGCTCCCCACACTGCCATGGCCTCATGGCAGGAGTCTGAGTTGCTAATTGCTCTGATCTCCTCTGGAGGATAAAACAGGAACAATGCTACGTGTAGTTCAGTGAGTTAAAGCCCAGGTTCTTGGAGATCCCCAAATGCACTCTGTGCCCAGAGGCATCTTCTCCAGGAAAAGGAGGCTGGTATTCCTGCTGGTTGTGCCAGAGCTGAAGGGGAATCACCAGTATGGCTTCACGGTGACTAGGAGATCCATATATCCTGCATATTCATCTAGATAAATTCTCAGGGCCATCTTTGCTGGCCAAACTGTGGCTTTATAGTCAACCACAAGAGACCAGCCCAGCACCTACCTGGGGCCCAGGATAGGTGGTAGGGTCTGTCTGGAGAACTTCACTTCTGGACATACATGTTTCTCCTTCTGAAGGTAGGTCAACAGGCCCCTGACAGAGAAAAAATACTTACTGGGGGCTGTGCCTTAAGCATGGAAATTGTCCAGGTGCTTAAAACAAGCATGCACAGAGTTTACTGGCTCTGAAATTCAGAAGCCAAAGTTTATGCACTAGAAAGCCTTGGCAAAAGTCACAGGGATTTCTTACTATACATGCATCATGTATGGGCTGTCAGGGGCAGGAGGCAAAGTCTGCACAGGTTGTTGCTTGCTGTCTCTTGCTGCTGGGCTCTGCACCAAGCCCTTGGGCAGGAGGCTCAGCAGGGGCTCCCTGTGCTGGTGGCCCTGCTCTGGTCTGACAGGGGTCATGGGAAGAGCATCCTGGTGCCCCGGGGCCGCACAGCTTCCTGCCTCCTCCTTCAACAGGGTACCGTGGGCTTTGCCAGGGCTGGGGAGTGACCCAGTGGGGCAGGAAAGGGACATTTGTGCTGAGGGCTTTCTGTGAGAGTGGAAGGTGCTGTCAGCAGTTTAATAAATAATGCCTTTTTTCAAACACACCTTTAAATTTAGATCTCAGTTTAATAAGGCAGTCCTCACATGTTCTTTCAGGGCACATGTATTATTTAAAAAACATTTATAAAGGATTAATGTACTCTGGAGTCCCACTGACACAAATCTCTATCATTTCCAGTGCCAAAAGCCAAAACAGTCCAGCTTATTCTAAGAAATGCTTTTCATCTGTGTGTTCATCTCTGAATCTGGCAGTTCTGCAGTGGAAAAAATGCTAGACTTACAATATTTGTTTATCTACAGGAGTCCTTTGTTTATCCAGTAAACAGGGACAGCATAAGCAGTGGTTCTGCTGTCTCTCCTCTGCTCAGCCTAACTTTTCTGTTCTGCACATGGTTAGCATATTTGCACCAAGGATCTCAAAGCTTCTGATCAATTTGTGCTGACTTCTGCCACCTTTGACTGTGCAGGCTGGTTGCCTGTACCTCCAGTGTCCTGGGTACTGATTTTTAAATTAGAAAATGTGTCTGTCTGTCTTTTGAAAAGGGCTTGTTGTATCTGCAGTTGTCAACAGCTAGAGGGATCTTGCAGATGTAGTGCTTATTATCTTTACATGGCAGATAGTTGTTCAACGAGGAGCAACAGAGCTGTCCCCCTCCATGACCCCACAGTCGGCTCTCAGTAGCTGCCCCTCTGTCCTGACAGCTGCAATTGCTGGGCAGTGTTGTCCTTCATTTAGCTGGAGCAGGCAGCATTTCCAGCTGTGGCTCAGCTTTCTCATCCTTAAATCCGTGGTAGTGATGACTGAAGTCACAGATACTGGACTTAAGATTTTGTGGGGAGCAGCAACTCATACCAAGAGAGGAGCAGGGGGTTTGATGAGGCTTTAGACACTGCTGTTCTTCTGGCAGTATTCTGGAGGATGGACTCATGTGAAAAACACTTCCTCCAGATGCTCAGGGCCAGCACAACCTTGCTGGGCAGTGGGAGGATGATGGAGACCAATTTCCCTCTGTGTTGCCCTCTGAGCAGCCCCTTGCAGCCCCACTGCTCTGCTGTAGGTGTGCAGCAGGTGTTTGGGGTGTACCAGGGCTCCCCCTCCTCTGGCTGACCTTGCTCCCTCTCACCAGAAGAGCTGCTTTGTTAGGCAGAGAAGGGACATGGCAGGACAGCCAAGAGATCAGAAGGTTTCTTACACAGCTGAGTAGAGAGGTGAGCTGTGCCTGTGGTCTCATCCCACAGAGAGAGGCAGTCAATAGCCCAGCCTTGCTGTGCCTGGCCAGGGATCCCCGTCCCAGAGGAGGTTACTGTATCTGCACATGGGGAGGGTGACAGCTCTTGAGCTGTTGGCTGGGCTCCATCTCAGCCGCTTGCCCAACTCCGTGTGTCGGGGGAAGTGGTGGGGCCAGGAGGCTGGAGAGATTTCTCCTCACCATCAGCATTGCCGAAAGCAGCCACTCATTAACAATCAAGGTGTCACTGGCACCTAAGATCTTTGCAAATTATTGTTGTGCACTATTCCTCTCCTGCCCTTTCCTTTCTCTGTGCTCCTTCCTCGTGGCCTTTGATTCAATTAATCAAAGCTTAGTGCCAAATCTTGTTACATTCCAGCTTCCCTGTTATTCCCTCTCTGCCCTTTGGGAGATGAAAGCTTGGAAATGTGTATAATAATGAGGGTTGTAAGATGTGAATAAAAGACATGAGAAATGTAAACTAGGAAGATGATCAAAGATGATGCATTAGCTCTGACGAGGATCTATATTGTTGCTAATAGGGTGGCCAAACCAATATAGGATGACAGAAAAAAGTCCCTTAGGTACTGCTGATAAAGTCACACTTTTCATTGGGAGGAAGGTGAGAAAAGAGTGTCATAGAAAAGGATGTGTTGTATTTGCACTTTTCTTCAGTGGCAGAGAGAGATAATCTCAGTTCCTGAGGCAGCTGAAGGATTGGTGAAAAATATCTAGTTAGGCTTTCATCGAAAATAATAGGAGTATTGCCATTTCTTCTTTTTTTTCTGTAATTGAGAAATAGGAAATAAAATTAATTATTTTTGTTTTATCTTTTATTACTTTACTGCCATCTTTGAAAATGAACAAAACAACTACTTTTTCATTCCAACTTTTTGACTTTTTTCTCTCCCGTTCCCCTGGTTTTTCATTTTCATTATCCTATTTTTTTTCCTCCATAGAGTGAAGAGAAAATAATAGAGGAGTGAATTAAGCCTGTATTAAGATCTAAAGCATATATGATGAAAGAGTGTCTAGTTTTAAAAAATTTATATTTAAAACAATAGAACACCCAAAAGAGAAAGAAAGGTCAATTTCTGTTTGAAACCTGTTTCCAACAGCTTTTTCTAAAAAATACCCTTCTGGTTTTCCAGATCAGAAAATTCTGTGTTGTTCACCCTCTCCTCTGGTGCATGCTTCCTTAGATTTTGTCTTTTCTGCACCTGTCTTCCACATTTTCACCTGCTTCAATCTTCATATCTGGTGCACAGCCTTGGATCCCAGACACCAGCCTAGCCCTCTTGGAAGTGGGACAGCACAGAGAGATTTCCTCACGATTTTAGCAGACAACAATGAACAAGAGTAGCCAAAATGAGACCAAATTCCCCCTGTGTTTGCATTTCCCTGGGTCCTGAAATACATTCTTCTAACTTCTCAATTATTCCCTGTCTGATGTCTCAGCATTTGCATTGTTTTTTATGAGCTAATATTTTGTTGAAGACTTTATTGATTTGTGGCTTGTTGATTTCAGACCATTTCTCCAATTTATTGACACTACTTTGAATTCAGGTCCTGTTCTACAAATGTGCTCTTAAGCTGGAGTAATCAGCAGATTTTATAATGCACACTCTCTACTGTTGTTCCAGTTACTGATGAAGAGCTGGAACAGATCCAGGACTGGGTCAGATTCTTTTGGGATCCAGATGAGATTTCAGACCGGCAGTTAGATGCTGACACTTTACTGTTTGGTGTTGCCTTTTTGTTAATTTGTTTGTTTTGGTTTTGTTTTTTTTTGTCTGTTTGTTTGCTTTGTTTTGTGGTTTTTTGTGTGTGTTTTTCTTTGTTTGTTTGCTTGTTTTGTTGTTGGTTTTTGTTTTGTTTGTTGTTGTTTTTGTTCATTTGTTTGTTTTGGATTTTTCTCCTTGGCTGCACTGACAGGCAATTTCATGTAGGCCAGTGAGTCCCACCCCATCACCTGTGAAATGGTGATGAGCACAAAGCCATAGCAGGTGGTCTGCAGGTGATGCAAAGAAGAATTCTGCCTTTTGAATGTTTGCCTATTAAAAGTTTGATGGTAAGGCCAGACAGTGTTTGCAAGGGAGTTTTTATCTGGTTATACTCAAGGGTCCAAGCAGCTAAAAGAATGGCTAAGCTGGATTGTATTTCCTTGGTTTGCCTATGGCCACGTGGGACAATATTGAGTGCTTTGCTAAAACATATATCTCAACTACCTTCTCCTTACTCTCCTTACCTTTTCAAAGACAAAATTAGATTTTTCTGGAATAAACAGTGGACTTGTCATCCTTTTTGTTGAAATGAAGAACTGAAATTATTTTTACTTGATAAATTCATTATGCTGATCTGTTTTTTGTCAACAGCTTTTCCTTTGGGTTTTTTATAGATTTTATAGATAGGTTTTTATAGTTTTTTATATAGATCGGGTAGCAATCTCTGCTAGGGTTTTCCAGGGAGACTGACTAGTCAACATTTGCTCATGTTCCCTTTTTCCCTTATTTTAAATAGATATTGTACTTGCCCTTCCTGTGTCTCCAGGGATCTCTTCCAAGGCAGGAATTTCAGGGATGATTTCTGAACAGATCAGATATTCTTACAACTGGTTCCTTTAGTGTTTGAGGCTAAATTTCAGAATACACTGATATTTTGACCATATCTCAAGATTTTTTCTTTCTGGCTTGTATTTCTGTCCCCTTGTTCAAATTCATTTTTGAAGTATGTTATGGAGCCTGAAGCAGAGATGGATTAGGCTACTTCAGCCTTCTCTATATCAGCCACCGTTTCCTCTTTTCCTGTTAAATAATAGCCTGTATGTGCTCTTTTTCTGCCTCTGCTGATAACCTAACACATTTGCAGCTTTAGGTCCATTACCAATTGTAATTAAATTTGTGCTTTAGCATTTCTGATTTTTATGCTGGTTCTTTGCTTTGTGGTCTAGTTTTCACTTTATTTTCTTTTTTTGATTTTCAGGTCCCTAAAGGGCTCTTGACACAGCTGTAATGGTCTTTAATTCAGCATTCTATAATACTATCACAATAGGATAGGTTGCCATTGTGCTTTAACATGGTTTATCTCAGTAATGGCAAGTTTCTCTTCTCTCATCTATGCTTAAATTCTGTTCTTAGGAGACCTTATCTGCTATGTTGCTGAATCTGTTGGAGTCTGGAAGGGAGAGTCTGCATTTTCCTTGGGCTCCTGCTAATTCTGCCTCACTTTCAAAGAACGTGGAGTGCCAGCATGTCAGAATGACTGCACCCAAGTGACTTCCCAGCTGAGATTTTTAACTAGTAGCTACCTACTGATTGCAATCAAGCCTAGAAAAGTGGCTTGCTCTGCCAGCAGCTTCCTTCACTGTTTGAAACAAATCCCCCGAGCACTTGAACAGTCTGTCATGCTGTCTGTTCCTGCTCTACTCCTTTTCTAATGCTTCTAATACCAGATGAATATTGTTGCTTTCTGCCAGCCACAGTTCTGCCCCTTTGCTGCCTCTGGTAATTTATAAAGGCAAAAAAGCCAAGCTTCAGCATCTCCTTGGTAAGATGGGTGCAGTAGCATTTTTTATTGATCTCAGCCTTAGTCTTGTCTTTGCTTCATTTAAGGAAGGTGGTTTTTTTGTTTCTTTTTCTTTAGAGTCAGGTTATGTGCAATCCTCTGTCTCCTCCATCTGTTTTCATTCTGCCTGTGAGGGGCTCCCACTCTTCCTTGCTACTGCTTGCACTCCCTGAGTGGGTGTAGGCCACTCACTCACTGTCTGCCCTTGCACCTTCCTCACCTGACATTTCACATCCTCCATGCAGCAGCTCCTCCTTTTCCTCACCACTACATTTTCTCACCTTACCAACCAGCAGGTTGTCTTACCAACTCAGAGAAAGGCACCATCATCCACAGGTGGTCAGAAGTGTGCTTTTGCTGCATCCATCTGCATTGTCCTGGGAGCAAAATGAGCCCTGTAGGTAGCTAAAGGACAGCATATGAGTCAAAGCTGTTAACTGTTTTTCATACACAGTTGTAAAATTCCCCAGAATTTTAGTGTCTGCCATGAAATTTATTGATTTCCAATAAACTGAAAATGCTTCGGTTACAAAACAGCTGCTTTTTTGTTTTTCATTCTTCCTTCTCCTGTCCTGGAAAGTGTCCAGTAGTTGGTGGTGCTTTTTAAATAACACTCTTCAAGCACAGAGAAAAGGAAATTTTTGGGGGGAAAAAAAAAAAAGAGCCTATTTTTCTATAAAATGACTTTTATATAAAGTATTCAGCTGATGATATAATTTAGTGATTTCCCTCTGCAAAATACAATTTGCCCCTCTCCTTTATCTTTTCTTTCTTTATCTTCTCTTCACAGCTTCCCCAGAAGCTGTGATCCTGCAGATCCTGTGATGCTATCAGCTGCATTTACAAAAAGTCTGGTATATATATTATTGCCCTATTCATTCGCAGTTTAATTTTTTCCCTGCGCCTATTAGTATGAGCAATGCTCTTTATCTGAGAGCAAGGAACTAAGAAAAAAAGAAATAAAAATCTTGGGGCTCGCATGAGCTGAGGCAGAAGCATCTGGTGGTTTCGGTTGCTGAGTGTTCTGGTTGGGTCTCCAGCATATTGGCTGAGGTGCTGTTCCTTAAATCAGCAGGACGGGGCCCTGGCCATCACTCTGAGTTGCAGTTGAAATATTAACAAAAACTTTAGGGAACATGGCTCCTTTTCCAGGCTGTAAGTGCATGGAGAAGTCAAGGCAGCTGTGCTGGCCATGCAGGTGTCCCAGTGCTGTCATACTGCTGTCTTGTCTGGGGCCAGGGGACACAGAGGTAACAATGAAAGTCCTTGTCCTTATTATTTTTTCATTTTTATTGCAGGTTTAACTTCTTCGTAGGTTAATAAAGTCTCATTTTGGGGGCTGGTGATTAGCTCTGGTTTGGTTAACAACAGCTGTTGTCTTTGCCAAAGACACTGTCTGCCTCTGAGAATACCAGCGCCTGAAAGACACAGGCCGTGGGGTAACTTCCTCTTGGAGCAGCCCACAGAGATTTTTGAGCTTCCTCAGTCTGAAAATTAAACAGTGGGATGCTGGTAGCTGCTCCACTGGCAGGTTTTGTTAATGATGAAGAATTACCTATTATGCCAGAGTTGGGTGGCTTTGACAATTCCATTACATATTACTAATAGTGTTATTAATACATGGCAGCTTCTCCGTGACTTTTGAGCACGTGTGCATAAAGATGTGTGAGTCTACGTGGGTGCTTGGGGGAGGCAGTGATGGAGACAACAAATCTGTTGTCAGAATGCAGCAGCCATGGCTCTGGCACCTCTCCCTTCCTCCCATGTGGGGACTACGCCAAGAGTGGCACTGACTCGGTCAGCGAAAGGCCTGGCTCTACCTTTCCTGGGAGCAGAAGCATGAGTGAAGTTGACTAATGGGAAAGATGCTGATCTCTGGTGCTGTGGCACTCTCCTCTGCTGCCAGAGGAGTCCATCTGTGACTTGGGAAACTGATTCCTGGATCGTCTAGTCATTCATCCTCACTTCAGATCTGCTCCCCTTTCTTCTCTCCTGGTCTTTACACTTTAGACCACAGCCAAATAATCAGTTTCTGGAACAGGTTTAAGTGTTAGACCTCCTACCAGGCACAATCTAAAGCAGTGGCACAGGGCTGACCAAATAATGGAGGGTGGAACTGCCTTGTGTTCTCAGCAGCAGTTTAGCTCAAAGGATTAAAAAATGAAACAAAATTCTTGTGGTGCTATCATAATGCAAAAGACATTGATATCACATGCCTGCAGCTAGTGCAAAATTGATCTCCATTCAGGGTTCCCTGGAGATCATATGCATGCAGCCTTGAGGGGAAGGGAGACATGGGATTAGGGGGAATGCAAGCCAGAACAATTTGGAATGTAGTGATGTAGCTAATCTCCTCCCAGAGGGGTGGCTCAGCCACGGCAGAGTCAGCCTGCCCTGCTCACCTCCTGCAGCCCTGGAGCGTGGGGCAGCTCCTGCCCAGCAGGTCAGACAGGTGTCAGCAGTGCTGAAAAAAGGGACGGTGGCTGCTTTGGCTTTGTTTGTCTCAGGCAGGGAGAGAATGTGCAGCAGCCCTGCCTCTAAGAGGGCTGGAGTCTTTAAAAACCTGTTGAGGCAAGTATCAGAAGTCTATGTGTGTGTGTGTGTGTGTGTGTGTGTGTCCACCCCTGTCCCTTCAGTATGTGGACGGCCTAATGTATTTGGATTAAACCCAGCAAGAGGCAGAAAAGGTGGAATGTGTCTGTTGCACCCAGAGTACTTTATTTATACAGACCCCCTTCCTTCCTCTTTACCTGCCTAATTTTCAGGATGTTTAAGAGCAAAAGTCTCCCATACAGTGCTTCATATGAACAGCACCAGGGCATTCCACTCCTGGCCAGCCCCTCAGGGGTTTCTACACTGCAGTGTGAACCCTGATGTCCATGCTTTGCATCGTTGTTGTCTGGTGATCTGGGAGCAGGACTCCTCTGCAGTGCAGTGTCTGCGGCTTTGTGCACAACACAGCTGCTGTCTTGGGCTGCCTTCAGGGCTCCAGCAGTTTCTAGGGTTGTTGCAGTCCTATGGAGGCCAAGGACATAGCCCTCATTTGATCTCCTGGCCTTTCTTCCCATCCCTCTTACAAGGAACTGCCTTCTGCTGTCTTGTGCAGTGCTGGGAGTAGGTATAAATATGTCAGACCACTTAATTGTAGGCTGGCCCCTTCTCTTCATGTCAATGAGACAGAACAGGATATGAATTTCACTCTATTTTCCCCCAGCATTAGTCTCATCATTAAATACATGGGAAGAAGTTTATGAAACTTATAAAACAATACCTCCTTCTCTTTTTTTTTTCTCCTGCTTCCCAATATTTTGAACTTAAACCATCTGCAGAACAAATATGTGTAGAAAAAGCTTGTGCATCAGTGCAGGTGAATTTTTCTGTGTCTTGAAAAATGGAACAATTCTTTCCTACAGCTATTGATTGTCATTCCACATCTATGCTGTCCTCCTAACTTCAAATCAATTTGTGCTTTACCAGGCTCTTTCATGTCATCTTATGACAGAATGCTAACTTTTCCCCTTAAAGGCTATTTATCTCTGTCTCTTTGTAAGGTCAGTGAAAATCACTGTACTCTGGCTCCCTAAAAGTAATCCATCTTGTGGAGGAAATGATGAGGTAGTATTATGTCTTGCAGTCTTTTTAAACAAGTCCTCAGAAACATAAAGAAAAACGTGATAGGCTTGGTCAGGGTGGGGGGAATTGAGGATGTTGAAAGAGTCAAGTTTAAAAGCAATCAAGGGGAAGCTTGGAGTTTGTATTCTGGAAATGTCCCCTCTTCTGGAATCTATTTACAGGTATTTTCTGCTGCTACAGAGGGGGGGAAAATTAATAGTAATCCAAGCAGACTCCCAGGTGGTGGATGGCCATGAGTCTGAATTGGAAGGATAATTTATCTCCTCTGCCACTTTGAAGCCTTTTAGCCTGGGGAGATCCCTTGTCTAATGAAATTAATTGAATGTGTCTGCAGTCTGGGTACTCCATCTGAATTTAAGTTTTAGCAGTTTCCAGGTATCCACTCCTCTCCAACAGGCCCAGTGCCAGCATAGCATGTGTCACGCACTGCTCCAGGCTCATGCAGGATAAAATCTCCAGTAGAGAAACAGCCTCCTGCTGTCTCTACCACTGTGTGTCTGAGCTGCCACTGAACTGCATGCACTGCAGTGCAGTCAAAGGATCAAATGCAGTTAGAAAAAGTTATAGAAGAAATTGTCACAGGCTATTTTTAAGTGCAGAACGATAACCTCACAGAAAACTTCTGAACAGCAGGTTGCCAGAATGTAGGAGAGTGTTATTGGGAAAGGGTCACTCTATTTTCATCCTCCTCTTATGCTGTTCACCTCAGTTATTGGCAGTTATTAGAGACAAACCACTGGAGAAGTTTAATCTTTGGCCTGACTAGGAATAGCCATTTTTGCACCTGCTGCTGGCTCAGGAGTGTCCAAAGCTCTTGGTGGAAACGATATATCAAACATAAATCTCTGATGGCAAATAAAAGTGTCCCATGCTCTTTTCCCAAAGAAACTTACAGCTTGCATATCAATCAGATGCTGGGAAAATGAGAAACTGTGATGTAGCTGTAGCCATCCATGTGGTCGTGGCTGCTCGTGTCGAAACAAAGAACTGGATCACTGCAGGAACCCTCTTGCCAGGGTGGGAGCACAGTGGGCACGATACCTAGGGGTCTCCAGAAGCAAGCTGGTCAAAATAGTGAAGAAATCCCTAGAGACAGCAGTCACACTTTATTGTAGGTCTGATGGGGATTGATTCAGCATTTAATTGACCAAGAGAAAATTGGTGGGGAGGGAAATTGGTGACAGGCAGTATAAACTACCATAGATGGCTAGACACTGTTAATGGGATGGTGTAATTTCTTCCTTTTTCTCATGCTACACGGCCACAAGAATGCGACAGGCATTTAAATACACTTACATTTCTTTTCTGCTCCTTTTTTCCTGCAACCTTCTTTCCTCTTCACTGCCAAGCTGCATTCAATTTCTATGTTTTTACTTTGGAGCAGATTATCTGATTTTATACAGATTTAAACATGGCTCTGAGACTGCATAGAAGTGCCAGAGATATGACAGTGGTTTGCGTGGGCATAAATGCTGTATTATGTGGATAGCCACTAGCATGGCTTCATCGTGAATAAAGGCAGATTTGGTATGTGTGGATGTGTGCTTATTTGCTGAATACTGATGTCCTCTCAGCTCTGGGAGCTTCCAGGAGAATGTTGTGTTTGCATGACAATCTTGTTCCCAAGGAAGAATAAAATGCTTGTGCAGAAGCACTGGCCCTTAGGCTGTCGGATGAGGGAGGATTTTCTTTTCTGATGTAGGCTGCACTGAAATCAGCACCGAGAAAGCCAAACTCTCACTAGCAGAAACCTGATTTTTTTTTTTTTTTTGTGATATTCTATTTTTTTTTTAAAGGGACATTTAGTTGTTATGCTCTGCTCTGTCAGTGAAAAACAAAATTATGTTGATAACAGACTTCTGTTAGATTCAGTGGGTGTCTGACTCACTTGGATGCAGTGAGGTAGCGAGGTATCTGAGCTTGCACATGTCCTCCTTCTGAGGTTTGAAGACACACCCTTGCCTTGCTTACTGAGGAGCTACTATGCTATTCTGCTGTGCCTCAGCTATGCTGAGAGGCACATAAAGATACATTGCCCCTTTCATATGTAGAAACTTAAAAATCCCTGTTGCCTGTCTCAATTTTTTGCCTTGATGTCGGGGAGTGAGCTGTGTCTTGGACAGTACTGCGCTGCAGACTGACACAGAGAAACCCTCAGGGTTCTTTCACCTGGTGGTACAAGAAGCATTGCCATGGCAGGGCTTGGCCAGCAAAAGGTGGCCTTGAATATGATTTATACAGAGAAATCTCCCTGATGGGAAGGTAACAAACATTTCTTATTGGAACAAGAGGTCGTTCCTCTGGGCTTGAATATAAATTCTATTTGTTCCAGCTTAAGTCCAAATTTTGTGAGTCTTATCCTAGAGCAACATGTTGCAGGTATTACTTTTTATTTAATAAATTTTTTCTCACCTAGTAGTCCCTAACCTGTTCCTCAACAGTGATGCCCATCATATTGGGCATCACTGTTAGAGGCAATTAAACAGCAGCCCCATTTTCCGTTTCTGTATTCTGTCATGCTCAAGTATTTAATCACAGAGTGGATCAATATGGATGCCTGTTCCCCTGCCCTGCTCTTCCTGGGTGAAGGGGCCATCAGCAGCAAAGGGTGGTAGACTAGATTTAAAAAAAAATTTCATAAAGATTAGTCTTTACATTTGATAAAGGTCCAATAAAACATGTCCCACCAAAAAACCACCTATTTACCTTTTGTTTTTGAGTAAAATAATATAAATAAGAGAAAATGATGCAACATTTTTCCATTCCCTGCACCCCTGTTCAAAGCAAACATTCTTTCCCAGAAAATGAGTAAGTAACAAAAAAAGGCCGCAGAGAACTGGCTTTTATAGCAGATATAAAAGGTGTACCAGTGCCCTTTATAAATACAGATAGTGTTTGGTGTGTCTGCATGTACCGTGCAATGAGTGAGACGGTTTAATGACAAAAGACTGTGCCATCCTGGAGAGCCTCCAGATCCTGATCCTGACAGGGAAACAGCAAGTCCAGTTCCACCAGAGAAGTTTTAATGCCCGCTTACAAATCTGTGTGGAAGGATACGGTATCGACTGAGAGGTTGCTGCAGGGACAAGGGAGAAAACTTTCCTGTGAGGAGAGTATCCAGAAGGGCAAGGTAGGAATCCAGAGGAAGTTGTGGGACATGTTCACCAGGATGGGGCCCATTGCCACAGAGAGACTGGAAGGATGTGGCATGTGAGCCAACTGCCCTGAACTGGCTCACTTTCTCCCCTACTTCATTTTTTCATTGTTGCAGAGGACTAACTGGTGTCTCATAGGGAATTACTTCTAAGTGTTAGATGTGTAAATCTAGAGTGGCTTATCATTGTTCTTAGGATGTGTAAATGTGGTTGAGATCCTGGGAAAGGATGCTCCTGTGTCCTCTCTGAATATAATATAACAGTAGAATAATGCCAGAGTGGCAAGGGAAGGATCAACAGACTTTTCTCTGGAGATGTAATTTCGAAAGCTGCCTTGGTCACAAAGAAAAGGAAGATGATCTGCCATATCAGGAAATCCAGCTCATGAACTGGGGAGGGTGCAGTGTAGACACAGGTTAATGTAGTAATGGCCACTGGATACGGCACGGGAACACAGCAGTAATGGTCACAACAAATGGGCTGAAGGGCATCAGAAGAACTGAAGGAAGTGTTTGCAGGGCAAATTTGCTGTTCATATACTGCTGGAGTCCTGCTTCCATAAGCAAAAATACTAAAAAGCAATTCCAGCAGAATTGCATTTCTCCTTGGTGAGATGAAGGCTGACTTAGCATGGAAGGTCTGATTGACACAGATCTGGCAGCTGAGTACAAGACCTGCAATCGAAAATGATGTATCAGGAAAAAAAAGAAAACACTTTAAAAGAGGCTTGTGGGACTCAGACTTGCTTCAGAAGTGAAGTTTAACCAAATATTTCTCCAGCTGCTTTGGCTTCTGGGTACCTGACAATTTCAGCAGTCAAAGTAACAAGGTTTCACAAGCTGTTTTCTGGACTGTGCATTCCCTTGGATCTTGAACTGTCTGAACTTGATCATCTGCAAAGACATTTGCATGGATATCTTGAATATGTGTAAACTGAACGGGTATCCAGCTTGATGTTGAAGAAATTTCTCTGGGAAACTGAAATTTGTTTCATTTGGTTATTACTTCTGCTGCAAGTGTCTCTAAACTGCTGTTTGGAAGTGGTTTCACTGTTTGTAACTGCAAACGTACCCAGAGTTTGAAGAAGAGTTGTGTTAGCTGAGCAGCAGAGAAACAGCAGAGATCTGTGAACCTCATTTCCTGCAATCCCCCAGCTCCTTGCTCAGCCGTGAGACAGCCCAACAGAGGCAGTGCCCACCACATGCCACCTCGTGAGTCACCATATGGAGCCAGCAGGGGCTGTGCCACAGCTGCTGGAAGCCTCAGCCTTCAGGAGAGAGCCATCTCATAGCAAATGATGATGAGACAGGGTCAGGGCGTGCATCATTTTTGTAATGTCTCACTACTTTCCAGCTTTCCAGCAGCCAGGAAAACAAATTGCCTGTAGGCACAGCAAAGGCCAGGGTTGCCATCAGCTCAGCGAAATCGCTGACGGTAATAGTCCCATCGACATTTCCCTCTGCAGCAGTGGCTGTCAGCACAAGGTGCTTTCATTATCTGTGGGCTGGGCTTTTGTGGGATCATTTTGTGCTTCATTTCAGTGAGAGTCACTTCTCACCTGTCATGTTCCTGGTGAGCTGCTCCCCACAGTGTAGCAAGGACCGAAGAAGAGAGGCTCAGAGAGATAATGTGTATTCAAGTGAAATATTGGAAGTAGCCAGATGTGCCATTGCCTTCAGAGTGGCAGGAGGGAAGCCCAGCTGGCCCAACAACCCTTTAGCTCTACAAGTGTCTCTTGCACTGGTGTAACCCAGAGGAATTAACATGTCAGAGTAGATGTTTAAATTGTAGCTCCTCTGATGGGAAAGCTGACTTAGTATAGGTACCCCGACCCTTCTTCCTTGGCACTGCTTCTCATTTATCTTTTCCATGTTGCCTTTTATTGCCCTTATGGTTTTGGTTTTAAACCTTGTTTTTAAACATCCCCTTGTTTTTAAACATCCTAGGGCTCATTCCTGGTGCACGCCAGATACATTTAAATGTCAGTAGTCAGTCCTACAGAATTGCTGGGTGCTGCTGCCTCCTCTGGTGTTGCCAACTTAAGTCAGTGTCAGCCAGGAAATGTGGGAATTACTTCATGGATCATACCACGGTTTGTCTACAAAGGCAACCTCTATTCAGCACTGAGGTATACAACTCGTAACACTGCCACTTCTCCAGAGAACCAGAACATACACACAGGAACCTGGGATAAGGGACTTGAAAAATGGGGTGTGAACCTGACCTTTTCTTCAATTCATGGCAGCAGCAGCAGCAGCAGCAGCAGGAGTTGTGCAGGTAAGAGGACTCTGGGCCTGGCAAACCAGCTGCCAAAGTACAATTTCTCTCTCACCTGCTTTGCCACCAACATATTGGCTTTAACTTCTGTAAAGATGGACTGTACTCTCAACAAAGGAGACTCAAAATCTTTCCGTGGCTTTGAAATGCAGAGTCAAGAGACATGAGTCATTCAGACTCTCATTTTCCAATGGACTTGATAGTTAGGCTTTGAGAAATTACTTAGTTGCGTGGCTTAGTTGTGCAGTGATTTGCAACAGGGCACAGTGTGAGTCAGGTGCTGATGCTCTGAGCTGTAAATTTGCTGCCTGGCTTCAATGGCTACACGAGGTGCAGGCCTGGAATTAGGACACTGAGTCCTTAACACTTCAGAAAGTGGCTATCTGTGGGTACAAGCCGGATAACAGCAAACCTGTGATACTTCGTGCGGTGAGATTTCCTTTTACCTTTTACCTGCTACTTGTGAATGTACTTTCCCTGTTACATCAAAGTTTGGGGCTCCTTTAATGTCAAATGAGAATTCCTTACCTAATAAAACAGCCCAATGACTTGCAATTGAGTATTTAGCAATTAACTGAAGCATGGCATCCAAAACCCCTTATTTACATTTCTTCCTGCATCGTCTTCCCTCCTTTCCTGACATAGTCCCTTACCTGCTCTCACAGTTGTGCTCTCTTTCAAGTCATTTCTTCTGATCTCTCCACCAACTAATTAGAGAAGCAACCCTGAGAGGCATCATGGATCCCAGCTATATGTTACAGCTGTGTAAAATTCACTTTGACATTCAGACAGCTTTCATTTCTCCCTGCCTGAGATGGGAGTCAGTGAGCTGGAGAAGAAGAAATTGTGTGGATTGTGCAGATGGGATGGGGTACCAGCATGAGCCTCATGCTGCAGCAGGAAGTGCTTTGTGATTTAAGGTAATGTCTGGAGGAATGGTACTCTGGTTAGGCAGCAGCAGGCAGGGAAAATGAATTTTGTCTTTGGAAAAGACAGTCCCGGAGAGTGTGTGTGAAGGTTTTGAAGCCTGAGCCTGTGGCTCCCAGTCTCACGAGACTCTGCTGCCTTCCTTTGAAAGTACCCAAGCGGTGTTTGAACTGGGTAAACCAGAAACCATACGAACTGCCTCAGTGAAAACTCAAAGCCCCTTGTCAAGGACAAGGGCATGACCAGAAATGGACATAATCACATGCATTTAAGTAAAACTCTGTGGTCTGTTTTATTTGATGAATTATTGTAATTGTCCCATTTGGACATAAAAGCTATGAAATTGTTTCTTAGCTATTTTCAGAATTCACTTGTCATTAGAAACCTCATGAAGACAGTATTACCATTACATTTGTAGATAAAAGCCACACACATACATTTGTCTTTGTGTAGTCATACCTGTGGCTGGAGACTATTAGCAGGGTCACAGAAGCAGGCATTCAAAATGGAATCAGTGCCCAAACTAACACTGCTCAGGCAACTTGTGCTTTGTGCACCTCTGCTCTGATAGTTTTTAATTACATTATCTCATATGTTTTATGCCTCCTCTCAGGGCTCAGGATACACAGCATCTATTTAATGAGAAGCTGTTCAGTATTCTGTTTTACCATCACTGATGAAGACACACTCCCTTTCCTTATTATTGGGAGCTAATCAAACCCTGCTCTGAGGACAACATGAATCACTTCCACTTGTTTTTCTCCTGTGGTGCTTGCTACTGCTGTGTCTTAACATTTCCCCCATGAAGTGGTCTTCAGAAGATGCGGTGAATTGAACCAGGGTGCTGTTTTCCACTCATTGGAGCAAAACAGCCAAGGGAATAAGAAAGTTGAAAGAGGCTGTGAGTTTCAGAGGGCCGTATGTGATACCGAGAACACCCTGCAATGTGAGCCCAGCTCTGCTTACAGTGCACCACTGCTGTCGCTTGCAGCTGCTTTCTGTGTGCTTCTGCCAACCACACCCCGAGATAATGTATCAGAAGAAAATAGCCACATGAATAATTAAGTTGATTTTGCAATGTTCAGTACCCTTTTGTGTTTACAATCACTGTCTTCATGCTCCGCAAATCTTTCAACTTGAAAAAGTTAAAGGAGAAGACTCTAGGATAAAAAGCAAGAACAAAAGAGCATAAGAGATCCTATAAAAATCCTTAGGGGGTTGAAAATAATCAAATTAAATTAGCCTGCCAGGGACTATATTATAATTCCATAAAAATGTTGCATAGGCATCTTCAGTTCTAAAATTTATGTCCTTTGCTTGCTTTTGCTGAATTTGAAGCCACAGGAACATTCTTCGCAAGTAAATCTGCATGTGTGCCAGAATGTATGTGTGCAATATCCTAAATATAAAAAAAAAAAAAGGCTGAAAACAAGATTTCCATCATGTAGCTATAGATGACTGGGTATGAACGATCATAAGCTTTGGAACATTTCAGTTGCACAGCTGTAGACCTCTTCCCCTGCGTTAAAGGAATGTCTGACAGTAGCAAGAGGTTGTCATCATTTGGTTTAATTTTCTGTAGGGGGAGAAGAGACACCCACTTTGCCAACACCTATTCACAGATCCTTCCCTTCAGCAGAAGATGGGTAGCAGTTGGGATCATGGGCTTCTAGATTCTAAGGGCTGGGTGTTCTGCTGGGTGCAAACTCTTTCGCCAGTGAAGGGCTGAATTTGTTAGATCTCCTTCATCTACCATGGAAGGAGAAAGGAAAGAAGAACAAAAAAAAAAAATAGGAAAGACAGAAAATACATAAGCATTCAACAGGAATTTTCTAAGTGCAGCTGGATGTGGCAAAGGATCTGTTGTTTCATCTTCCTTTTTCTCTGAGTGGTAGTTGCTGAATATTTGTCAAAAACATACTATGTTAATTTTGTATAAAGAAGAGGCTCATTAAACTTCACTAATGACCAGAAATCCTAGGGTAGATTGATATATTTATGGACTTTACACAGGAAAACATACAGTGACCCCTAAGGAAAACTGTATCTGAAGGTGATATATTATATTTGGAATTGATTTGGAAAGTTTTTTGTTTAACTTATTTCAGAGAATACCTGACAGTCAACTGGTGAATCCACTGAAGAGTATATTATAGTGCAAGGAGAGTCTGAAAATTTGTGATCCCATTCTTCTTTTCAGTCTTTGCTAGAGAATGGGGAAAGAGTCCTGCATCTCGATGAAAACATTTAGACATCTTCAGCACTTAAGTGTTTGTGAGTGAGCTTTTCAAACCATCTAATCTGTTCATCAGCTAAAACAGAAGTTGCCAGACTCTGTCTGGCCTGTGTTATGATCAGTGAGCTAAATGGTTTTCATGGGTGTTAGATATTTCCAAGAAGTCTCCCAGGGGACAGTTCTGGAATCACTCTATTTCCTTTCACCTGTCCTCTTTGTGTGTCTCAGTTATTATTTGTTATTATTATCAGAGGCTGTAAGCTACTCTAAGTTCTGCACAGTACTAACAGCAACTGGAGCTGAAATTCTAGTTATGGAGATGGAGACATGGAAGGAAGTGCAAAAGACTGGAGGAGGAAAAGGACACAAGCAGTGGGACTTTCTGGTCACATTGTCCTTCAGAGGACCATCCTGCTGGTTCCTATAGGAACACTGACTTCCAGGAGGTATTTCTGAAGGAGCCTGGTTGTCCTAGAAGAGAGCTACTGCTTAGAGAACCAATGGAGGTGAGGAAACAAGGACAAGGGGCAGGTGCCAGAAGTGTACACGACCAAATCTCGGAGAAGCATAATAGGTAAGGATGGAGATAGTGCATGGCAGGAAGCTTGAGCAGAATTGCAATCAGGGACTCTTATCTGACTTCATTATGAAAAACTGTCTTGTCTATGGGAACAAGTACAGCATGGTTTGATGCCAAGAGGTTTG
Organism: Machaerirhynchus nigripectus; assembly: GCA_013397975.1. Lineage (NCBI taxonomy): Eukaryota > Metazoa > Chordata > Aves > Passeriformes > Dicruridae > Machaerirhynchus > Machaerirhynchus nigripectus. Next base: position 134,457 of record VZRQ01001710.1, on the reverse strand, counting down.
CTGCATGGAATCAAATAAATCGTCTTCCCGCTGTATGATGGTCTCTCAGGTATTTTTTTGCCTGAAGTCACCTAAGTTCTTCTTGAGAACACCTGACTTCATTGAAACGTACCAGGCTTTGTCTTCCTGTTTACTCCATCTTCACTTTGTCTCAGCTTATTCAGACTTAAATTATTTCTTATTCTGTGAATTTTACTATGTATCTTCTGTTTCCATGTTCACCATGGAAAGCAAAGCTACAGTGAAATTTTTTTCCAAGGGAACCACCACAAGCCCCTTGGAATAATGTACTCTTTTGCACAGTGACTTTGTGTCCATATAAAGTGTCACCTCTCTTGGCTGCTCTGCGGGCAGCCTGAACAAGCAGGAAGAAGAGGAACTCTGTGCTGTCAGTAATGGATAGGAAGCCACAGAACAGAAGACCTTGAACTTCAATGGAATTGCCACGTTTGCTCATTTCTAGCTGGAGTGTTTTGAAGTTTGCTTGGAAAAAGCATCCAGAGCCTCCTTTGTGATCTATGACAAGCCTGACCACGACAGCTGGCTGCTGAACTTACTCAGGCTTCAAGGAAATGGTGAGACAAGCTGTGGCTTTCCACATGTCTAGCTGAGGTTCTCCGAGTGCCATTGCACTGGTGTAATGTATCAATTTTTGTGATGACCACCAATTTTTAAATCTCTAGCATAAATGAAGTTTCGTTTCTTTCTGCTGCATTGAATTTGTGAATCCACTTGAACAAGTGTGTCTTGCAGAAGCTGCTTGCTATATCCTAGATCTGACAAAGCCAGTGAGCTGCGGACAAAGAACATTTTGCTTTATGAATTACAGTGAGCTGTTCTGGACACATTTAAAGTAAAGGAGGAAAATATTGTATTTTCGTATACATATTTAAGTCAAATATCATTTGTTTAAAGTACTAATACTTGAAATAAATTCTCAGGGAGCCCTTACCTGTGGATAAATTGCACCTTTTGAAAACAGGCATGATAAAACAGTCCAAGGCCAAGAAATCAGAGAAAAGGGAGGATTCTATAGATTTATTTTGGGGAACACTTCCCAAGAGTTTCCTCCATGTATACATAATCCACAAAGATGATGAGTCCCGGAGAGAAGAGTTCACTTTCTATGATTTTGATGCTAATCACTGAATATGCACATGAAAATGCAGATGCACATTTGAAGATGCATTGTTCTAATTTCCAGTTTTGCTTTTGGCTTGAATTGAGGTTTTCCCCCTTTTTCTGTTAGCTGTTTCTCTCCAGCTCTGAAATATACATTTTGAAAGGCTTTGTATGGGATTTCTATCTCAGATTGAGCAGAACTCATTAATCTTCTGTAGTACTGAACTGAAAGGATTAATGAAAACACCTCTTCTGGATTTGTAGTTATTTTGGCCCTCGATTTTCACTTCTAATTTCTAGTTTAAATTAATAAACCCCTTGGAACTCACCACCTGGTTTCTAATTAATTAATGATAATTGTCCAGTGTATTGGGTCTGGCTGAGACAGAGTTGATTTTCCCCATGGCAGCCCTCATAGGGCTGTGCTTTGCATTGGTGTCTAGCAAGCTGTTTTGTACAAAAGCAGTGTTTTGGCTGCTGCTGAACAGTGCTTGCACAGCATCAAGACTATCTCTCCAGCATTCCCCCACCTCACCAGCAAGCAGGGGGTGGGCAAGGTCCTGGGAGGGCACACAGCCAGGACAGCTGATCCAAACTGACCAGAGGAATATTCCATACCATATTGATATCTGCTTACTAATAAATGCTAAAAGAAAGGAGTCAGGGATTTTTTTTTCCTGTAGTTTTTATCTTTCAGAGAAGCTGGGAGGTGGCTGCACATTGCCTGCTGATGGGATGGAGAGAATAAATCTTTTATTTGCCTTTGCTTCTGTGCGTGACCCTTGCCTTTCCTTTATTAAAGTGCCTTTATCTTGGCCCATAAGGGTTTTTTCATCTTATTTTCTCCCCCTTGATCTGCAGAGAAAAGGGACTGATGGAGGGGCTTGGTGGGCACCTGGTGTCCAGCCAAGGTTAACCATCATATCTGGGAATTGTATTGCTCCCTGGAGCTGACCGGTGACCTTATTTAAAGTCTTGTGATCAATAAAGTAACTCTCCGAGCCACAGCTCCAGAGCTCCTCTAGACAAGCCACTAGATGAGAGCCTTTGTTCTCCTCAAAAATAAAATAAAATGAAAATTAAGGTCTGAAGTTCTCAGGTAGTAGCAGTAAGCTGGGAAGTCTGATATAGCCATGTGCTAATTCTCACAGTTCAGAAGGGAGACAAAAGAAGACCATCATCAATTCACAAGTCAATTCAATTCATCAATTCAAGTCATCAATTAATTTTTTTTACAATTGTGATTCTTGGGTGTTTGATTTACAATTTTTTGTGCTCCTCAAACTGGCACCCTCAAGATTTATTCAATCCTCTGGTCATGGTGCTCTTCCAAGCTAGGCTGCTAAATTCCTCTGCAAAAGCACATTGGGCAAAGCAAAAAGGAATAGGAGATCTCACACTGAGTCTTAACCACAAGGTCTCCTTTTCACTTTTTAGCCCAGGAGATCCATGAAAGTTGGTTTTGCATTGCAAAGGCAGCAACTTCTACCTAGTTACAGGATGGGGAAAAAACCTCAAAAAACCAACAGAACCAACAAAAAACAAGCCACCCCCAAAGAACCGAAGAAGAACACAGATACAAATCAGCTCATCTCCAACCCAAACTCAGTCATGATAATTTGATTTGTGCCAGCTGAGACACCTACTCTTGGCCATCATTGCAGTCTGTCTTTTCTCTACTTTGCAATAAGCAAAGAAATTCTATTACCAGGAGCGGTTATTAAACCTGATATTTCATGAAAGCTGGCTTTTCACCTAGTAATAGCACCTATATATTTTCAAAAGTGTCACACTTCAAGGTTAAACGCTTGCTATGATTTTGCAAAAGGTTGTATTAAGGCAGCAGCTTTGTGTGCAAATATTTGCAGTTAATTGCAGGAATCTGAGTGTGGCATCAAGGCTAAAGAAACAGGTACAAGTGATTTACACTTCAAAGATTTCCCAATAAACATCAATCCAAGCATTTTACACTTGATTCCACTATAGCTTATATAGGTGTAAACCAGGAGTAATTTTATTGAGGGCATGAACCGTGCAAGGCTAAAATGGCGCAAAGCAAGCTCCATAAAGATGTCATTGTTTTAACTGAAGCCTTACTGGCACTCTTTATGACTGGGAATAAACAATTTCACTTAGTGGCAAACACTGGAACCTGTGCCAATGTGTTTGTATTTGATGATGTCCCTTCACACAACAGTGGCTTGTGGAGAAATTATGACCAAGCGTATGTGTGATTGGGAGAAAGGTTTTTGAAACAGGTGTGATAATAACAACTATTTCTAGTAGAGGAAGACTTGGGAGGGAAGAACATCAAGTGACCACTTAATATTTTGTTATTAATTAGGCAAAGGTACTTGTCAGCTGAAGTGAAAACAGAATTGAATGGAAAATGTAAAATAAAATGAAAAGCATTCTTTTAAAATTAAAACAACTCCAGTCAATGGTTGTTCAAGTTTTAGGCATATCATGTCAAGATCCACAAGCAGCAAAGCATTAACTTGAATATATAAATTTCAATTTACTAACTGTTGCAGTGATTTCAATAGCAGAGGCATGAAAATGGTGTAAGGGAAAGGCAGAGCAGACCCACACCTTGTTGAAAGGGGTACTCCAGCTGTTCAAGCACTTCAGAGATCCCAGCACTGGGCACCTCTGCCTTTCCTTCTTCCAAGGACTTTGAAAGGATTACCAGAATGCAATTCATCTGCAGGCTGAGGGTATTTATTGTCTGAAAAGTTGCCTTTCACTGACTTGAGTATATAACATGTTTGTGGAGTAAGTGGGGAGTTCTCTGCAATGTCATTGATATTTCAGAGTAGAATGCTATTATCTGACCTTGTCATTCAAGATTCTTGGAAGACATCTGAGTGTGAGGTTTTCTTCCTAAGATTAGAAGTACAGTCCTGAACAGTGTCTGCATGAGTTAGTTTTTCATCACTGGACTGGTAGACATTGCTATTTTTGTTTGGACATGCAATAATTGAGTGAGTCTGAAATTTCTTTTAGTACATTTCTTGACGTAACATTTGCAGGTGCCTCTGAAAAAGATGTGGGGGGAGAGATTTTGAATGGACTTTAAAACTTAATATAATAAAACATTTGATGCATGTGCACAGATACGTGCTATTTACATCTAAATACTATCTGTGATATTTACTAGATTGCAACTGTGTTTGAACAAAGGAGACAATGAAATTCTGGTTTTTCTTTTCTTAATAATACCAGTGGAAAAAAATAGGAGTCTGGATGGCTGGGATAAATCCAGTTCTATTGTATATTTTGACCAATTTAATCTGATGGATAGTTCAGTAGATAAGACTTCTAGTAACAATAGGCTATTAGTGCTGTGTAAGTCCAAAATATTTTGGGAGGATGACGGCCCAGTGTTTTATTCTGGATTACAGAAAAAATGACACTCGGTCATTTTGTCTGAGTGCTACAGAGCCAATAGTGTCTCGTGTGTCAGTGAAATGTCTTTTTTTCTCTTTCAAGTACAATCTCATTGCTCACGATTCACGGCAAGGGGGGGTTCAATTGAGAGGACAGTCACGGCTCTGGAAACCTCATAATGATATTGCAGTATTGCAGCTTCTTTTACCCTGAAAATTGCCTGTGACATTTCATTTGAAAACTAAGGTTTCATAAAAAAAGGGAGTCCCTAGCTACAGCAGTAGTGGCAAATACACAGGACAAGCCTTGAGAAGAAAAGTTTTTTAAAGTTAACTTTGGGAACAAGAGAGCTGTAGGCATCCTCTCTTTGAGAAGCTGAAGATCCTCTCAAAGGAGCGAGGGGAAGAGAGGAAAAGCTCTGGAATCTCTGCTACATGTGCCTTGATGTCAGAGTGCCAGTCCCACCATGCTATGAACTAAAGGAGGCACAGGGTGAGTTCACAAATAAAAGCTATCTTAGGCTGGTTGTAGGGTTCAGGAGTGGTTGCAAGTGTGATGGTCTTCTCAGGGAGGAAAAAACTGCTGTGGCACAGGTGCTGCCAGCTGATGGGTGTGATAGCAAAATGAAGCTGTGACTATGTGAGTGCAAAATTTCACTTTTTATTAACATTTTGCATAACTCAGGATATTTTTAAGCAGCAAGTAGATGAATACATTTCTCTTCTTACCTAAATTTCCCCTTATAGTTTCAAACACAGATGTTGTCCCAAGTTCTCCGTCTTAAAATATGCCAGTGGATACTGCTGTTCATGAAAAGAGACTGAGGAAGATGCATTTTAATGCAAATGTAGGATTCTTACATATACACACAGACAAACTGTCAGTTAGCAAGAGCTGGTGCAATCTGATTTACCTTCCGAGAGACTCTGATCTCCAGCCATTAAATTTCCTCCAAAGGCTTCAGGCTAACAGGTTTTCTTTTCAAACCCCAAATTCACCTCTTTCCGGGTTCCTGCAAGGTCCTGCTCCCTCCTCAGAGATACTCTCACTGGTGAATTACTCTTCTCTGTTACTGTGAAGTAGAATATAAACAAAATAGAGACTCATTCTGCCAACCAGGGCACTCAGATGATTCTCGCTCTGATACACTGGCCAGGTCAGTAACCTCAACCTGTGGTGCTGCTTGTGTGGAAACAACACGATAACACACCTTAATAGCCGCTTTCAGGACATGAGGCTCACTTCTCTGTGAAGCAAGTGGCACTATTCCTGCTCTGTTACTAAAAGAATGTATGCTCCTGCACATGCAGGTTTGTTGCTGTTGCTCTGTAGTGCAAAGTCAGATTTGGGATTACTGCAATGTTTTCTGTGTTGTTCAGGCAGCAGTGCAAAACCTGCCTGTCCCTTTTATTGCAGAATAGGGATTATAACAGATGGCACATAACTTGAGGGCACTTTTTGAACGTAAGCAAATGCAGGACTGTAGCAAACATATGCCCTATTACTACTCCTCAGAAGGTCTTGAGAAAATCATCTAATCTACACCTGCTCCTCCCCTCTGTACATACAGATACAGAACCAGTTCTGTCCCTAAAGGGGAAGCCGTGTGGGCTAATTAATGAATATTTGTAAAGCACTTTGAGGAGGAAACCTGCTACATGGTATAATTACCTGATACCAGCCAGATCCCAAGGGAGCTCTCCAGATGGCTGGTGCTCCATCCTTCACCTGTGCTGCTGAGGCTACTGCTCTTCCCGTGCTCTTCCAGTGAAGCAGATGAGGGGGCCTCTGGGACATCTGCATGGTGTTTTTGGTGATGTGACATTTTACTTCTTTAAATGAAAGAATAATTTTGTTATCTCTGCAAAACTTGATATTTGAACTCTGTTTCCTTTTGATCTTCACTGCCTTGATTTTTTTTTTGTTTGCAGTGAGACCATAGGGCTGAAAGGAGCACAGAATAGGGGGCAGTTGGAAGGAAAGCTGAACAAGTGCCTATCCCTACCCTGCTTTTCCCATTATGCATGTTTTATGGACAAGTGATGTCCTCAGTGTCCTTGTTCCAAAAAGCAAGAAGGATTTTGTTTTTCTAACCTCAACAGCAGGGGTTGCTTTAGGGTTTTTTGTTTGACTGTGTTTTGGGTGGTTGTTTTTGTGTTGTTAGGGTTTGTTTTTGTTTTGGTTTTTTTTTGAATAAAAGTCAGTTGATGAAGAATGTATCATGTAGAATAAAACAGTAAGTTGCTCTGAGCACATGGGGCCTGGTTCAGGTTCCTTGGTGGTTTCCATGTTATTTTTTCATCCATGCCAAGACCTCTCACCACAGTTGACTTTGCTACAGCAATATTATTTTTTGTTTGCCTTAACTTTAAAAGCTCTCTATTAGTGAACTATGTTGCTGAGAAGGAAAGGAACCAGGCTGTATAAAATTTGAGAGTGTGCATTCTATGGTCAATGTGGTTTGTAAGAATAATATTAATATAACCCAGGGATAAAAGATGGCAAAGTTTTCTGAGAAGAGTTGACGGGATGATTAGAGATTAGCTCCTCTGGGAGCTTAAACTGTTACATTTTTAAAAAGAAGTTTAAGTTTGGCTTTAGCAGTCTGATCATGGAATTAATTTAATTTACAGTCTCTGCAGTCCAAATGTTCCCACAGGTATCTGTCTCTGAACTCAGCTAAACAACACTGAAGACAGGCCTATTTCTCATCCTGACCATAAAGGTGACTGAAGCAGATGAAGACCTGTGGTCTGATCTATCTTCAGTCAGGTTAAGTCCACAAGACAAAAAGAGTCAAGGACTGGGAGTTAAAGCTGGCCTGGTTTATATTGGAAATATTAAGTAGGTTTATTACAATGAATATTGTAAAAGGCATATGATAAACTCTGCTTCATTGTAGATTGGAAAACCTAGGCAGGCATTTTAACTTTCAGTGATAACTCTGTGCAAAGAGCAGTGAATCTGAAGAAGTCCTCTGGCTGATGGTAAATCAGAGGCCATCTTAGACTACTTTTGGGTGAAGCTTTCAGTCCAAACGAATCCTTGTTCTGCCAGTTCCTATGAAAAGACCCCATACCTCAAAGTGAACCTCAGCAACCACCCAAATTCGCATGGCCAAAACTATGTGGATCAGCAAACAGCAAATAGTACTAAGAAATTATGCAGGAGTCTGAACATGTTTGCAGAGAAAAGTGGAGGGGGCTGGGGAACTATTTGCTTCAGTATTTTGGGATCTGACGTGGATTAGATTCCCATGAATGCTGGAGAGACAGCAACTTCAGGCTTGAGGGAATGCACTGTTTTCTATTGTCTCTCTGTGCTTTCCTTTGGCATGGCATCATGTATGCAGGGTGAAACCCAGAGTCTGACCTAGGAAAATGTGCAATAACAATTAAAATCCACAAAACTGCAAGAAAACCTGCTCACAGATCACAGCCCTGAAAAAAACCAAGAACAAAGATCAAACCTGAAAAAAAGTGTAAGTCTGGGTGTAAAACAAGAGAAAAAAGCAGGGTCCAGACACCAGATATCACCAGAGAATGATGGGGCAGCAATGGTGCTCCTCTCTTCCATCAAACATGAGCTTGTCTCCTCTTTCAAGGTGAGAATTTGCATCTTTCCTCTGATCAGTCCTCAAGAATAGTCTCTTCCGTCTCTTTTGCTGGCAAAGGTACTCAGCAAGTTTTTTTCCCCATGTTATTCTTCACATTTTGGAGGATTTCATGTAAATGTGCACAAATACCTCATTATCCTGTGCTAGGGCTCTCATTCTAACTTCCCTTTGTGCAACCTATAGAAAGGTTAGGCTGCCTGATTTGCAGAGGTCTGCTTGACCCATTGTTTGCTGCCTTGGATAGCTTGGAAAAACGTCTGCGCTCTACATAAAAGGCTTCTAAAAGTCATATTGAATTATCTATTATATGCTATGTGTGTACATGCATCGAAATGTACGTAAATAGGTGTTCATCTATGCATGTAGGCCTAGAGTCCCTTTTGCTTGTGTAGTTGTGCAAACTGCCTTACCCTGAGGATGTGCCAAAAAGAATCCTGCTGCAAAATGCGTGCTGCACAAATCCTAGGCCAGCTCTCTGTTACAGCGAGTCCCTTTGTGCATGGGCTGTTACAGCCCATCATCCCAGCCTTCTCCTCCCAGGCTGAATCTTTCCTCCTGAATCCGGTCTTCTTTTCAAGGGCTAAGTATGCTTCCAAATCAGGACGTTAATTTGCACAATTCTTTCCACACAGAAAGAATGTTGGCCTATCTGCTGAACATTTTAACAAATATTTTAGGTTCTTTGGCTTTTTATTATTCTGCATGACACCATCTGCTGTAGATAATTAACTTGTCTACTTCAGTGTGCTTTTTGTGGGCCTCTCTCTCTCTTAATTTTATGTTCACAGGCCACAATACTGCAAGCAATATTGGATTTCAGCTCTGCTGATGCAGCCTCTAGCAGCTCCTTCTCTGACCTGGCAAGTACTCCTGGCAGAACGATATTCATGGATCAGCTGAGATGCTGGGAATTCTGGAAGCTCTGTTGCAGGCAGGGACTGTAGCTTTACTGAGTACTAAACCTGCGCTTGAGGCTGCACATCATGAAGAAGCTCCAGTGGCCTCTTCATGAGGGGCCTAAGCCAGTGGTTGTTTTGGCACTAATATTATCTTCATTTTTGCTTGCTACCAGTGCTCCATAGCAGGGACACATTACTCCAGTTCCAGAAGCAAAGGGAAACATTTTCTGCAGTTGTCTGCTCTCATTACAGCCTTAAAGTTGTCAGAGAAAGAGATTAAGGCTGTGTCATTCTTGGTTTTTGTTGCTGTCTTTGCAAAGAGAATAAGTTGTCACAAAATCTCAAGACCTAATCTCTTCTCATTAAGAGCCCCTCTCAGCCTGAGACGTAGGGGAGTTTTAATGAGAACAGGCATTGATGCAGAATGAGGGTGTTCTCACCGGGGCTCCTCCAGTGGCAATCTGAATGCTTCCAATTCTTGGTCCCACTGGAATTTAGAGATATGTTTCTTCTGAGTGGGGAAAGTGAGGCATCCATTCTAGGTTCTGCAGCCTCCAGATATTCTTTAGGGCACGAAACGAGTGATACAAAAACCACCAAGCAAAAAGGCAATGCCATGAATGGATGTCCACCTTATGCACACAGAGACAATCTCTGCCTGAGTCTTTATGTGCACAGAGAAAACATATTGTTAAACAATTCCTTTGAATATGCAGTGGCCATATAACATAAGGCTTTTGGTCATCACTGAAGATGGGAGTGGTGTCTTCACTGTCAAGATCTCCTGGTATCAAAAGTAATTCTTAAAACTCTGAGGCCCACCTCTGGAAAAAGCAGGTGTATCTTTCCAACAGTAATTGTGTCTGGGAGATGCTGTCTAAGCCCAGTGCCTAGAAATGCCCTGTGACCTCTTGGGACTTGCTATACCACATTTCATGCATAAGAGGTTATACCCATTGTTGTAGAACCGTAAATAAATTGTTTATAACATTTTCTCAGACTAAAAATTGCTCAAACAGTGGCATGGGACTGCCCTGGAAATATGTAAGCATGAAAGGAGTTTCTTTGTATTTCTGAGATATGTTCACCTCTCAGCTGCCTTCAAGGTAGCCCAGGGATCCTTGCAGATGGAGCAACAATACATCTTCAGCCATTCATTTTCAGTACTCTAATTGCATCAGTAACCTGACCGTGGTCACAAACCAGCCTTTTTAACTCCAGTTGGCTAAAGCCTTGATCTGAATGCACACTGTAGGCTCACACACCTCCATAATGACAGCCAGCATGATATGAGAATGGTTGCTTTTTTGAGCTGTAGTGCGTGCATGGCTGCGTTAAGGCCTTAGCTCAAAACTACATCCCATGGACCAACATAAACCGGCACGATTTCTTGCTCTTTCCCTAAATGATCAAAGCAAGTTATGTCTTTCAGAAAAGTTAGTACAACCTTCTGTATTTAGTTTCAATCTTCCTGCGTCTTGGTGTTTTACCTGCCTCCTGATGTGGGTGTTTAAACTCTGTTTTATTTTATCATTAGGTCATTTAGGCTGGTGTCAACAGTTCAGCCATCATTAAAGCTTCTGTAAAGCCTCTAGTGTCTCATGCTTTATCAAAGCCTTTATCAGGGCTATACAGGAACTGCTCATGTGAGCACACAGGAAGGGACCTACACTGATTTTCATTTTGCTAATGCTCTTTTGGCTATGCGACTTAGTGTTGAGGCTGTGAAAGTAAAAGGTTAAAAATGCTAATTTCTTGCTGGATTTTCAAGTCCAACAACCTGCAATGTAGGACATTTAATCAGTCATGGGCCTTTTTAGGTTTGCCCATATTAAACATCTGACCACCAATATGTTTTAAGTGAAAGTGGAAATTAGATTTAAGTTTTACTTGAAGGCAGAGAACAATAAAAAAATCCTTTTGGTCTTTTAACCTTTATAAACATCATCCCTTATTCTTGGTGCATATTCTAAAGAAGATACAACATGAAACTGAAGTCCTCATTTTGGTCCAGGTCCTTAGCCTAGAAAATGTCACTAAAATTGCAAATTGTCAGTTAGGCCCGTCAGATACAAGTGTTGATCCTCATCCAGTGCAATCATGAAGATCCATCGGTAAGCTAGAGTAGTTGTCCTTTTATTTTCAGACTGTAGACTTTAGAGTAACCAAAGGCTTGGATGTAACATCAGCATCAGTACAAGCAGTTTTCACCAGTCCTTAAGCTTTTGCTCACACAAATAGTCCTGTTTACCAGAGGCTAACAAGAGAAATCTCGAATGCCTTTAAACCTTATTTTGCTATTCCTTTATGTGAGCACTCACACCAGCATGAGTTGAAAGTATGATACAGGTGATACTAGCTGCTCTACAGTGTCCCACAACACATAAAATGGGTAATAAATCATGTTTGAAGTTAATTGGGTAGGTACCACAGAAAAGATGACAATGCACGTATGTTTTTGAGTTTATTTACCCTTTTGTCTACCCTTCCAAATGTTCATCCTTGATTAAACCTACAAATGATACCTTCAGTGAATATACTCAATATATGGACTAAGTACACTGATCTTCTTGACATTGAATTTTATCCCTCAAAACAAATAATCAAAAAAACTAGTTTCAATAGACTTCAAGCCAAGAAGGCTATCTGTGGAATTCAGCAAGTGAATAAAAATTTGCTGTAGGAACATTACAGGCTATTGCGTATATAGATATGTTCCAAGATGTTAAGAAGCACTGAGAGGTGGCCTGCCTAGCAGGAGGAAACATTCCCTAAATTTCAGAATGGTCTCTAAGCTTAGCAATGGCTGGAAACAAATGACTGGTGCCTTCACTAAGTGTAAATTGCTGCTCCTTGCTGACAGAAATGCACACCGAACGTAAGCAGGTTGTGAAGCACAAGGTGAGGCCTCAGCTACTCAAACTTTCTTTTTGCATACCTGTCACAAAGCTCATTCTCTGCTTATGCTGTAAATATGGGTGGGTTACCTGTGCCCACGCCAGAGGCAAACATGGGGAAAATCCCTGCTGATATGAATCCTTCTTCTAGCTCAGCAGGACATCTCCAATTAGCCATCATTTCCTCTTCTTTTCCAACACATTGTTTCAAAGTCCAAACTACAGAGTAGCCTAAAAAAGTGAAAGAGCTATTAGATGCACCATAATAAGGGTGCTTTTATTTTTTTCATTTGCACACACACACATGTCCCTATTTTCAGCCTGACTGAAATTTTGTAATTTATTCGTTTTGCAGGAGTATATTTTTGCTCTTTTGCTGACTTCCAGCTTCAAATGCCAGGGAGCAGCCCCAGGAACTTAACATCCTTCCTTGTGTAGAGAAAAACCCCTCAGACTGAAGGACAATGGGTCCTCCCTATAATTTGAAACCAGGTCTAGTGTTCCCTAGAGGGTGTCATCATTCTGCTACTGCAAATTTGGCATGCACAGGACAGCAATCAAGTGTGAATGCAAAGAGGAGCTGAAATGTTTCAAGAAGAGAGGAGCACATCAGAGCCTCAGACTGCTTTTCATTTCCTTTGATTAACATTTTCATTGCACTGGAGCAATCCATGTGCCACTTTGGGGCGGAAAGAAAGGCCAATATTCCCTCCAAAAAGACTTAGGAATGAATGATGACAAGTCCAGATTGATTGATCCAACACAAGAAACTTCTATCTTTCTCTAAATGTTTTGCTTCATTGGGAACAAAGTGATAGGCATGCACATAATTAATAATGTTAGTAGAATTTAGTGCCATTCTTAATATTAGAAACAACGTATTTATAGAGGTGACATTCTATTTTTCATGTTCCTTCTAATACAGGTACACAACTAATATAACTAATTCTACAATGTTAACGAATGATTAACAGCCAGTGCAGTCCTGAAGTAGTGTGGTTATAAACATTCATGTGGAATGTTATAAACTCTCATGAAAAGGTAGCGAACCAATAGCTGGAGCCTAAATTGAACACACAGACACACACAAACACACAGATGAAATGGAAAAGGAAAGTTTTGGGAATGATGCTTTTCTAAATGGAATTGATGTTGATGTGCATGTGCTATTACTTATAAAATATAAATCTTGATGTTGACAATGTAAAGCTCCCATTTTAGAACTACATGTGGTTTTTCTTAATTAAAAAAAAAATAAATTCACAGAGCAGCCGTAGCTTATGTAGAGCTACTTGTAAGGACTGCACAATTTCCAGCCTTCCTAATTACACTGGCGTGTGGCCACAGAACTAATCCTCCTGAAGAGCCCTCCTCTAGCCTCAGCCAGCTTTTTTGGACAACTCCCACTGGAAAATTGGAGTCCTCCAACAAAACAAGGAGGGTGACAGATCCAAGCTGAGGATTAACTCAGCTGGGACTAAAAGCACATCTGAGAGACAGAGATGCTTTCACCAAGTGTCTAAATAACTGCTCAATTTCCCTTGGGGTGAAGTTGCTCAAATTTCATCACTTCTGCTGAAAATTACCCTAGATAGTGTTATCTTGAGAGAGATCTCCCAGGATACTATGGCCAAAACTACTGAGGGATTTAAGAATTAAAGAAGCAGCATCATAAATTCCCCCAGACCCAAGCAGGACTTGAACAGCTCCTGGCCAGTGACAGAACACCCAAAACCACTAGGAAAAGCACCCACCCCCAAAAGGAACATAGCTTCTCCTGAGCAGAGACTATGGAGTGATCCATCATCTAGCAACAAATCCAGGGGGTTTCTCTCCAAGCTCTCTGCTCCCTTTCTCTGATCTACAGGATGTGACCTACTTAAAGCCAGCTCTAGAGAGGAGGAGGGGAGCTGATGTCAGCCATGCAAATCAGACTGATTTATATTCTGATGCAATCAGCCACAATCACGAAATCCACTTAGCTGGGTGAGGACTCCAGCTACTTTGTTCAATTACACAATTATCATATTCCATTTAATCCCCAAATCAATTCCTGTATTTAGAATTATTTAAGATGCTTCAGCAATTATACCTAATTAGGTTCTATCAGTAAAGTAAATAAATGATGTGATATGCCAATCAGATGGCAGCAATGCCAGCTGAAGGAAAAGGAGCTCCTAAGTCCTCTGCATCATGCAAATGAGTGTTTGGGTGTTACAAAACCATTTGCTCTTGCATTGATGAGAAGAAAAACACAGAGTCCAGATCTGTTATTAACCATTCAGTCATTTCAGGGCTGTGCCTGAACAGTTAACTGAACTGTTAAACCTGAACTGTTACCTCAGACACCTGCAAAGATAATGACTGCTCTTTTTGTTGGGTAGTGTGGCCACTTCATTTCTCTGCCTAATGTTTATAAAAGGCTCTGAAGAGATCCAGCAGAGAAGGGAAATGTCTGATCTTCCCATAATGAGGATCCACTGTTCTGCCTATAGAGAGAATTTTTCACACCAGTTTCAGGGGAGGAGGGGCAAGCAAGAGTAGACTGTCTTAGCACTGGAGAAGAAACCTCCAGAGCATTCCCTGTCCTCACAGGAAGCCCGTGCAGGTTCAGTGACTGGAGCTGTATGACAACACCCCCTCCAACCTCAAGCAATCTTTTTTTCCCGTAGACAGGCTGGGCTGTTTTAGGGTCTTCTGATGCACTCCAGAGTTCACAGAACCTGCAGTTCTGTATGGTCTGTTACCATCAGGATTATGCTTTCCTGTGGGAAAAGCCACCAATTTTGAAAATACCAGCTCTGCTTTTTGGCCAATTTATTTAATTCTTGCAGTTTTGGCATCATGTCAGCTAGGATATCTGGCTTTCAGGCACAGAAAATTATTTCTTTAATGCCATCCCATTCCGTCTTGCGGAGCAAAGGGCTTTAAAGCAAATGCCAAAATACAACTTTCTACAGCTTGAGCTGAAGAGCTATTCCTTCAGCTTGGCATACAAAGCTATGACATTTTGATTAAAAGGAAGCTTTTTTAAAAAACAAAGGCTATTTTATAATCTCCCACACACATGGCATTGAGAAAAAGTAGACCTAAATGACTGGACAATGTCTTTTTCAGCTGCTGAGCACAAATATCATGCAAACCTACTCCTCTACAGAACTGCTGTGAGGGAATTACTGGAGAACACCATGTAATTACTGGCTGCAGTAACTGCAGTTATGTGTTAGATTTGACAAAGCCGTTAGAGCTACTGGGTTTAAAAGTCACCACGGGACAGACTTTGCTCCCAGGCAGAGATTGTAAAGTGTCAGCCTTGGAGCTGGGGCCTGGGGTGTTGAACCCACAGCATCCACAGGCACTGTCAGGTGATCAGTGCTTGGTTCTCTCTCTCCCCTACTTGGCTGGGGAGGGGCATTGTGAGAAGATGCTGCCTGGAGTCTTTTCTGATCAAGCTCCTGTGCCCAAAAAAACATTTGTTCCTTTTTGGTGCCTGTTTCTTCCCTGGGGAAAAAAAAAGCAAAATAAGCCTGAAACTTTTTTCATTTAGGCTGGTATAGGTCAGGTACTACTCACTGGGCTCAGTGTGATAAGTGATGTCAGCATTTTGTGCCCTACCCAGAGCATGTAATTAAATAGCTGATGGTTAGCAGGCAGCTGCATTTAATCTGTGTTCCCATAATTTGCAGTGTTATTGTGGGGGTGATTCTCTTTTGCTCTCAGCCTTTCAGTTTGTCTTCCTGTTGGACGTTGAGAAAGGATCTCAAGTGAATGCTCTGTTTGCAGCAGAGTGGGTTTCCTGGCTGTACTGTCCCCTCTCCCAGCTCCTGCACAGCCCTTGGGCACAGCCCTTGGGCACAGCCAGCTCCCTGCCAGCAGCTTGGTGCAGAGATGAGCCTGAGGCCAGGGGCTGCAGCAAGCAGCCCCTTGCTTAATTCGGATGGGACTTCGAGCAAACAGGTCTAGTGCAAGGTGTCCCTTCCAACCCAAACGGCTTTATGATTCTACGATTTGCTCCTGAAAGTTCAAACCCAGGTGGATGTTTCATCAGCTCCTGCATTTAGTGGAGGATTTACAAGCAAGTACACTTTTCTCAGGCCTTTGCAGCAATCTCCAAATTTACCCTGGCCAAACTGACAAATAATGGAATTGGAATAAAGAAAATAAAGGGTTGGACCACTTAAAGACAGGGAAGTGTCTTGTACTTAGAAGTTGATCTTCTGCAGTCTGATTTGCGACAGGAGCAACAGTGCACGTTTTTGACTTTTGCTGAACATTAACACAACATGGGGCAAAACCCAGATTTCCTAAATGAGTGATATTTCAAAAGAAAATGTGAATTCACCAAGAGACAAACAGGAAAGAAGAGTCAGGGAAAAATTGAAGAAACTTTTCAGAGGCCGCNAAGTCCAAGAATGTAGGCAAAATCACCAAGAATACAGAAGTTGCAAAAAGGTATAACAGGGGTAAAAAAGAAAAGACAAAAATCATCATGGTATCATTTCCCCCCTTTTAGAGACTAACAAACTCTACAGGGAAGTGTCTTGTACTTAGAAGTTGATCTTCTGCAGTCTGATTTGCGACAGGAGCAACAGTGCACGTTTTTGACTTTTGCTGAACATTAACACAACATGGGGCAAAACCCAGATTTCCTAAATGAGTGATATTTCAAAAGAAAATGTGAATTCACCAAGAGACAAACAGGAAAGAAGAGTCAGGGAAAAAACTGGTGAAACTTCAGAGGCCAACAAGAGACTAAGAATGTTGCAGCCAAGGTATCCTTGGAGAAATGGTGAACTCCAGCCCTTGTTCCTGTGCCATAGTGAAAAATCCTCTGTACAGTGGCACCGTGTCCAGCCCTTCAGCTATTTCCTGTGTGCATCTGACTGTGGTACAGCAAATCACCAAGCCACTGAACAGGGGTAACCTGTCACTACATTTGGATTTTGGCATTATGGGTTTTGAGAAACAGGCAAGTTTTGGGGTAGGTTTGTCTCCTAAAGTGACAGCCGGAGTTGGAAGAATTTTGACCATGGAGGTTGCTGGACATGTGTTGAGGAATATATTGTGTGCTGATCTACAGCCTACCGATGATGCTGCAGTCACTCTGGCATAGTTATTAAGAACCAGCTCAAATGGTATTAACAGAAGTGAAACATTACTGCTTAATGATACTGTGCTGTTAACAAAGCATCAATAATGTCAGGATGCCATTACATATATAGATAAGCCATTGAGTGTCAACAAACTAATGAGTTATATTTTTATCCCTGTCCAATATTGTTTATCGATATGGTTGTGGAAAGCAAGGGAGACTGTATGTTTTATGGGCAGGTCTAATATTAGAACTAATTGGGGTTTGTGAGCCAGAACATCTCCCTCCATTTATTATGTCTGTTACAGAAATCACATGCTTTCAATGGCTTTGCTCTGAGGCTGTGTGTGGTTTAAAAAGTGCTATAAAGAAAGAAATGTAGAAATGACTGATAAGTCAAAATGTAACCCATTTTGCCCCGTGGTTGTTCTTTTAATGCTTTGCATTAATTTTTCCTTCTGAAACAATGATTATATGCTTCTTATTTTTTGTGTGTTCTCAGCTCAGCCACCTCAGCTCTCTCCTTTCTTCTCTGCAAACTTTTATGAAGGCCACTCCTGAAATGAAGATATTACACAGATTTATGAAAGCCAGAACTTTATAAAAGCAATCAGCCGGGAAGACTGGCAGTGAAGCACATTGAAGAAAGTCTTCTCAAACACCCAGCAGCATCCTGAGCAGGGCATATCAATGCTATGCAGAAATCCTTTTCCTGATTGTTAGACTTCGGTGCCTCAGTGGAAAGAGGGTTGCTGGCACATCTTTGGGTGGTACATGAATGTGAGTCATTTACAAACACCTCAGAGATGTGTGTGGGTAGCCAGCACTTGAGAAAAGGCTAAACAGTTCCTAAAGATCCGTAGCTGAATTTGTAATGCCATCACCATATACACATTGATTTTAAAATCAAAAACTGTTTGAATTAATGCATGAGCAGTGCTGGGGAAGGGTCTGGCACTTGGAACACCCCCTTGATAGGGAAGTGTCTCAGAAATAGAATGTGAACTCTGTCTCTCTCTCCTCTCTCTGCATGTTGGAGAGGAGGACACCTGATCGATTGGGTTCCTGGGGGGATGCAAACAGGTATTTGGTACCTGTTAGCCTTGGATGTGGCACTCCAGGGAACTCATGCGATTAGGCCACTAGAAAGCTCTGGTGATCCAAAATGAGCATGCTGATTGATTTTAAGTGTTGGAAAGAATGTTGCTTGTGATGCTCACTGAGCCTTGAATGCCAAATATCTACCCAAACTGGGTTGTAGTCCAGATGGTCTTGCCCTGAGGTAATCTGTCATAATCTGAAATCACTCAGTGGCTGTAATCTATATGAAATGATAACTTCACTCTATCCAGAGGCATGTGTTTCCATGATGAGAAGTGACCTTGTGTCTTATTCTCAACAGACAGGTATAATATAAATGGCTAGACAAATCCCTGCTGTTTGCAATGCCTGCTGCCTCTGGATGGAAAGCAGGGAAAAGGCTCTGGAACTGAGGCAAACTTGTCTGTCATCATGGTGCATCATGGTGCTCTACCTCTGCAGGAACTGGTGGGGCATCCACGCGTTGTTTTTCTTGCTGTGCCTGTTCTGGGTCACATGGGAATGTTGGTCAGGCTCATCCACAGATGCTGGCTTTAGAGCAGTAGGTTGTGTGACTTCAAGGCAAAAATGAAACCCAGCCCTTCTCACTCCTAATATCATCCAGCCCATGCCCAACTGATTTTTATAGTGTAAAGTAAAATGGCACCTGCAGTCAGACAGATTTCGTGAAAAACCTGAGAGAACCTGTCTGTAAAAGGCTTCTGGTGGTAACTTCTGAACTGCTTTCCTGCCCAGCTTACTTATCCTGTCATGCTGGACCAGCATCAGCCGCTGAGGGGAGATAGAAACCCCTGATCTGTTTCTGCATGTTGGTCCCCAGGCATCTCATAATGTTCTCCTGTCACTAGCACAGGAGGCTGTAGCTGGCAGGCATGTGCTACCTATGAAAGGCTTAAGAGATATGAATGCTGTGGGGGTGTCTGACCTTTATCTCTGTGCAGTGATGGGGACATTTATTACAGATTCCCTCATTCTCCACACATTTCTATAAAAAATAATGGAGCCCCGCACGGGTGCCTCTTGTACTTCATTGCATCTGAGAAGTGATAAATGCAACAAAGTAGCTAATTAAACATTTTGCCGGGGTGGCATTCACAAATAATTGAGATTTCTAATGATAGTGCTGTGATAAATGAAGGAGTTAATGTATTCTGATGGTACCCAGACAATGTGGATAAAACAATCAACCTGCATCTTCTTTTCTCTCCCTAGCATCCCTTTTTTCCCTCCCTGAATTCCTGTTGCTCCTCCAGGCACACCAGATCAAGGAGCTAAAGAAGCTGAGATCTGTCCCAGCTGGATATCTCAGTAGAGAAAACTTAAAAATATTAGATGTCAGGTCACGGTCCTCCTGAGCTCCCAGCAGATCCTGCCCCTGGGAAGAGGATTGGCCCCGCTGTACCTACAGCTTCCAGAACCCCTCTTCAAATACATTTGTCTGCATCAGAGTGTGTAGGGCAGAGAGGAGTGTGGTGGGAGATAGAGAAGAAAAGACACAGCTACAGACACGTGCATTCAGGCACAAGTACAGCTCACCATGCAGCCAGCTAGACAGGAGAAAATGGAATCGCCATCTGGCTGGAGCAATATGAGACTTTTATTGTTTTTCTCTGTTACTGACAAGCTAAAAATGAAAACTGTGGGAGGGAAAGGATATCTGGTGAACTTTAAGGGCATAGCCTGCTCTGCTTTGTGCCATTGTAAATACTGGCTTGAGCTGAATAAAACACCCCGCAGATGCATCTGGGTGCAATGTACTGCAGAATTTGGCCCTAGAACACTGTAGAAAACCAGATTTTGCTGCAGCTGTGGGGTGATATTGTAAAAAGAAGTGTGTTAATTAAGCCCTGAGTGGCACTTTTAATAAGAGTCTGTGAGTAAATATGTTACTTTAACTCCCTCCTGGTGTGTGCATGAATTTAATTCTCAAAGAGTGTGTTGGCAGAGCTGCAGGCTGAATTCTCTTTTCAGAATGGTTCAGAATACCATTATCAACACTGCAACTGTCCCCCTGATGAGCCCTAGCAGTATCTCAGGACTAAGACTTTCACCCAAAGAATGGACTTGGCCTCATGAAGTCAATAGGATGATAACTGTGCCTTCTCCATCCTTCTTTCTCTTCATCTCTAAGACACTCTAATTCCACGTTTCAAAAATGTTTCCAGCTCAGTACTTTGCTGAATTCAAGCCTGTCCCAAGAAGAGTAGTGGTTTTAACAAACCAGTGTTTTCCATTGAAAAGCTGATTTCACTGAAACATTTCCAGACCAGATGCAGTGAGGACATTCATTAATATATGCCTTTGGGCCTGTTTTGTTTCAGATGTTAGAGGAAGATAAATACTCTAAAGTTCCTACCGCTTCAGGTGACGTGGTTGGTTACTATTCCAGCAGGGCCATGCTGGAACTGAGATAAAATGGGATTGTGGACATCCAGGCAGGAGCTCAGTAGCTGATGGCTAATAGACACTGCTACTCTTGGTCAAATGCATGCTGGAATTGCTGCTGCTTTCAGAGGCAGCAGGTGCAGGGATGGTGTGTCCTGCTTTGAGCCAGGGTGGTTCTGTCTCTCCATGCCTTTATCTGCCAGAGGTAAATGCAGCTGCTACTGTGAAAGCTGGCAGCTGCTGTGACCAGAATGATGTTGCAGGTTGACACTTATTTCTGCAGGCCTTACTATTACATATGGAGATAATGAGCTCTTCCTTTGGTCTTCAGGAATCCTGAGAGGTGATGCAAACTTGTATGTTGTGGGCTTGGAAAGATAAGAGAATGCATGAGAATTCACCCTTCTCCTTCCTTGCACATATTTCTAAAGATATTGAGATAATCACAGTGTTATTGCAAATTTGTTGAGTTTCAGATGCACATAAGAAGACCAACAAAACAGAAGAGCCGCCACAAGCAGACTCTTGGGATTTAAGGGATTTAACACAGTGGTGTTCAGCTTTCTGGTGGTTGTTGTGTTTCACACCCATGACTGGCACACAGCACTGCACAAACACAGCACTTCCCCAGCAGGTTCCACCAAGCCTTGGACTGTGTGTCCAGCTGAAGGCTTGTCCCTGAGTGATCACGAGGAGATGGTGTTTGCAAGGTGTCAGTGGAAGGACCTTGACAGAAACAATCTAAATACTCCCATTGTAAGAAGGCATTGCTTCCCATAAGCACTGAAGACACACAGTAAAACCAAAGTGCAGCACTTATGGAAGCTGTTATTGAAAGCAGTCACTTTTATTCCACAGTATGTGACAGACCCATGGAATTAACAGCCTCAGGAAATATAGGCAATAGGGTTTAAAGGATGGGGAGAGACATCAGTGAAAAATTGTCTATTTGACAGATTTAAACTCAGTTGGAGGTAGCCCCCACTGTTTATTAATCATTTATAGATGAGCAACTTCTGTCCTTATCTGGAGTTTCATTGCTGAAGATGCTATACTGATGCAGAGAGACAGTCCTGGCTCTAAGGTATTAAAAATATACACATGAATTCAAAGAAGGGATGGGACTACTGGTAACCAAATGTCTCTGCAATTCCACCATTTCTGTATTTTGGTTTGTGCTTTCTTTACTTAAAGTAAAAATGGGCTTCGGAAGAAAGTTTCCTGAAAAAGAATAAATGAATAACATGTCCAATGGGAATTCAGAAATTAGGCAGTGGGGAAAGGACATTAATTTTCCTCTGACGTTTTGGATGGTGGTTGCTAGAAACTGAGCAAAAAGCAGCTGCCTGATACAGAAATTCTTCCATTTCTCATGATGGAAAGTACAGCATAGGAAAAAACTAGAGAAACAGGACAGAAAAGGTAGCATTCATCGAGTTGTCCTTTATGTCCAAAGCTGATTAATCAGACATTGTGAAACAAATTTTTGTAAGCATAAGGTTGCCTTTAAAAAAATTTGGCAGTTTTGAAATGATAAAGCTCCAATTCATTTGTTTTCAGTTGTTTAATCCTTTAGGGTCCACATGCTGTGCTCTGGATAAAATTTGGTGTTGTCCCTGCTATATCAGTGCTATGTGGGGAATGGCTGGGTGATGTGCTCAGGAGACACCCAGCTGCACCAGCACTGGAGAGCACAAAGAGCTGCTCCATTTCCAGCTGCTGCCACGAGGAACTAATTTTGGAGCAAAGGAGGGCAGAGCTGTTCACCTGCTCACTTTCAGCTTTCACAGAAAGCCACAGGCACCATCCACCTGAACAGGTCTCACGAAGGCTGTTTGTTCAACATGAGCTGAGAACAGATGCTTGCTCAGGCAGTTCTTCAGGCTGTCGGATTTCATTGCAGGCAGAGGCAAAACCAGAGTGAGTGGGGAGCATGAGAATTCAAACCTGAGGAAGGAGCAGAGGGCAGCTGAGGCGACTTATCTCTGCCTGGGACAGAAACAAGTACGTGGTGTTGACATCTGACTGCTGCGTGCCATCCATTTGAGCATCCCAGCAGACAGCTGGATTTTCCTCTCACAGGGAGGTGGTACCAGCAGAAAAGTGCCAGATGCCGAGATAATTTGAAGAAATGGGAAGAAGTGGGCTATTTACTGGCCTGGAGATGCTTTTATTTTCAACTGCTATAATTTTCAGCTGTCTCAATGAATTTAGGTCAAAGAGCCTGCTACACAGCTTAGTCCAGACAATACCAGGCTGTAGAAAACACTTGTTGAAGGAGCATCAAGGAAAGGGTGACGGCATTTACAGCAGTAATTCTGCTGCCCCGTATCTTGTGTCCCTCTCGAAGTCAGGATGAAATGTGACAGAGCATGGCCAAATGTGACTGGACCCAGCCCAGGATCTGTGCTCTGGCTGATAGTGAGCTGCTGAAGTAGGCCATCACTGCTTCTTTTGTTCCCAGTGAACATGGGGAGAGAGAATTTAATTCATCCTGCATTAATGAAATGAACAGCAGTGGAAATAGCACAGAGAGGAAGATTTGGTGATCTTATGAAGGAGGAGATTATGATCAGTTTTTGAGCTTGAATATAGAGCTATCTAGAAGCTGGCACTCAGACTGGCAAGAGGCTTGACATCAGAGGCAGAGTAACTGGTTGCTGACACACCTACCAGACGGTGATCTGTCTTCCTCCTGCCCTGGTAAACCCCCAGCTAGAAGCTCTTCCTTCCCCTAGAGGGAGCTCCAATGTCAGGTTCGTCTCGCCTCCTAAGGGGACAATTCACATGAATGAGCACACTCGAATCTACCAGTTGTCCTTCCCCAGACCTGGGCCTCTCTGCTGCCACCTTTTCTTTCCCGGAATCCTGACCTGTATCTCTGGCTGGAATCCTTATCCTGTCCCAAGGGACACCAAGGTTCCTAGGACTTGTACATGCCTCAGGCGATGATCTGATCTCATCTCAGCTGGCTTTGGAAGTGTCTCCATGAGGACCATGCACAGTGGATCTGAATTGGTGCAGCATGGACTTAAACATGAACCTTGAAGACACAGGCTAGCTTGGCAAAGAAGACCCCTTACACATGGACACACCTGTGGGCACACATATTCAGTTGCATACATTTTTTCCTCACAATAAATACTTTAATCTCTTTGAACAAAAAAAAAAAAAAAAAATTTTGGGAAAAAACCCAAACCAACAACAACAACAACAACAACAAAACCAACCCAAACCTAACCCCCTCAAAAGCCAGGATATTTTCATGTAGTGAAAGGGTGCTGCACCAGAAACCTTCTATCAGAAGACTAAACCAGTGAGAATTTTTGTAGCAACTCAGAAAAACTTCTTGTCTTTTTACTGATCTTTTGAGTGATCACATCCCTACCTGTAATGTTTTCTTTTATGCTGTTTTTGGCTGTTACATATTGTCATTAAGGCACAATAGATATAGAGGATTAGATTCTTGTGTCTGTAGTTTAGATAACACAGTGGTGTTTGGTTCGTCTCGCCTCCTAAGACTTCAGGTAGAGCCTTTCTCTTTCTTTCAGATCTAATTATGAATATTCACAGTTGTCTGAAATACCGTCCAGGTGTTCACCTATAAATATTCACAAATCATTGTTGTTTGTGAGCATAAATCTGCATTATCTAAGCACGAATGTGAAATTGTCCAGCTAGATCATGAATATTCATTGTCTAGATAGACTCTGAATTGCCCATAAACTGTCTCACATTTTAGCAGCTTGATCTAGGTTTCTTTCACAATAAGCCTCCAGCTTTATAAGAGACTGGTCAGAGTGGAGACAATAAAATTCGTCATCATGAGCAGTGGTTACTCATGGTAAAAGCACAAACTGATTCTGCATTTCTTTCTCAGTGTATAAATGAGCAGGGACATGGCCCATCAACCTCCACTCCATATTCCATACTGTGTGTTTTCACTCTCGATTTTCTCTAGGCTCAACTTGTTCTCTTTATAAGTCAGGGCAAGACTGTCTTTCTCTCAGAACCACAGACACAGTGTATATGGGGCTGTCTTACTTTGTATTTCTGTGAAAGACCAGCTTTGGTGCCAAGAAATGAAGAATTAATCCCAGAATGTCTAGAAGAAGTGTAAAGTCCTGCTTCTTTCTGTGGTCGTGCTAGAGCTGTCATGGAAACCAGAAGGGACTGTGTTGTTCCCAGACTGCTTGAAGACTATTTGGTGCCACTGAAAATTCACCAGGAGCTAAGTTTTTCTACTCCACAGAGGATCCCTGCCTTACCCCGTAAAGATCTCCACACATCATCTCCACAGTGTCAGATACCCACACATCAAGGCACGATTTATAGGAAGAAGATAATACCTTGCATTAGACCATTTGATGGAATTGGAAAAATATCAAAGTTTTGAGCTTTTACAGTGCTTTTAAAGTACTTGAGGGTTGTTTTGTTTAGTTTAGTTTTGTTTTCACCCAAAAAAGGAAAGGATGTCTGGATCACATGTACATATCTGCCTTGTTTAACCTGTAGCTATCTAACTTTAAAGGAAGTATTTCTACTCTTTTTGCCTTTAATGCTTTTTGGGGAAGTGGGTGGTGTTCATTGTCCTTTCCCATAAGCTGTAGCATGGGGTGTTCAGAGGTGGAAGTAGCAAATATGAGGAGAAGAGGCTATGGGTACAGTAGACTAACCAAAACTGCCAGAAACTCTGGATCAGAGAGCTTTTCTCAATAAAAATAATGTGAATTTGACTCACTGACCCAAAATTCCGGTCAGGCTTGGATCTACATGTATCCTCTGCATGGGCTTCTCCCACAAGGTGCTGTTAGGTGAAAAGCCATATGAAAGCCCAGTGCAAGAAAAGTAGTAATCCATGCACAGTATTGGAGCAAAATGTTCCTTTGTGCTTTGTTTTCCTTGCCAGGGTGATGTAATCCTTTTTCTCTCTCTCCTTGAGAATACAAAGAGGTGACAGACACAGGAGAAGTGGAGGTGAGATGATACACATTTGCACTTGTGTTCCCAGTGCCCAGAACTGAGTACTTGTAACTTCATTGAAGAAATAATGTTGGCAAATCTCCTCCACTGCAGTTTAATTGAAACTCAGAACATTATGGTTCTCTCCATCTGAGATGTATCCTGACCACCCAATCCTTGCATTTCCTTCATCACTCCTACTTTATCTCCTCTTTGAAATGCTTTCTGAGTAGTGCAGAGTAGGAATCCCAGAATCATAGAAAGCTTTGGGTTGGAAGGGACACACAGTGGTCAGGCTGGGTTCACTCAGTCCAAATTCTTCTGGAGTCCATTTACAGTGTGAGTGAAAGGACAGTTGTGCCATACCAATTGGGATCCTGTAAAAGCTTAGCAGCTGCTGCCTAAAACCACAAAGATGTCATGAAATAAGCTGACAGTGTTTGCTTTGGTAGTACAATTCTTCTAACATGCTTTTTCCTTGATGAAAGGTTTCTTGCAGAGGAACTGTGTGCAGTGAAAATTCTCTGAGATTGACCATCAGCTGCAATGTTGATATCAGTAATACTAACACCACAGAACACCTCAGAGGAGGATTGTCCTGCTGCTGGAGGAGATACCATTTACACAGGAAATTAAAGTCCTTGACCTAGAGATCAATTTAACCTAACTGCTGATGCCATTTGTTCCATCTGTCATTGTGGAAAGTCAGGGTGCTGTGTTTTTCTAGTTCACCTTTTTGTTTTCAAGGGACTGCAGCTGGACTCTCACAGAAAGCAGGGTGCAAAGAGGTGAAAATCTCTAGATGTTTGGTCAGATGCCTGTTTTCGACATCTGTATCCTTTGCTGCAACCCAAATAACTTGTTCGAATTCTTTCCAGCTTTCACTTACAATGCTTTGTGCTGGTCGTTTGTCAAAGACAAAAAACCATAAAAGCTTGGACAGGCAAGAGACATGGACCTCATCAAACAGAGGGAAGATACTGCCTGACAGTAAACAGCACCACATTGTACAACACCTTTGGCTGATGAGAGAACAGAGAGTGGCCTGAAATCCCTCTAGGGGAAGATGAGGGTTAGGGAGGAAAAAGGAAGAATGGTCTCAAGAGCTGTCCAGGGCTAAAGCAGAGATGAGCTGTTTACCAACTCACACCTGCAGGATAGTGACATCTTGAATCACCTTTTTTCAAGAGGCAACTCTAAAAAATTAGAATAAAATTGAAAAAAAAAAAAAAAAAAGGCCATGCCTCTTCTTCCTGAAAAAGCCAATAAACTAAACCCCAGAGGAACAAGGGTGATTCTGACAGGATCCTGCCTGTGGCTCTGGAGGCTTGGGTGTACAGCAGCAGGACAGAAAAGGCTACATTTGTGTGAGGAATCATGATTTGTTTTCAAGAGTCATACAAGGCTTGACTTAGCTGTGAAGAAGGTCATGATTACACTTCTCTGAGACTCACAGGATACGAACAGTGTAGATGCTTAGAAAAATATAATTCCTTTAAATAATATTTCATATCCTAAAGCTGCTACCTCACTGGTCACTTCAGTGATCTTGGGCACTCATGGCTGTAGCACATGGTAACTCAGGTTGGCAGTTGAGAAATTCTGTGTATGTCCCAAAAAGTAGTAGATCCTGCTGACAGCTGGGTTGGAAGCTAGTGGGAATAACAGGACTGTCTGCAAAACCCACTCTGGGTTGTAAATTTAACACAGAAAACACAGCAGCATCACAACTATGCAAAGCCAGGACTCATTAAAAGGACAATTTTGTGTCCTGAATGCCAGCATAGAAGCACCTGTTCAGCATAGCCTGAAGGAGTGTCTGTATGACTGAACCAGAACACATAATGGTCGAGCTGTACATTTCCTACTTTACTCTGCAGAAACTGCACAGAAAATGTTCTCCTCAGCTGTGCTTAAATCAGGGACTCCCAAGCTTTCCCTCCGGGGAGCTATGTCTAATCTGGCATATTGCTTGAGAATAATCAAAGGCTCAGTAGTCCTATTTCCACAATCCTGAAGTGACAACAGCAATTGCTATCAAGAGGGGGATGCTCCTTCTGAACATACTTGTAGAAACCTTCGTGTGATGAGATGCTATATTGGGCTTGCATGGCCAGGTTTTGGTAGTGGGGGGACTTCTGTGAGAAGATGCCAGAAGCTTCCTCCATGTCCAGCAGAGCAAATGCCAGCTGGCTCCAAGCTGGGTGTGCCACTGGCCAAGGCTGGGCGTATCAAAAATGGTGGTAATGCCTCTGTGATAACATATTTAAGAGGAAGGGAAAAAAATGTTGCTGTGCTGAAACAACTGTGGCCAGAGAGGAGTGGAGTGAGAATGTGAGAGGAACAACTCTTCAGGCTCCAAGGGGGAGTCAGTGCAGAAGGAAGGGGAGAAGGTGCTCTAGGCTCTGGGGCAGAGATTTCCCTGCAGCCTGTGGTGCAGATTATGGTGGGGCAGCTGTGCCCCTGCAGCCCATCGAGGTCCATGGGGATGCAGAGATCCACCTGCAGCCTGTGAAGGAGACCCAAGCCGGAACAGGTGGATGCCTGAGAGGAGGCTGTGACCCCGTGGGAGGCCTGTGCTGGAGCAGGTTTCCTGGTAGGACTTGTGACCCCATGGGGGACCCACGTTGGAGCAGGCTGTGTCTGAAGGACTGCAGCCCATGGAAGAGTGATCCACATCTGTGGGATTGGCTCACCCTGGAGAAGTTTTTGGAGAACTGTCTCCTGTGGAAGGGACCCCATGGTGGAACAGAGGAAGGGCTCCTTTTCCTGAGCAGAGTCAGAAACAACAGGTGATGAACTGAGCATAACTGGGAGCAAGTACAACCTTCTGTTGGCTGAGGATGCTCAAGACGGTAATTTTATGAAGATAAGCTGTCTTGAGAAGTCTTTAAATAGTTTGTATTCTCTGAAGTTTCCAGACAAAATCAGCAGCTGAAGTTTTTTTCATGTTTCTGCATGCAGGGGCAGACCTTGTGTTCTCACCTTGCAAATAATGGGACTGTAATTTCCACATTGCTTCTGTGTTTAAACTGATGGAGAGCTGAGGATGAAGGGTGACATTGACAATGTCCTTTTAACATTTTGATTGGCAGGTCTCTACCTCCTGTCACTCACAATACCCAGAGAGAAAGCTATCTCATTAATAACAGAGAAAGAAAAAAATGAAAGCCACTGCCTTGTGTTGTCTGAGTGCAAGTTATAAGACTTTGCTGACACCTGCAAGGTGGAATAAACACCTGCATTTCAATCACTGGGAAGAGAAGTACATGTACACAGAATTCAAATGGTCTGTGCAGGTGATTCTAATTTAAAAGTTAACAAGTCAGCCTTTAGTCAGAAAATCCAGTTGTGATTTCCCCCAGGATGAGAGTGATCAGGGACATATATGTTCACTACCAGGTTCTGTGTGCTACCCAAGCACAGGGAGCATCAGGCAGAGCATCTTTTAGCTGGTAAACAGTAAAAGGTAGGTTTACATTGCTGTCAAGTTCATGTACATGACTTTAAGTGGGCAATATGGGCACCAAAAAGGAGAAGAGCCCAGCCCGGTGCAGTCACTGCCCCATGACTTGATCAGAGGAGGAGATTCATCTCTGCTCACCCCAGAGACCACGAGCAGAAGAGGCATTGCACCTGTGGGGTGCATTTCTGGGGACTGTCTGAAAACAGAAGGGCCAGGGTGTGCTGGGGATGTGCCATGGAGAAGGAGAGATCTCACTGCAGGAAGCAAACTAATTCAGATGCACCAGCAGTACAGCGCTTCCCGTCTGCCTGCCAAGGGCGATGGCAAATCCAGCTGCCCTTTCACAACCTCTGAAGCAGCACACAGCACATAACAATAGAGGCAGAAATGAAAGCCCCTCAAAGTAAAACTGAGGAGCACGGAAATTAAAACTGAAGGGAGAAACGAGGAAGTATTGCTGAATAACCTTTTGGAGCTGGTAGGTTCAGACGTGTGTGACAGTTCTGGGTGGCGAGCTGCAGGCATGCATACCTGTAGTGGTCCAAGCTATGCTTTAATTAAGTTACCTGTTTTTATTACAGTGCCCCAGATAATATCCTCCTTGCTCAAGTTTGCAGTGACACTTCTCTGTTCTTCAGACTAAAGCAGATTCAGCTTGTTGGTTGGTTTTGTGGGTTGCTTGCTTTTTTTTTTTTCCCTGAATCATTATGTCACATGTTCCCTTTAGGGAAAAATAAAATGAAAAACCTTACCTCTTCTATGATTATAATTCAGGTTAATCTTCCTTGGACTGTAGTTTTCCTTGCTCTGTATATATATATATAAAAGAACTATTAAGTGAGAAGTTAGAAGGCAGAGGAGGTTTGTTGCTGCTTTTTCCTAGTGCTGCTTTGTTCAATGGACCTTAGCAAAATTTTTTTAGTCACCATTCCTTTCCCCAGTATTCCCTTCATCTTTAAGAAACCTAATGCTTAAGACCACCTCAGAAAGATTTCCAGGATAGAGGACAGCAGTACAAAAATCTTGGAAAATTAGCACCTTTCTCTGCAGTATGAGCAACAGCAGCTCAAAATATCTCCTCCCCAGCTTCCTGATGGGCCCTCTCCTGATATAGATGAATCACCTCTTAAAAAATATTGGCTGCTTTTCCCATTCACTTCTTGTTCTTCACACAACTTACGAGTGATTGTCGATGTCTTTTTAGTGGTTTTGTCCACACCATGTTCACACTAGAGGGGTCAAAGTGCGTTGTTATCTGTTTCTGGCAGATATTGTTAAATGGAGGATCTCAGTGCAAAGCCAGATTTTAGCCTCTATGGAAATTTTGAATAGGTGCTCTGCCCAGCAATGATTACCAGAGCTGGACAATTCTGCTGTATTTTCAGCCCCTTCACAACCCTGTATCTATGCATCTCTGCTTCCAGTTGGTTTGGGTGGTGTTGTCCTTTGGGAAGGAATTAATTTTTTCTGAGAGTGTGGTAGGGTGCTCAGAATTTGGGACTTTTGGCATGGCTGTGATGTCCATCACTACCTACATTGTGTTCCACAGCCTGGTGATCTGTCACATCGACATGGGCTTGTTTCAACCAGATCAGCTCCTTTCTCTGTGCTGTTCCCACCCTTTTAAAATGTTTTGGTTTTTGTTTTGGTTTTTTTTTCCCCTTGGCTGCAGAGCATAGCATGAGCCATGATGAGTTCTCAGGGTCTTCTGCTTTTACACTGCTTTGTCTTCCAAAATAAAGTTCCTGTTCTCTCCACAGTCCCTGTTTCTCTGGCTGAACCACAACAGGAGGCTTCAGGCAGTACCACAGAGTTGGGGTAAGTAATAACTTCTAAATTAATCTCAAAGCAAGATGACTTCAGTTGCAACAATCTTCTCTTGCTGCTTTAATGCAAAATGAAAGACAACCAAACCCCACTGGAAATGCAGGTTACTTTTTGAAGGCACAAATACCATTTTGTGGCAGCATCCTTATCTTGACAGCTTCAAGGAAAGACCTGAGAAGGAAGCTGTTGTATTACCTACGGTGCTTTGTACAGCAGCATGGGTCCTTTCTCTGTGTCCTCTGGTTTTCCTGGAAAAAGAATTTTTCTTCTCTTAAATAAATGCCAAAGATGATGCTGAATAAGGGCCACTTTCTGACCATGTTCTCTGCAAGCTCCATGGTCCCAGTGGGTAGGTCTATCCCATAATTTAAGGCCATCCTTGCATTACATGCTGAATGGACTTCATGATCCCCTCGGCTTCATCACATTTGGGTGCTTAATATGAAACCTGCTGTCTGCAGGTGAGCTCTGTGGCAGGAGGACAGGCAGGGCACACAGCCGTGCTAATGACCAGCTGGCCACTAAGGACAGTCCTTACTGAGTGGTAACAATGGCTCTTTCTTGGAGGTGAAAACAGTTACTCGGGTAAGAGCAGGAAGAATGAGGGTTTCCCCAGGGAAATGTATAACTGATCTAGACACATGGTAAAACCTCTTTTAGCAGCTTGATCTTGCAAAGATGAGGGAGCTCCAGCTGTACCAACATCTAAAGAACACCAGTCCATGCAGCAGTATTCTGTGGTTGCTTCCCCTAAATAATATAATAGATGCATTTGGTGGAGAAAACCTGAGGAAATGATGTGGTGGGGTGACCCTGACTGGACACTAGGTGTCCACCAAAGTGGATGTCACTCCCCTCATCGGATGGACAGGGGAGAAAAAATAGAACAAAAGGCTCGTGGGTCAAGAGAAGAGTGGGGAAAGATCACTCACAGATTACTGTCATGGGCAAAACAGACTTGGGGACATTAGTTTGATTTATTACCAATCAGATCAGAATAGGGTAATAAGAAATAAAATTAAATCTTAAAGCACCTTTCCCCCACCCCTTCCTTTTTCCTGGCCTTAACTTTACTCCTGATATTTGCTACCTCCTCAATTGCATAAGGGGACAAGGAATAAGGGTTGGGGTCAGTTCATCACATGTTGTGTCTGCTGCTCCTTCCCCCTCAGGGAGAAAACATGTCACACTCTTCCTCTGCCTCAGTGGGAGTCCCTTACACAGGCTGCAGTTCTTTCCCTGTGGGGTCCTGACAAGATCCTGCTCCAGCGTGGGTTTCCCACAGGGTCACTGCCTCCTTTGGGCATCCACCTGCCCTGGTGTGGGGTCGTCCACAGTCTACACATGGATGCACCTGCTCCAGTGTGAACCTCCAGGGTCTACAGGGGACTGTACCATGGGCTGCATAGGAATCTCTGCTCTGGTGCCTCGAAAACCTCTTCCTGCTTCTTCACAGACCTTGGTGTCTGCACCATTGTTTGTCCCATATGTTCTCACTCCTCTCTCCAGCTGCTGTTGCACAGTGGGTTTTCCCTTCTCCCACTGGAGGTAGTACCACTGTCACTAATGGGCTCAGCCTTGGCCAACGGTGGATCTGTCTTGGCAGATGGCATTGACTGTGTCAGGCATGGCAGATGTAGCAGCTCCTCACAGAAGTCACACATGTAGTCCCCCCTGCCACCAAAACCTTCCCCCACAACCCCAAAGCTGATAAAGCTGCATCCCCACCTGGTGTAAGCTGGCGATTTCCATTGGTTTGAAAAGCTTCCTGCCAACTCAGAGCAGCCAGGTATCTGGCCCCAAAGCTGCTGCTGCTGCTGTGTCAGTTCTCTGAGTAGTATTGCTAAAACTGCAAGAGGGCAAGCACCCCTTGAACTTGCAGATCACACTTCCTTGGCATTGGAGGGACCTCAGATAACTGTAATAAAAGTGTTCATAAGATGAAACACAAAAGTCACAAGCCCCTTTGAAAATTTTGGCTCGGAAAAGGTGCCTGTGTGGCTGGGTATCCTGGGGTATCTCCTACTTCTCCGCTTACACAGACAGAAGGGTCTGCAGGGAGGGCTCTGTTTTCTGGTGGCGATGAGAAAAGAGAAAAGTCTGGAGTATTTCCAAGATTATCTCTGTGCTCCCACAACATCAGCTTGGTGAAGAGATTTCAGCAAATGGAGAATTAAGCAGTGTGCTGGGAAAGACATGGGAATTCTCTGAAGACTAATTCATCTGCTGTGAGTCACCTTGTGGGCTTCCCTGCTTCCACCTTCACCTGCAGAGACACTTCATGCCCTCTGTTTTATCTCCCTAAGGTAAATGCCTCTCAGCATCCTATCCCCTTCTTTACAGCAGAGCTGAGCTGGAGTACCTGGGGGAACAGGCCATTTCCCCTATCCCATTCCTATCTTCAGAGCCCAAAAGATGTCATGGTGATGTTAGTTCACCTCCTCCTCTTACTTTAGGAAAGTGACTTTTGATGTACTAAGTAATAAAGACCCAGCCACTTTTTTTTTCTTCTTCCGAGATTCATAAGCTCTCATTCTTATCTTGTCACTTTTTGGGGTCCCACAGAGAATACTGCAGCCACAGCATCACATTCTCCCATGAATCCACCTTACCCCTTGTGACTACAGCTGTTTCTGTGTTAATTACCCTGCCTAGCTCTGTTGGTTGAGTGCTTTTGTTATTAAATAAACACTGCTGTTCTGTTGGCCTCTGGTGAATTTCTGGAAGCGCTATCCAAACACTTGGAGCATCCTGCTGCCTCTACCTCTTGTGGGATAGATGTATGGAATAGGATTTCCTGAGGGTCTGTATTTTCTCCGTTAGTGTTGCTCAGGAGGAGAGTGTATTAGGCACTTTTCCCACCTGTGTAGGAGGGCTAAAATGAAAAATATATATTCTGTGTTTCTATAGGATAAAGAATGTCTTTGAAAAATAATGGTCTTCCATCATTGTTTAGGTGGAGATGTATGCAAAAAAAGACTTGCAAACCCAGCTCCAAATGGTTTCTGCACCCAGTTTGTGCAGGTTCAAGTCAAAAGGTTCTTGCTACCTCCATTTCTCTTTGGTGTGAGAAATGTGCATGTCTTTTTCTAGCGGTGTTTGATTTTGCCTTTGCTACTTAATTTTCCAAACACAGGGATCTAGGCTCAACCTTTGCAGATTGAACCAGCATTTGATAATTTCACCCAGACTGTTTTACACATTGTTGCCAGAGATGATCAACCTGCCTCTGGAATTTAGTGGGTTGCTCCAGAGTTATTGTGTGCTACAGCTGGTTGAATAATGAGGAAATCTGGATGACTCTCTCCCCCTGAATGAGATTCATGGCTATTCACAGAGGCATTGCCACTTATTAGTCACCAATATCCCAGTGACTGCTGGGAATTTATGAAAATGTTTGCAAATTTTAAATGGTTGAAGAATACATTCTGGAAATGAGTTATTTGCCATTTGTCATTCACTGGCCTCCTTTTTGGAGGCATATCTCACATACAAGTTTCAGTCATTGAGTCCAAGTACAAAAATTATGCCATATGACTATTCACACATCACGAGTGACTGGGAACCAAAGTGAGCCATTTGTGAACAAATTGCATTTTGGAAATAATTTATCTGCACTAACTGGCAAAGATTTATAAACATGACTTGAATTGTGCATGTTTGGAGCAAGTCTACTTTTCCCTGATGCTTTCTTCTTCTGTCCAAGAACCTCATTTTCGATTAGGATACATGATATATAAACACATAAAATTTTAGTCTCTTGCCTGTGCCATTGGGAAAAAAAAAATCTTCAAAATATGAGCAGGATATAACCCATACAGTAATGCCATTCTGATCCCACAAATAACCTGGTACCTGCAAGACACTGTCTCATTCATCTCAGATGAACCTGGTATTTGAAATTTAATGAGATTTAGAATGATGATGGCTGAAATATTAACATTTGTATTTCACTGTTTATTAAAGCCTGCAGGAAAGGTGTGTATGAGAGATGGCCACATTTGAAAGACTAGGAAAACCTGGAGCAAGAAGCAATTTATAAGCAGGATGAGCCTGCAAGATGAGTGGAGCTTGGGAATATTCCCTTCCCTTGATTTTTGCATCTTCAGTCCCTGCTTATGAATATTGAACCCTTTGACTAGTTGATGAATGATTCATCAACACAAGCACACACGCAGAGCAAAATAGGGAAAGTGTTTGCTTTCATGAGTTTTGTTTAACCACTGTTTTGCTTGAGACAGAACAGAACTTAAGGTGCATGGGGTGATTGCCAACGAGGTGTAGATGCTGCAAGTCCCACGGCAAGTTTAATTTTGAATGGTACTTCACTTTCCAGGAGAGCCTAGTCGTGACTTTTGTGCTCTGATGGGCAGATCATGGGAGGAGATTGGTTTCACGCAGCACGACTCTGATCCTGTTATCCTCCTCAGAGAGCTTTGCAGTGTAGCTCTACACAGGGTGCTGTTTTGATCATGCATTTTCTTTGCAACACAGTTGTATCATATGTCTGTCTTAATAATCTCACTCATTATTTGCAGAAAAATATAGAGGTGTCCTATGAACTCTGGGTTGGGATAAAATAAACCCTTTAATCCTTTCAGTCAGCTCTTGCAGAAACTACAACACGCCTGCAAGATAGAAAGTCTCTCCATGCAGTCCAATTCTAGACCACAGCAGTGCTCCAGAAGGACTGGGGAGGAGGTGGGGATAAATAGATTTAAGAACATATCCTACGTTCATGGCTGAGCAGTGGTATAACTACAAATACGACAAACTTCTCATTCACCTTTTCTTCTAACCTGTGAGATGGAGCCCAGTGCTGGCAATGTATCTGTCAGAAGGAGTCACGCAAAATGCTCCGTTTGCACACAAGTGGTGTGTGACACCCTGGCATCGGAGAGTGACCACTGCCATGAGACAGAGGGCAAGACGGAGGCCTCACTGCTGGGAAAAGTGAGGCAGGAGCCGTCTATCAGAGGGCTATGAGTTGTGCATGGCTCTTTACAGCTACAATGAAGGAGCTGGTGCTGGGAGGAGGCAGAGGTGTTTCTGTATCCCTGCTGGCGGACAGGAGCTGTGATATCTGCTCCCCTCTCTGCAGCTTCATGTCTCTTCCTTCCCCAGCGCATCTGTGTGATGAGGGTAATGATAGTTACCTACTTCCATTTGGGAGGAGAGACGAACCAGACTGTGGGAAGAGTAAGGAAAAGAGTAGTCCGTCCGAATACCAGGGAGCATCTTATGAGGAAATCTGTTAGTGCATGACTGAAGCAAAGAAGACACTGAAATCAGATGCTTGGACAATATAAGGTCAGTCAGAGGAAAAATGGGAAATGTTTTAAGAGGGAACATACAGAAAAGAGGAACATTCTTTCAGGAGACAAAATGAAGAAGTGGATAAAAACTGTTAGGGCTTTCCTGTCTTTAAAGTCCTTGATTGTGCAGATGGGGGGTTGCTTACCCTGCTGTCGCTGGCTCCGTTTCAGTAATGGCCACAACACTCTGTGTGTAGCTGGGGAAAAATAATAATAGAACAATCTGGAAGTAATGAGTCAAGGATAATATAAGATGACAGTAATTAATTCTTTGAAATAAAATTCCACAGGAGGGGAAAAGAAAACAAGCAGAAGGAGGGTTGGGAATGATGCCAGATGGGAAGCCCAGGGGACAATTCTGGGAGCATACAAACTTGAAATCATTTGGAAATCCATGCACATTCTTAGGGGAGGACCATAGTTGGGCTGAAAGTTCCCAGTAGAACATCTGAATTTTTAGGTTAAGTTGCCTATTTTGCTTGGGAAGCATGACTTTAGTATAGATATCTGCTGTGTTTATCACCTTCCAACGAGTGTTCATTTACTTGTTTGGTTTATAAAGGAAGTTTCTGGGGCTACAGAAGCAGAACACAGTCTGAAAAATACTACACTGACAAATGGTCTGGCTTCCTGGTCCTGATCTCCTGCTTGTTCCTACCGAGTGTGTGTATGTTAACATGTTTGTCCCTAAATCAATCTGATATCCTGCTTATTTAGACTTCTTAAACTTACACAAATTTTAGAAATTGTAACAAATATTTTTAATACAATTTTTTTGTGACTGACTTTTTGGTGACAGTCTAGAGCAGTTAGAACCTAAGAGCTGGGTATAGACACAGTGAATAAATACAGTGAAGCAAAGTCTCAGACAGTTCAGGATTTGAAATTTTTGCAGGATCCATGTGCAGCCACTTGTGTTCTCCTGACCTATAAGTTAAAAGCCTTCTTCTATGGCTTCAGAATCAACAAAGGATTCAGGAATTTCCATCCCTTTTAGTGACATCTTAATTTACCATGAATGGGACTGATCTTGGAGGCTCAGGGTTTGCCATCCATGGTCAAGGGCTCTGCTGTAGGTGCAGAAATCTGAGTCAGTCCCTGCTTATGGCTTTGGGGTCCTTATTGCTCTGAGATCACATCTCATTTCTCCATGGAAGTGAACAATGTTTTGTATGAATTCCATGTATACAGGTGCAGCTTCTGCACCTGTATACCCCAAGGTCCAAACTCCTTCTGAATCTGGAAGACCTCAAGGCAGTATTTACAACAACCCTTGTTCTGAATTATCAGGGAGGCTTAGTACAAGCCTCTATCAGCCTCAGTGTTCAGACCCCTTAATTTGGACTAGAGTCTCTCTAAGGGCTGGCAGCAGCAGCCGCAGCATGCTGTGATTTGCAATGCAGATCAGTTGCCAGAGGCTGAAATAACATACAATTTACAAGGTATTTATTTTTGGCCCTCTGAAATCAAGCCTCAGAGCTCACCTGTTTTTGTTTTAGAAGAACAACAAGAGATTGCAGCAAAGAGGGTGTATGCTAGGAACAGAAGGAAAGCTACCTAGGCTGTGTGCACTGTGCACAGTGGGAAAGCTACCCCCAAAACCCATAGACAGTGCAACTCATTTTCCCTGCAAAAGACTGATACACACTGAAGACATTCACATAGGGCTGGCAAGTGTCTAGTGAGGGTGTCCGAGGTACCAAAGACATTTAGAGGACCAAACTTGGGCAGCTAAATTGCTCCTGGCACATTTGGCTGCACAGTGCTGGGCTGCATGGAGGTCTAAGCCATTTCCACACCCTTGAACAGTGACTGGTGTGCATTGGTATGAAAAAGGTGCTGCGTTCCACCAGACCAGTCCCAAGGGAACTGGCAGGTGCTGGAGTGGCTGTGGTGCTCTTGGGCCAACTGCTTCAGGTCAGCCTGGCCCCAGCTCCTTCTCTGACGGCACTTCTCCTTCCTGCATGCTCTCAGTTGCCACAGGTTAATTTTCTGAGTGCAAAAGTGAACAGGGTTGTGCTCTGCTTCTTCCCAAGGATGGGATGTCTGAGATG
The DNA here is from genome assembly GCA_013397975.1 of Machaerirhynchus nigripectus. Classification (NCBI taxonomy): domain Eukaryota; kingdom Metazoa; phylum Chordata; class Aves; order Passeriformes; family Dicruridae; genus Machaerirhynchus; species Machaerirhynchus nigripectus. The sequence continues at coordinate 96,331 of VZRQ01001710.1, read as the reverse complement.
GATGATGGTGTGTGCTGGAAGGCCAAAGGATCTTAACTTCAGGGAGGTCTGCAGATGTTAAAGGAATAAGATTGGATGGGAACAGGGGCTCCACAAGGTGTTTTCAAGGTCATGCTTAGCCAACTATCAACTCCAAATGTTGAAGGCAAAAATATGACTTCTGGCCTTCTTTGTCCACCACTACTCCCTGAGTTTCATCCTTTCAGGCAGAGCACGGCTTCCTGTTTCCCTTCTCATCCCACCTTCTTGTTTTCCTCTCCCCAACACCTGTCACACACTCTTCTTCCCTTTCCTTCCCTGAATATTTTAACATCAAGTTTTGATGTCAGCCTACAGACAGAACATCTCTTATTCCTGCATAAAAATGGTGGGAAGTACAGCCTTACCCCATACAATCTCTTTTCTCAAAATCATCAAAGCTGGTAGCAGCATCACTCTCTTGCATCCTGCCTGCAGGTTTTGGTTTTTCACAGATGGAGTTTTCATTTAATCACGCTCAGACTGAATGAAAGCAAGCACTATTAATTAAACAATGGCCCATCTGGTGCACTGCAAATATCTACAACACTGGGAGATTAATATCAATTATATCAGAAGCTGGAGGGATGCAAGAACCTGCAGAGATACGCTCTTTGGGTTGTGTTAGAAACCAGGCAGAGGAAGAGTGTATTCCTGTGGAGACATCTCTGGGCAGGGAGCAGTGAGCATCTGATCCTGTCGCCAGCTGTGATGCCAATGTTCTTTCTGCAGCTGGACAAGCCGCGCCCGTGAAGGTTTCTTCAGGTGAAAGTTGGGGCAAATGCAGTGTGTTACTCCCAGTTGTACCTTTGAAAACACATCCTGTATTCCTGTACCCTAGAACTCCTCCACTACAAAATCCTTTCTTCAATACGTGTTTTAGGAGCTGTGGAGAAAATCTACAAGGGCTAGGGATAAAACCTGCAACATCTGGTTTGCAATCCCTAGTTGTAGTGTTTTAGTTCAGTGTGGTGTTCAGCCCCAAACCAGAAACTCTCCTGTTACCAGTTCTAGTTCTCTCTCAAAACACAAAATTGTGAGCATGCTGATTTGGAAAACAGATTGTTTTTTCTACCAATCATGCCCCAGCCCACTGGCACAGCCCAAGACATCCCAGATTTCTCACGTGCATCATTCTGTAGCAGCAGCTATCCAGAAATTCAGGAAGGTGGATTGTTGTGGTGGCACACAGCTGATTTCTGTCACATGTGTAGCAAGTCTGGCACATGTGGTGCTGGAGCTGTGCAGATGAAAAGAAATAATTTTTGGACATGTTGACCCTCCACTTTTGACTGTGGTGGCAGCAGTGGGTGTGTGTGCAGTTTAATCACGGCAGAGCATGTCACTGGATTTTCTTATGAGAGCACGAAGAGATGGGACTAGACTTAAAAAGGAAAAAAAAAAAAGAAACCAGCTCTGTCATATTATTTTTAGAGCAGCTGGCTCTATCAAGGTATAGAGTTGTGTGCAGTAAACACTGGCTGACTTAGATGAATAGCTATTCAATCAGAGAGGGAGAAGTGCCACTTCACAGTAAGGAAGGAAAACCTATGTCTCTGCTAGAAACAGTGACCGTAGATTCGTTATCAGATGTGTGAGCTTTTCTATCTCCTACGTTTAGCTTTCTGTGACAATTAAACTTCACAAATGTGGCTTCTTGAGCAGAAGTTCCCTGCCTAAGACCCCAGCTGACAACTCATGCTGAGCCTTGTTTCCCTGAAAGGTAAAACTGATTTTCAATTACAAGTCAGTGGACTTTTTGCTTGAATGGGAATGAAGTCAATCAGAAGTCAATACTTTTTTCTTCCGTTACTAGATTTCAAAAATCATTTTGGCTTTGGGCTGAGTAAATCCAATGTCAGGCACATTGGCCTGCTCAGATTTAAAGCTGTTTTGGCCAGATGGAGTAAAGCAAGGATGGGAGAACTGAGTTGGAACAAATAGAAACCATCCCAAATCCTCAGACTTAATAATAAGCTTGGCTTGACAGGGTTTGGAGGCTAGAGAAGTGTTTAGATGAAGAAATACTCTTTTGCATTTCTTCACTCTGGAAAGGGTCTTTGGGAGTTTTCTGTCCCAGATGAAGCTGTAGGATATATCCATGCTTCTAATGGGGATGCTGACTCCCTCAGTGGAGAGTTTCAAGAGAAGGTCATGCAGCTTTGTGCTGCTCGGTGCAAGGATGGGGTCCAGGTGCAGCTTGGTTCTATCATCTGCGACTTATTCTGCCTCCTGCTCCATGGAAAATAACGGTGCCCCAGCGGAAGACAGGTCATGTTTGCAGGCTGTGGAGCTGCCAGCCCTCTTGTGACACCTGAATGCATTAGGGAGGAGTTGTCCTTGTGTTGACACAGAGGGATTTGAATGTGGCTCGCTTGTTCTTGTGAAAGTCAGACTTCCTACTCCACAGACTCCAATGGAAAAATCTCTCTTTTTGATCTATTTTTTTCTCATCTGTGGAATTTATTCCATTTATTCTATTCCATTCATTTTATTCTATTTATTTATTTATTTAATTTAGTTTAATCAGAAAGATGAGGAAGAACAGTTGAATGCCTAGAAAAAAGGAAGGAAAGGAAATTAAAGCTCAAATGTTGCTTAGCAGTAATGCTTTCTTCTCTGTGCTATAGGGTGTTCCTGAGAGTAAAAACTGAGCAGGAAGTTGTAGATGAGGAAACTTACAGAGAACTGACATTTTCAGAAGCCTTCCAGATTTAGGAACACAAGGAACAAAGAAATAAAGTTGACCCTTGTTGATGCAATAAACCCATGCAAGGTTTTGTGAGATTTTCAGGTGAAATTTCTTGTAGAACAGACACAAGGAAGGAAGAATGTCTCATATTTGCTCTAGACTAATAGTATAGATCTGAGTAGGCTAATTATTTTCTGCTGACCTCATCAATCTCAGGTGGAATTGGTGTTCTCAGCTATTTGAGGGTAAGGTCTCTTTGGCAGAGACTGGGTTAGATGGGATTGTAGCCACCTCTGAAATAAGACTTGGGTGTAGTACAAGCCACCCTGATCTTGTTTACACATTTGTCCCCTTGTAAATTCTACATTTTTATTTTTATTGATGCTTTTACAATTTGACAAATATTTTTCTATGAAGAGAAACATAATTAACTTAAGTAATTTATATTAATCAGAAAGGGGAAGACTCATGCAAAACAGGTAATTTTGCACTGAACAGATCGAGTAACCTAATGAATATAGATGATGCTGATTTATGTGTTTACAGAAAAGTANGGGGGGGGGGTGGAGAAAGAAAACAGTCCAGGAAAATGGAGTGTTAAATGATGTTCTATGATTTCTGTGGAGTCCTGCTCAAGAAGTGTTTCAAATGTAAATGCAGCTTTTCAATGTGCTTAATGGGACTAAATTACTCAGAAAGAAAAACCAAAACATTATAGAGTCACTGTTTCTAAATGATGGGCTGACCCTCGCTCCCATAAGTGAGCCACATTTTTAAGTGTTTCCACTAATTTTTTTCACTAGGCTTTGTAGGCTGAGGACACATTTCTATCAGGAAGAAGGTGCATTTTGCAAAAACTAATGTCAAGCTCACTAGCTTCTTTTTAGGACTTGCATCAAATACTAGTAGGAAAAAACGTAGTGTTGAAATGTCAGCCTCATGGAATTAATGACAGAATATACATGGGGTTTAAAGGTGACAGACTCTCCTGTAATGCACTGGATAGCTGTACAACCAGATGCTATGTAGATGGAGAGGAATTATCCCTTATCCCATTTGGTACCCTAAAATGTGCATATTGAAGGCATTGTGGGTGTGTGTAGAGTGAAAAGCATCTTGGTCTTTTATAGAACTGCTAAAATCTCTACAATAAATGATTTACCTTCAAAGATATTTCTACCTTAGCATCTCAGACCTGGCACAGGCACTTGAATCTTCAGGGGGAAGCTAAGAAAGTCCTGATGAACCCCCAGCAGCTGCACGATGGACTCTCATGTTTCTTCTCTCTTGAATGAAACAGGCAAATCCAGGCACAAGGGTTTCCTTAGCTTCACATCTTCAAGAGGAGTCATTACCTCCAACATTCGATGCCCTTTTATCAGAACCTGTTACAATAACTCTGAACAGAGCAGTCTCAGATTCACAGCTTTGTTTGCTCAGGTTGCCTAACACGACTAGATTTTGGAGGCATATTTTATTAATCCTTTAAACAATCAATAATGAAGAGGAATAAACTTTGTTGGAAAGCTCCTTTTCTCCCAGAGGCTTTCAGAGAGGTTTGCAGACTGCCTGCAGGGAGCACAAAGCGGCCGTTTAACAGTGTGCAGCTTAATGTGTGCTGAAAAGTAAATGAAAAATATCACTTGCTACTTCATCTTCAGCAGAAAATGTGGGGAGATGAAATATAATGATTCTGTAATGTTTCTGCAGGCATTTGTCCAAGATTGCAAAACACCGATACTGCTATCGTGAAGGATGGGGCTCGAGTGGCACTGAAAGTAAATTCAGCTTTAGCTAAACCAGCCCATTTGAACTTTTAATGTGTGTTGCCTGCCCTTGCTGGTGTGGGCGTACTGCAGATATGGATGCTTTTCCTTCAGCAGCAGGCACCTGGCAGCACTAAGGTGGGCACCTCCAGGGGTTTGATCTGAAAATAGAGCAGGCATTTCTACTGTGGTGGTTATTAGCACAGGCACCAGGTGCTTTGTGAGAGGTTTGCACCTCTGTCAGCAAAATGCTGCCATCCAGACTAGATGTTTTCTAACGATCAAGCCAAAGATCATTCACAGGAATGAATCAGGAAAGCCCTAATGTCTCTGTGATGGGGAAGGCTGGCCTAGGTGAGCAGACTGTGTTTTCTTTCTGGCTCTGCTGTTTGCAAAATGCTTCACAGTTCAGGTTCACAGTCCTGATTTTTGGATTACAAATTGTTTTGCTCCCAAAGGAGGGATCCATGCCAGTGCTTAATTTTCAATACCATTTGCTTCAATGTTGCAATTCAGGCTTTTCTGCAAATATGTACTAAGGACTGTCCATTTTTATTTCAGTCTCAAAAGCTGCTGAACAGTTTATTCAAAGAATTCTAATGAATAATAAAAAATATTACTCACAAGCGGAGAGAAGGCCTGGAAATCTTAATTGAAAAGCTTTTTAAAATTATAAATGATTGAAAGACCTCCTGGCTTTCTGGGATCTGAGCCACCAGGACATATTTCACTGTCTCAAGCCTTGTTACTGATTATGCTTACAAGATTGTTACTGGTTATGCTTTGCAGGGAGTTGTAAGAGACAACCCTCTCTGTCTGCTAAGATCTCTTAAACCCCTCATGTTAAACATGGGAGACACCTTGAAAGAATGAGCAAAACTAGGATACAGTGGGGAGTAAACACTGGCAACTTAGACTGTTAAATTACTAGAGAGCCAGTCAGTACAAACCTCTTTCTGCACCTCTGCAAGGGGTCTTTATGGAGGTTTTATTCTGGTTGAAGCAGATCTCTTCCATTTGCACCTGTGAAAACCTTCTGAATCTAGGCAAAACCTGAACTACTGCTCTGGTACAGGTCATGCCACCTCAGGTATGTTATTGCTATTATTAGTAGTAGTAGTACTAAATCTGTTCACTGCTGGTTGAACAACGCTTTGGAGTGTGCAGTTATCCATGGGAAGCTCTGAACCACCAGACCCTTGGAACAGAAATGGAGAAAAGCTAATCAACAATACATTCGATGCTTTGTGATTCGTGCACACTTGCGAAAATCCCAGACAATTGCTACTCTTTGTTTCACTGTTTAGCATCTTCAACAAAGAATACAAAAGCCCACAAAAAGAGTCCCTATTGAGTGTTGTGAGAACAGCAGTCAGTTTTCCACAACTTTTAGCTTCTCGTGGTCCCCTCTTTCTGCCTTTCAGAGAACACGTCAGTGGTGCTGAGCAGCAGATAAGTGGTGTCTGGGAGAAGCTCTAACAACGCCGGCTCCGCGGCAGCCTCCCACGCACAGCTGAGGTGGCACAGTTTGAAATGTGCTCTGCTTTTCTACACAGGAGTGGGGGTAAGGCGGACTGGTGGGAGTTAAAAACCCCCAGCTTCTGGTTTGTTTTTCAGAATAAGTTTTAATTAGATAATTGCTCCTGTAGAGGCCCATCTGCATTGCCTGAATTCAGTTTTATTTCTTTTTAAACACTGCCACCTATTTCCATTCCTCCTTCCTCCTTATCACATGAGCCTGGCTATGGTTTTAGCTATTCTGTCCCTGAGTATCTTTACAGCTGAGATGGTCTCTGCATCTCACTGACCCCTTCTGGTGTTTTCTGTCCTTCACACTACATATTTTGGTAGCTGGGAGAGACAATAAAGTTATTTCTCATCTGAAGAGAAGAGCTAAAAGTGATAATCAGAGTACAGCAGAGCTTTTGAATTCCAAAGTGCTTTGCCTACACCTGCACTGCAGGTGACAGGTGACAGTTTTTATTTTCTAACCTGAGGAAAAACTGCCTGCCTGTGCTGAAAGGGACATTCCAGCCATTGCATGCCGGGGACCATGCTGTGCACAAGAGAGATGGTCTTATTTCTGTAGACATGCTGCTTCACACTTTAGCCCAACTAAACAGTCAGATGTGATCCCAAAAGACACAAGAAACCCCTGGCTGCTAGGAAAACTTCAGGGATACAAACAGTGTTTTGGTGTTTCTCTTTTGAAAGTGATACCTAGTTTTGTCTGGTACTGAAGAGACTTTTGAAATAGGGGCCATTTCTGAAGTTCTGTGATCATGAACTTTCTGCTGGAAATGTGTCTACCTTGCTAGATGGGCTACTTAAGTCAAATTCCTATATAGAAAAAGGTGGCAAATATTAGCAAAAAACATTTGCCCTGAGGCAATGGTACCACTTACGCTGTGCTCATATGCCTTTTAAAATACCCTTGGCAAAAAAGTGCAAACAATTTCACTATCACTGTTGTCACTGATTTTGATCTTACTAAGACTTTACACTCACCTTCACAGTTCATGAGTAGATCTCACATTATTGTGCAAATATGAGCAAATAATAATCGTTTAAGTTTCCAGATAAAAAAGGTGACACTATATGAGGAAATTGGTAAACTCAAGGTTGACTGTAGATGGGAGTTCAGGTATTTTGTTGTATATCTTTGCTCCCCTAAAATGTGCCTCTCTCCTTCTTTCTTCCCTGAATTTGCACTTCCTATCTTGTATTCTTGTACACTGTCCTCAGGAACTGTTGAACAGCTAACACATTCCTCACCTGAGGGGTTTCACTCATGTGGTTAAATTGTCCCTATGTTTCGAAGTTCACAGAGCATTTTGAAGCTTTTTCTTGAAAGAAAACGTTGTTCCAGTAGCTATTTCTGGAGACAGGATCATGCCAAAATGACCTTGACTTTGAATACACTTCTGAATCCAAAAGTTACTAGAGTTAAAATGCACTAGATTTAAAAAAAAAGCAGCTGGATCTTTGGTCAGGAAATCCAAAACTTTGATGTTTGGCTGCATTTGGAGTCCTTTTCTAGCCAGTTTCAATGCTGAGGATCCTGCTGTTACACAGTGGTTGTCCACAGAACATGCATCAGTAACTCCTCTTTTTCTGGGGGTCTATTGTTTAATATCCAGAAAAGCTGAGAAACACAATGAGTATTTCTAGATAGTTGCTTTCCCATGAAAATAATTGCTATTGCTGGCACAGTGCTCCTTGGCATTGCTGGAAGGCTCGGTGTGATTTGGACAAGACAAGAACCATCAGTGTCACTCAGAAGTTAGTGTGCAAGGACCTGCAACAAAACTAGGGAAAAGGCTGGAGAAGTTTTTTGCCTTTTTTTTTGTCAGAGAAGACTGCTAAAATGGTCTCTTTGTGATCAAATGTAGCTCTCACACCATTTTTATTACTTTCAGTTGTAAGGATCTCATGACTACTATGCAGTGAGCACAGTTTCTGTGGTTATCAGATGTCCTTTTATATTAGTTTCTCATGTGCTGTTTTAAAACTATACCTGCACCTAGCACTTCACCTACAAATTGAGTTTTAACTCTGCATGATGGCAAAACAGGAGCAACAAAATTCTTATAATTCCTGTCAGATGCCCTTGAGCAGCTCTAAACTGGAGGTGGAGTGGTGGTGGGTGAGGGGCTTTTGCCACCAAAGAAGAGAGACTTACCCAGGACTGAATGGGCAATGTATTCATATTCCCATACCATTACTCAGATATTCTCAGACAATTAGGCTGGGGAAATGAATTTAAAATTGAATACTCTTTAGTACAGACTCTTGAAATTACTTTTATTAATCAACACTGATGTTTAAAACATTTTTTACATAATAATGTCATAATTTTTGCTGTTAAAGAGAGTAGCAGGGAACCTAACAAAGGCTTGGGAGCTAATGAATCTGATTTTGTATTCCACGTGTCATGGCCCAGAAACCAGGCTCTGACAGATTTCTTTATTGAACCTTCAGTCAGGCTCTTTGAGAGAGTCATTCTGTAAATGAGGGTTTGTAAGCCGTGACCATGGAAAAGGTTCATTGCCCATAACAGTGGATGGTTCAAGGGCCTGATTAATAGTTGTGAACAAATACTTTCACCTTGAAGGTCTCCAATTCAGGTTTAGCCCAGGCTGGCAGTGACAGCAACTTCTTTGCTTCTCAGAACTGTAAGGGACAAGAATGATAGACAGAAAATCATGTGGCAAATTACACCACAAAAATATACGCTGGGGCCAAGAGGGAGAACTCTCAGATCTCTAGGGACATCTTTTGTAAGGGTTTAGCTTGTCTGGTAATCTTCCCAGAGGTCAATTGTTTTGGAAGGCTCTGTGATGCCTATGGAGAAGCCTCTCTCACAATGTGGTCTCTTTAGGGAGCCTAAACGAACTAATTAGCTTAACTGGGTCATGTAACTACTGTCCCAAACATGAGTCCTGGTGACAGGTTTGCTGGGAAGACTGAGGAGCATTTGGGTGACACTGAGAAGTGTTTCTGCCATGCTGTGTGTACTGTGGCACATCAAGTTTTGTGCACAGAGCGCATGAGCTTTTAGCACTTCCTTGGCAGGGGTATTTTCTATTTCTCTCTGCTATTGTGTCTGTTCCTGGGTTTGGCGTCCATCTGCAAGACTGCCAGGACAGAAGCTGGTTCCTGCAATCATACAGTGCTTGAATCATTGAAGAGAGCTGAGCCTCTTACTGCCTCTGATTGCTATTAAAAATGCAACATGTTGTGCAGTGGATGAGGAGGAGATAATTTCACTGATGCTGCTCGTGCTGATCCTATTGTGTTGAAAGATTTCAGGAACTAACTTATGACTGTGAAGAAGATGTGAATGCAGCAAATGTTCCAGCTCTGGTTTCTTATGAGCATGTGAAGGTTTGTTTGTGAAATGAGAGACTGGCCCTGATGAAATCAAAGGATTCCATCTTTAAACTGGTTTAAACACACCTCCTGGGCTAATTGGCTAGTTAAGAATCCACTGACGATTAGGAGGAAGAACTTCATGCTTGTATTCTTTCTTGAATCAGTGATACGGCCAGATGTCAGCTGAGGCGGGAAGACCAAATAAAGGTCACACAATGAAGTGGGTCTGCAAGAACAGGGAGAAAAGTGTGAGGAGGCAGCTTATTGCTGATTATGCATCAGCTAATCATGCCGTTAATCAGAAAATCAAAACCAGACTGCTGGATGATAGGGTAAGTGCACTAATTCATATTAGCAGCAGAGGGAAAGAAGGGCGAGTGTGACTGGTGTGTCTTCCTCATACTGCTTTCCAAGTAGCTTGGCAGGCAAAATTGAATTTTACTTTGCAAAAATTATTCTTCACTATGATATTTCCTTATGCTTCCCAAACACTCTTTACTATGTACCTTCAAAGTACATAATAAATTTCATTAATTTACCTTCAAAACATGCTCTACTCTGCTTAGCATCTACTTGTCTTTGCTTTTGCACCATTTGTCCATGTTATTATGGAATTTAGGGCATGAATGGCAAAATGTGAATTTAACAGTGCACCACTCACAACTGGTATGAACTGTCAACTGCTAATTATTCATTAGGAAAGGTCATGGATAACTGTGAATAACAGACACATCTGAGAGTTTTCCAGTCTGCCTCTAGACATTTCATAAGTACCAAAATGGTGACATTCATTGTATGATTTATTTGTTGTGAAATGTTTACTTGGCTCTGCTCCCACATCTATAACACCGAGCCAACAGCAGTAGCACCCTAACAGACTTTCTCGTGAGATATCCAGGGCTTCCTTTTTCAAATCTCTTCAGCAAATACAAGAAAAACAGCTTTTTTCCTGACATTTTAGTATTTCCACTGCTGTTCGATCCCAGAAGCCCAGAAGCATCAGAAAAACAAAAGCAAATGAACAGAGAAGGGATTCCTTAAAAGACATCTTTCTCAAACAGAAGTCATTGGTAATCAGCAATTACTTCATCAAATCCAGTTGGTGCCTGGGTGCTGGTTTGCAGGAAATCACAGTGAACAGTTCTACCACTACCTTTGGGATCCTGCCAATTTTAAAGCCTCCAATGAAACCTCAGGTGAACATCTAAGGGTGAGGTGGAAGCAGTACTGACATTTTTCCTAAACCATTTCTTCCGTATGGCTGGAGATAAGTAAAATGTGTGTTGTTGGTACCCTGCAGCAGCAGCCCTGTGAGAAACCTCTATTTAAAGAGACCTGTGGACACCCAGTACCGTGCTGTCAAAACTGAAGCTGACCCTGTGTAGCCCTGCTGTCAGCTTGGGCTTCAGACCTTCTCTTGCCTCTTCAGTTACTGAATACTGTGTGAGGACTGTCAGCTCAAGCTCTCTGGGGTGGTTTTCAGAGTTGCTGGTTCTAAAGTTTTAAAGCAGCTAAAAAAAAGTTTTATAGTAGCCTTCCAGTACCTAATGGTATCCTATGGGAAAGCTGGGGAGGGACTTTTAAAAAGGGTGTGGAGTGATAGGACAAGGGGTAATGGCTTTCAACTGGGGGTAGGTTTAGATTAGGTACTAGGAAGAAATTCTTCTTCTGTGAGGGTGGTGAGTCACTGGAACAGGCTGTGGATGCCCCATGCCTGGAAGTGTTCAAGACCAGGTTGGATGGGGCTTTGAACAACCTGGCCTAGTGGAAGGTGCCCCTGCCCATGGCAGGGTGGTTGGAATTTGATGATCTTTATGGTCTATTCCAACAAACCATTCTATGATTCTAAGAAAAGAAACTGTCCCTGAAATACTGATTTTGGTTTACACTCAGAAATATTAAAACTTCTGGGGATATTTGGAATTTTTTGGGTCTGGTTAATGAGCATTTTGTGTACTATAGTGGTCATGTTTTCCCATATCTCAGCAACTACAAAAGCTAGAGAGACTAGAACAATAACAACAACAACACAAAAATCCTCCTTGAATTCCAGGAGCTGGAGCATTAAGTAAAACACTGCTTTTATAAAGACTATGTGCTAGTTTTGGCTGGGATGGAGTTAATTTTCTTCATAGTAGGAAGTATGGGACTGTGTTTTGGATTGGTGCTGGAAACTGTATAACATAGGGATGTTTTTGTTGTTGCTGAGCAGAGCTTATAGAGAGACAAGACGTTTTCTGACTCTCACCCCATCCTACCAGCGAGGGGGCTGGGGATGCACAAGGATCTGGGAGGAGACCCAGGCAGGACAGCTGATCCCAACTGACCAGAGGGATATTCCATACCATATGGCATCTTGCACACCATATAGAGCTAGAGGGGAAGAAGGAAGGAGGGGACATTCAGAGTGACGGCATTTGTCTTCCCAAGTCACTGTTATGTGTGATGGAACCCTACTTTCCTGGGAATGGCTGAACACCTGCCTGCCAAGGGAAAGTGATGAATAAATTTCTTGTTTTACTTTGCTTGGGTGTGTGGTTTTTGCTTTACCTATTAAATTGTCCTTATCTCAACCCACAAGTTTTCTCACTTTTACTCTTCCAATTCTCTCTGTTATCCCGCTGGGGGGTAGTGAGTGAGTGGCTGCGTGGTGCTTAGTTGCCAGTGGCATTAAACTATGTCACTAGCAAAACTCAGTGCTGTTCTTTCTCTGGAAACTGGCCTCATATATGTTTGCTTCTCTGTTTCCAGTGTGTGCTTGTCAAAACATTTCACTCTTCCTTTCCAACCTGTGTGGTGACTGTGGATGATTCCAGCTCCTCCCTGCCCCCCTGCCTTGTTTTGATTTGAAAAGCGTAACTCTTTTAGGTAACAGCTGTTTGTCTGCCTAAAGATGCCACCCATAATGGGGAAATAATCCCCTGAAATGGAAAGGGAACATTAGCCTGGGCTTTGACATGTCAGATCTGAGAGGAGAGTGGAAGTGTTCTGGCAGCGACCTCAGGCAGAGCTGGGCTGGCAGGGTTGCCATGGCAATTAGCTTGTTTATCACATCAAGGTCCCTGTAATCAAACAGCAAAAGATAATTCAGAGAGCACTGAAAGTAAAATATGCATATCTGTATGTATTAAGTTGCAAGAAAACTGGGCAAAGAGATTGTACTGTCTCAGCAGGTTATCTTCTTTTGGTTTAAATAAAATAAGCATCAGATCTTTCAGCAGCTTCAGTGTCAAGAGGTGATACTGATCAAAATACAGATGTTATTGTGGCATGAGTACAAATTGAAAGATATATTCAGATGTGCAAACTGAAATAATACTCAATTCACATAAAGAATTACCCTATGTCAGTTAATGATAGTTTTTTTATTCCTCCCATTTTCATTGAATGAAATGGTCAGGCAATCATAAAGTAGTGTTAGTTTGGGCCTTGGCTTAAGTGGAGTGAAATAACTCATAACAGCTGAGAAGTTTTATTGCATAAGACAGTGTTTGTCTAAGAAATATATATCACCTCGTGGGAGGATCCAATTTTAAGAATAAGCAGATTGGAACTATGGGATATTAACAGATGGATGCTTAAATTTTTAATTCTTGAACTGTTATTGATATAAGAACAACTCTGTGATATGCAAGGTCCTATACAAATTTACCTGGTTACAAAGTGTAGCAGTGTCAGTTTAATTTTGAAGAGAAGCAATAGGTTTGATTGAAAGAAACAGGCATCTCCAGGCATCAGTTTGTGTGAGATATATGCAGTAAGCACTAACCTGCTTAACCAGACTTTAAAGGTCAGGCCACATGTTATTGGAAAAATCATTCCCTTTGGATTCACAAAAAGCTCTTGCACTTCACCCGTGACTGCAGATTCAGTAGGTGCAAACGAACAAAACCAGGAATATTACTTAGCCAAGCATGGGAGGTCTTGAGTAGGGAAATTCAGTCAGAGACCCTCAGCCTTCCTACAGGCACTGGGAGCCCAGGTGTCTCTGCAGACTCTGCCTCCCCATGCAAATGGCCTTTGTGCTGTTTATGGACTGGGCCTTTGCACACATCACTGGAAAGCTTCAGAAACAGAGAAATGACCATACATGAGAGAAACTGGAAGCCTACAGTCAGGGTCTGCTGAGGCAGAAATAAGCCTAAAACACGCACCAAAGTATAATGTTATAACTGAGTACATTATATGCTTCAAAAGATCCCTGCTTACGTATTTAGCAAGTGCTGGCTATGCATCTACTCACACCATACTGTGTATATTTGAGTGACTGGAACAATTCCTGAGGTTAATTACTAAACTAACCGAAGGCCTTGACTCATTTGGAACTGATGGAGAGAGCTGCACTTATTCCTCCGATTTATCAAGCAAACACAATTATGCTGGTCCTGACACATGGCTTGACTAATAGCACAGGCTATTGGAGTAAAACACCCTGCCCTGGTATGTGTCTCTCAACCTCAGAAACTGTCACACAGCATGAGATGAGAGCTGATGCAGGAGGGAAAGCAATGCCCACCCACTGGGTATTCTCCCTGATGCCTTGTTTTTAAATTATACTGCATAACTCAAAACTACAGAAAAATATGACGTTGTCTACCCTGGAAACTTGGGATATGACTGCAGATAATTCTCACTAAGTGGTTTTCTGTTTGTAGGATACAAAGCAGTCTAGTTGGCTACAACAATCAGGATAATAAGCAAGATGAACACAGAGCACTGAGGGCTGAGATGGTGTCTGAACCAGTTGCCAGTGAACTTCCATCAGAATTTTCAGTGGGAACAAGAGCTGAGAATAGCCGGAGAAGAATGGATCCCAGCCATCCGAGAAGCTTGATGCAAACTGATGATCTAACTTCTGCTTATCAGCCTTTGCTACAGCTGGCAGATATGCTGAGTGTGTAACTGCATGTCAATGAGCCATTGCCACAAGAATCAAAAGTTCCTCTCTCCCACGCAAGCCACTCTTGGTCATTCCTTCCATTGCCTTTCACTGCATGTTTCTGCACCCTGTACAATTTTCCTTGTTCAGGAGGTTTCTCCAGGAGGGACTTTCTTTCCCTAAATTAAATGTCTTTTTAAGTAAGCTTTCTGCTAGACACACACAAAATCACGAACATGTAAACAGATATGAAGGTAGGGCAATGAAGCTATCATTTCCAAGGTTGTTTAATTTATAATCTGAAAGCTTTTTCCACTTCTAAAGTACTAACAATCATATCCTTAAAAAATGTGATGATGTTCCTCATTAATGACTAACTTAGGTGTGCAGTTATGGATATCCCCACTTAATAAAACCCCCAAATACATGATTAAATCCTACTAAAGCCCAGTCATAAGGGTTTACCTGAACTGGCACTTAATTTGTTACTGCTTTAAGAGTCCCTTTAACAAATCCTATCTAAATACGAAATTATGAAGCAGGAAGTGACATCCATAGCACCAGAATGATGATATTTTGTCCTGGTTCTGGATAGGACAGGGTTAATTTTTTCAGTATCTGGGGGGTGGGGAAAGTTAAGACTCAGAGGTTATTCTATACCACTTCATGTATTGCCAGGGGTGGGGTGAAGAGAGGCTTTTCCAGGGAAAAGGAAGTGCATCCAGAGAGAAGGGGTCTCTTCTAGTTAGGATAGCATGGCTGCAGTTGGGTTGGCTTGAGCTCTGCAGTGAGAATTTTGCATGTGAATTACTCTCTCTCTTTGGTACACTTTTTAAATTAATAATGTTGCTTTTTAATTTGTTTTCTTATTCCATTGCTGTTTCCAGTAAATTGTTCTCATCTCAACCCATGATCGTCATCTTTTGTTTCTCCAATTCTTCTCCTCAGCCCACTGCAGAGGGGAGAAGGAAGGAGAGCAAGCAAGTGGCAGTGTGGTTTGGAGAGTCTCAGTGGGAACACTAAATGGGGGACTACCATTCTTAAACCACAACACATTTATCAACAGAGGCGGTCCTGAGCACTACTTGCTTTTAGAATAGTTCTCAATTTTTGGTTAATCAAGGCTGCATCCTGCCTGCCCTGGAGAACTGTCTGCAGCACCTTTGACATGGAATTTCCTAGCCTCCTGCACCATTTTGGCTGCGAAGAAGGGGGTGGAAGTAGAAGTACAGTACCAGCCTTTGGGCATCCCATCAGGTGCCATACAGGGCCCTGGCAGCAATTGCAGCACTCGAGTGCCAGCTGGAGGGGTGTGCATGTGGACATATCACACACAAGCAGGAACGTTCCTGGTGCGGAGTGAGATGCCTGTCCTGCCCTCCACCTCCCACTCCTAGCTCTCTGCAACTGCATTTGTGATGTCCTTGTGCTTGGGTTTTTCTTATAGTCACAAAAGTTGAATGGGACAGCCCAGGTGTCAGACAGTTGCCAGGAGTATCTGTTTTCAAGTGGGAAACATGATTACAGAGGCAGTGTAGGAAGACTTGAGCTAGGAATTGTAGAATCATGGAATGGTTTGGGTTAGAAGGGGCCTTAAACGTCATGTAGTCCAACCCCACTGCTAAGGTAGAGAAATATGTTTCTTAAAGAAAAGAAAGAATGCCTGGACAGGCTTTATGATCACCCTTTTAGAGTTTGATTGTGAGTGTTTCATGTAGCAGGACTGTAGAAAAGCCAGGTCTTCATTATGTACAATCTCTGTATCTTCTGGAAGACCTGGTATGCTTTAGCAATCAAAAAGAAAATGTAATTCTGACAATTCTTTAAAAAAGAAGTAAAGGGGAAGGGAAAAAAAAAAGGGCTGAAAGTACTAGTTTGCTCTATCACAAGTTTATTTTCATGTGGTTTTTTAATCACAGAAGCACTCTGCCAAACTTGCCCTTTTTTGTGGAGTAATGTGAATGAAAGTTCAGTCATTTGCTAGAATGAAAAGCTTTGTGTTCTCTTTAAGTAGGAACCAAATTGCAGTGTGCGCCAAGGAGAAAGTAAGATGAGTGAAGGTCTTGCACCATACTAGTAAGAAGTAAATGTAGTATTTGAGGACAGTTTATCTGGATGCATATAGCTTATGGCACAGGCAGCAGTAGTGCTGCAAAGTCAAAAAGCTTAAGATCAGGCAGTGAGACAGTAATTAAAGGAAGTGTTTCCCATGGAGGACTACAGAGACACTAGTCTGCAGCAGGTGGCAGAAGCAGAGCTCGACAAGTATCTCTACACCTCCAGGAGTGCATCCTGGTGACAGCCAATCCTACTCACAGTGTGTTGAGCCAGCTGCTCCTCTCCCTGGACAAGGTCTGGTAGCCAGTGCAGGATACATGCAGGGAGAGACAACACTGTTACTGAGCCTCACTTCACTATCTACTGGCTTCTGGTTTGGACAAAGAGCTGCATTTTGTTGCTGGTTGTCATTGCTGGGCCTGGTCTGCACACAGAATAACTCGTGTTCTAAACACATTGCTGTCCTTGTGTGACACTGGTGAGAGCTGGATCATGGGTCCCTTCAATAAAGTCCTGCATGTCTTCACTGACTACTGATTACCACTGACCCAAAGAGCTGTGCTTTCTTCCCACGCTTGGTAGATGTTTCCTGACTCTAACTGTCATTAAATTATTTTCCCTGTGTCTGAGTTATTCCCCCAGTTCCTATGAAACTTAGGGATTCCATGGCTGAAATACCCCAATGATTCAGGGTTGCTATGATTTACAGTCCTAATTAGATCCCTCTGTACACTATGACTTACTCTCTAGTTGTGGGATAGCCTGCTATGCTCTCCAACAGGATTTCTCTCTCATCTGTCTTATCAGGACATGATTAGTCCTGCTCTGGGGGGTCCTTTTTGCTATATTTCCAGTCCTTAGATGGCCTCTGTGTTTGTCAGTCTGACTACAAACCTTGTGCCCCAGAGTGCAGGTTAGGGAAAAATTTGGATGTGTATCAACCCCTTCTAATGCCCTGATTTCCCTAGCAAGGAAACCCTGCCACACAATGAAAGAAAAACACTGTATTCTCAAAAAAATATCTAGTCTGGATAATCAGGGAAGGAGGGGTTTTGAGTGGCTCTGCAGGTAAAGCAAAGTACAGCTCACATGACCTTCATCTTTAACTGCCGTGGACTTTGGGAGGAAACATTCACAACAAATGCTTGAGGGACCTGGAGAAGAGGGTGGATGGGGCTGTCATGGTTGAATCAATGTGCTGCTGGCTTGGAAGAATGGATTCAGCCTGTACTGCAGCCACAGGGCTTGTGTGTGATGCTGGGCAGAGAGATTCTAACTCTGTGTTTTCCATATCCTGCCTGTGCACAATGCAAGCTGTGGAGTCTGTTTGTAAAACAGAGGAGAGAAATCAGCAACCAGGCTCAAAGCAATTAAAGTGCCTCAAAACCTAACATCCCCTACCAAGTCAGGACTTTCAGATGCAACACCCAGCACAGCTGGGCATTTCAGATGTAATATCTCACCGTCTCAGTTCCTCATCTCCATGGGAAGCAGGAATATCACATCAATTCTCAATATTTGCTGTGTATTTCAATCAAGTATTTTTGCAAACCACTCAAACATTGTAATGATGAATGTTTTAAAGAACTTATGATTAATGTTGTCTTCAGATTAAGTCTTCACAGTGTACATAAATAAGGCCTGGGGTGGTACATAGACAAATTAAGATAAAATGAATTACTGAACAGCTGCTTCTGGGGGGAGTGAATCCACTGTACTCTCCAGGTGGTGAGGGCGCTTGAAGATGGTGTATGCAGGCATACAGTTAAAGACCATGACATGTGCTTTGCCCACAAAGGACTGAAGCAAACTTGCACAGACCTATTTTCATTGTTATCTTTGATTTTGCAACTTTTTAACCTTTTCCAGTGAACGTGATGGTTTTTGTTGTATTAAATGTACCAAGGCAGTGCGACAATTCAAAAAGATAATTTATTTTTGTTGGGTACATGAAGCACATTTAAAAAAGAAGAAAGCAACCTTCTCATATAAGTAACTGCAACAAATGTTGGAAATCACATCTCTGGTAGTGACATGTTAGTGCAGCTTGTCATGAACACTGTGAAGACCACGGTCCCCTTTGAGCAGCACCAATACAAAATTCTCTCCCGAGTCATATTTTGTAGCATCCCTATCCAGAATTCTGCCGCCAGCCTTGGGTGTCTATGTATCTTTATTCCTGCAAGGGCAAGGAATCGCTGCTCAGCTGTTTGCTGACTTTTTGAGGAAGGACTGAAGGAGAGAGAACTGAGAGGGGATCTTATAAAGGCAGACAAATGACTTAAGGGTGGGTGTCAAGAGGATGAGACCGGTAGTGTTCTGTGACAGGTCAAGGAGCAATAGGCACAAACTGAATCACAGGAAGTTTTGTCTGAATATAAGAAAAGACTTTTTTACTTTGAGGATGCCAGAGCACTGGCACAGGCTGCCCAGAAAGGTTGTGGAGCGTCCTTCTCTGGAGATATTCAAAACCTGCCTGGACGTGATCCTGTGCAGTCTGCTCTAGGTGAACCTGCTTTCACAGAAGAGTTGAACTACATGTTCTTGTGGTATCTTCCAACCCCAACCATTCAGTGATTCTGTGGTTGCATGGCTGACAATCCATATTTCTGTCCGTTTTTCTGCTTCAGAGTTTGAGGGCTAAAATGGTGCCCTGGCTTTCTCCCCACTGTTGAGAGTTTGGCTGTAATTTAGTATGAACATGAGTTGTGGTTGCCAGCAGCAATAAAACACTGGACCATGCTTTCTGGCTCAGCTTGAGTGTCTCAGGAAGCCTATGGTGATTGCTTTACAGGCACAAGAAACACAACCACCCTGGAGCTGGCACCAGCTCTGCATCCCTGCAGTTTCAGCAGTGCAGGGGGACAGCAGATGGGGACTGCTGCTCCTGGGGACAAGGAAACTGAGCTGGTGCTGCTGGCAGAAAGTTCCAGGGAAGTAATTCGGAATAGCTCAGACTTCTCTGAAGCGTGACCCAGGCTAGTGATGAATTAGCCCACAGGAGTCTGTGAACTTCTAGCCCTGAGGTTCATCCCCAAGGCTAAATGAGGAGGCTATGTCACAATCCAGCTAAAGCTTAGGTGTCTTTCTTCACTTGGGTGCATGAAAAATACGGGGTCAAATCATGTGGTGATGTTCTAGGCACAGAGAGTCCCCACAGCACAGCAAACAAAACATCTCGCATGATGGGGGCTCCGGGCATTTTTTCTGCATGAATGCTTCTGCTATAGCTCTTCCTGGGAGACCAGACCCAGAACCAGCAATGGTGGATTTCCACCTCTCATCCTCTTCCCTGCCATATGCACCATCTTGCTGTACAAGACATGAGCACTCCTTTGCATAGCTAGTACTTTGTTGTGGAGGGAATCCAAGCTATACTAAATTACAGCTTGGCCAATCAGAGCTTGCCAGTTCAGTTTAAAAACAAACAATCTCATCTAATTTCCTGCATGTATGTTTTTCCTGCATATTCTTTAGCTTTGCCTTGGCATTTCTATAGCAGCAGGAGACTATTAGCTTGTCAACAATGGTCTATTGCATTGACATTATCTCTTAATTACACAATTACTTTGTTATGTACTGTAGTACAAGCAATAAAACATTTGAAGTACTTCAAGCAAATACAGTTTTAAAGGTTTAAAAGAAAAAAGACACAACCCAACTCTGATTCAAACTACCTGCTAAGTGTAAGTACTTTTTTTTCCCCTCTTAATAGATTAAGGAATTAATTGTACAACTAGTGTTAGAAAAGTTGTAGGTGAAATGATTGGTAAAGTGGTGTTCTTTGTCTTCTTATCCTGATAGGCACACCAAGAGCATGGGGCTGCTTTACCCGCATCACTCCTTGTCCTATCACCACTGGACCCCTCAGAAATTAACTGGATGCAGCGCAGCACACGCCACGTGGCTGGAGGCATCCTGACAATGACCTGCATCTGCTGGCTATGCCATCAGGGAAGTGCTGGTCTGACCACACTCCTGGATACTATGGGATCACCTACCAGCACCAGGTCCAAATCTGCAGTAACACCACTGGGTTTTTACTTCAGAAAAGCTAAACCAGGATACTGTAATGGCACTGCTGGTGCCTGAAGGTGTGCTGGAAATGCAGCTCACAGCCAGGCACTCCGGCAACTCCCATCCCTGCTAGGTTATCCCTTACTGACAGCTGTGTCATGCCCCAGACTTTCCCCCAAAGGAGTCAAAGGTACTTTGTCATTGCCCTTAAATGACTTGGGACTTTGTAGCCTAGATAAAACTGGTGCACTTTTAAAACTGGCAAAGGTTTTATTTTAGAAGCAAATCTCCTTATCCCCTTAAAAGTGCAACACTGCTGACTTCTAGACTTATATTTTTTCCTACAACCCTTGCTTTGCCTCCTGACAAAATCAATATACTAAAAATAAATAAATAAGCATACAGTGCAAGCATCTAAATTGAAAAGCAGCAGTTGGCAGAGCCATGCATCTTTAATCTAGATTTAGTCACCCAGATAGAGCAAAACTTTGCAAGACCCCTCAGGCAAAGCATTTGACAAATTTCCTGTACTGCACTTCAGAAGGCCATGAGTCCTTTCCCCATTACAGGTATAAAATAGCAACAGTATGGTAATGGTCCCAGTCACTTCTCCCACAGCTCCCCTCAGCCTCTCTCTTGGGATAGACGAGGAACATGATGGTGACTCTGGCTAAGGATTTGCGTGTCAGCACAAAGGAAGAGGAAAGCCTGAAGGATTGGTGGGAAGGGGTTGGGGTAAGTTGTAGGAGCAGGCTACAGATCCAAGCACCTGGAACAGTTTCATTGAGATCCTTGCATTGTGTCAACGCCTCTCTGAGAGGAAAACCCATTTACAAAGAAGAGCCCTGTTTCCCTGGAGGGTTCTCTGTTTTTTTGATTTTGGGAGAACCCTACAGGGAGGATTCAGGGATGATGACTAGAGCAGGACTGCTTTTCTGCTAATGGTGCCAGTCAAGAACTGCAGAAATATATAACAGCAATATACTTGCAGCAGCTCAGCTCGTCATCTACTCCTATCACCGGAGAATTTTACCTGGTACCCTATTCTGTGACTAGCTCTTCCTGGCAAGCCAAGAAAGGCATGATAATGCTGCTTTATCAGGAGAAAAATGAGAGAGG
This sequence comes from Machaerirhynchus nigripectus, assembly GCA_013397975.1. NCBI lineage: Eukaryota > Metazoa > Chordata > Aves > Passeriformes > Dicruridae > Machaerirhynchus > Machaerirhynchus nigripectus. The sequence goes on along the minus strand of VZRQ01001710.1, from coordinate 74,907 downwards.
AGAAAATGAAGGTCTGTTATACATCACTCAGGGAATAAAAATCAGCAGCTCTGAAGAACAATCTGAATGCGGATATTACAGTGATGGCTAATGAATAAGGCAGTGAACAGAGCATGCAGGTTTTTACACCAGTCTGCTTCCTTGGGCTTCTCACTGGGTTTGCAACACACACTTTCACTAAAATTCAATGGCTGTTCTGCACTGAAATATTTTCCAGAGCTAGAGATAAGTCTAAGCTGCACTGAGATGTCAATGGAGATCTCAGCGCCCTGTGACATACTGGGGATGGGTTTGAGGCCATTCAGGCTTGCAAAAGTGTGAATAATTTCAGGAAGGATTTTGAAGGCAGAAAATACTAGCATTTTCGGGAGAAGGAATCCTGTGTATAGAAGTAGCAGGGAATGGGTGACAAAACCAAGAGGGGAATGCTTTTCCTTGCACAGAAATAAATGTTTCCCTAGTAGCCTCTGGATAATGGGTCAGGAAGTGGATAGAGATTTATTTGTCTTTTTAACCTATTCATGTGTTTGTGGCCGTGTGTTGCATGCACTAACTGCTCTGGCAACCCTGGTCTCAGACTCAGAAAATGTTTTCAAAATAGGATTTTTGTGTTTGCTGCCTTATGCCTGATGAAGCTATAATGGCAGAGAAGTTCAAAGGCAGCAGATGCTGAACCCTGGCTCTTTTGTATTTTTCATCACATAGATGCAAATATCATCTGTCAGCTAGAGATTATGCAAAATAATTCATTTTGAATGATAAGAATAAACACTTTTCCAACATCTGCATGAAGAAGCAAAACAGAATATGATGGCAATCTGAAAGATAGGGGGGCAAGGACAGCATAAACAATTAGCATAGACCTGAGAAGAAAGGGGCATCCTTTGTGACACTTGTTGCTGCAAGTGCTATACACCATAGAATTATGTGCTTGTTTTTGCCTTCTTTTTGGCACTGCTTCTCAGATAGGTCCTGCCCTCCTGTCCCACCTCTGCAGCTCGGTGGAAGTGATTTGTGTCTTTTGAGAATCTCATTTTTCAAACCTCAGATTCAATTTAGTTTCCGTATGTTCTTCATAAAATTTGATACTTCATGGTTAAAAATATTTATTCAACTGTAAAGACCAGCATTTTATTTTTTTAAAAAGGTTCTCTTGAATTTATATTATGGTTGTTGAGGGTGTTTTTCTGTTTAGAGGAAAAGATGAAATATTTTGACACATTTTAAAGCTGATTATTTTTTTATTCTAGTTAAGAAATGTGGTGAAAATAGTTTTCTTGAGCAAAATCCCTGACCTATTCTGTTATTGTGTTTTGCCTATTCTGCATATGTGCTATTTTCCAGCAACAAACAGCCCTGTAGGACCATGGGGGAACTTTGGTCTTTTTCTCCTCTCTGCCCTATTCTCCCTGCCTAGGAGCTACTCTACAGCACAGCATAAGCATTTCTTTTTTACTTTCTTTCTTCCTTCTTCAGTCATGCAGCATACCCGCCTCACCGTGCTCCCACTCTTTTGAGCCTTTCTGCTTTGTCTGCGTTTCTGCAAATGAATCATTTTTTTGCATCTGTTTTTGAGAAAAGGAAAAAAAATACAAAGCAAAACAAATGAGCACTGTGAAATGTCAAGGAGGCTGTTAAACAACAGTCTTGAAAACGGCACCTTAATTGCATCACTAATGGGAGTTCTTATCTAATTGAAAAGCAACGAAGCAGATCATTTTTTTCTTGTAGTTTCCATTAACCAATGCCTGAGAGGTGGAGAAATGGAGAGGAACAACAAAACAAATCTTTGCAAGAGCTGGGGGTCCCATTGCCAGAGAGAGGGATGTGACTCCTTGGAGACTTGGCTGCCTACCTGGCTTGCCGGTGGAAGCAGTGATGCTGCCAACAGAAGCCAGTGGGAGGTTCAAGCACCCGCAGAGAAGGGGTGGTGGGCGGTCACTAGGTATGCATCAAAGCCATCTCCTCACAGGGCAGTGTAATACCCACTGAAGTGGAGAGAACCATAAGTCTCAAACTTCTGGGGTTTGCAGAGCCTGTTTTTATACATGTTTTATTACCTAACATCACCTATCTGCGAGTAGCTGATGTGGGCAGTTGCAGTAGAAACTTTATTTTTGGATAAGCTTTAATGAAACCTTGGACCACAGACTGAAATGCACAAAAAAAGGTGCTCTGTACTTAGGATACCTAAGGGCTCCTGTATCAGGCTTGCTGCCCATGTGAGGACTGGTTTGCACACACACACACACACGGGCCCTATCATGTCTACAATTACTGCCTCTAGGATGCACTGGGGGTGCTGTCCCTCCACGACTCTCTTTTGAGATACATGCACAAGCAATCAACGTTTCTCATTTCTCATGTGAGCGTGGATAAGCATGTGAAAATTATTCTGTACTTGTCCGATAAGTCCTGCCCTCCTGTCTCAAGAAAACCTTGACAGATTCAATCAATTCCACAGCAACCAGTAAGCTGGCAATAAAACTAGAGCCTGGGTGGAAACCAGCCTGGAACGATGACATCATACAGCCAGAATTTAATAATGTGGAACTTCGGGAGAGAAAGTGAGATGGGGTTCCTGCCTCATTGCCTGTGCTCCCTTGGGAAAGAAGCATACTGTTTTGGGGACTCTCTTGGGCTATGGGGATGGGAAGCAAGAGAGCCTTCTGGTTGGGTAGATTAACACCATTGTGCTAAGAAGCATTGGCAACCTGGCCTCAAAAAGGGTATGTGACTTTACCCACAGCTCTTCTCATTCTATATTAAGTGTGCAAATCAGCACATTTGGTGCAGGGATGATGGGGATTCAGTGCCAGGACTTAGGACTTAACTATGTTTGCTTCTACCTGATCAATTAAAAGAAAAGCTGTATGGTTTTCTTGCTGCTGTATGTAATTTCTGTTTGAAAGTAGGTATCACATGCAATCAGTCTGGAGGCTTAGAGCTTATCCACACCCAATATTTACGAGTGTTTGTGTGCATAAGTGAAACAAATGATAACCTAAATTGTACTGGGAGAATATGAAGGATCAATTCAGCAAATAGAACAGGCTCTGATCTTGTTAGCTATACAAATACATACAAAAAATCCCATTCAGAGAGTAATACATATCTCTTCTTTCAGCAGCTTCTTTCACAGTCTGAAGCTCCCCTAGGGACTGTGTACCCAGGGATCCCACCAGGCATGTCTTTGGCTATGTGCAGTAATTGCGAGTTCTGTATACGGAGTCCTTCCTATCAGCCTGTCCTGCAGGTGCTGCACAATTAACCCTAATCACAGATAATCACAAATTGAGTAAATGAGTAGCAATTGAGTAGCAAATGCTGCTCAATTGTCCAAGCAAGGGAGAGCAGAGTACCCAGTGGACAGACAGGGGAACAGAGCTTGGCAGAGCACAACTGCCTGTGTGGAGAACTGATGTAGATAATATTCTTTTTCATGGAAAAGTGCCAAAGGTCCCTCAGTGATGATATACAGATAAGGAAACCTCAGAATTTTTATTTCATGTGAAAGTGGACCCCAGTCAGTGATGATACGCTGGGGTAGTGGTTTGGTGTAGACTCTGTTAGTAACACACTATTTATTTTTTTTGCTTGTTCCTCTTCATATGGGAGTGTATTATTTTCTTGAGAAATATTCTCACCTCTGTTGGTAGAACAGTTTAAGCAGAATTTTGCGATAATTAATAAAACCAACTGGCCAATTTAATTTTACTTTAAAAAAAATCCTGATTGGGATAAAAGTCTCAGCACTGACAGTCTCCTCAGGGAAATTCTGCACAATTACCTTTTGATATCCCTGGCATTTTCTAGCAGCAGAAATCCTGCAGTATTTCTGAAACAGAAGCTTCTGGGCCAGCTTCCTGCAGCAGCCTGGGTCAAAGGCAGCTGCCAGATGTGCTGCTGGAGGTCTGCACCTCCCAAAGCTTTTAGGCACAACAGCTGCACATTGTATCCTATTGCTGCACCACAGAGTAGTCTCTTAGTATTAGATAGTGACCTGAGTCATGGGGCTGGGATCCAGAGATGGTTTTCAAACAGCTTACTTGAGCTGAACATTGTGGATGGGGGCAACCTCTGACATTACTGGTGGTTCTGAGGTTACAGCTCTGAGTATCACAAGGGGCTGCACTGGGAACATGGACATGACAGAGTGGTGGAGATCAGGATCTTCTGCATGAGGACACACCCTGTGGCAGCAGGTTAGGCTCTTTCCACAGATGGCAACAGGGGCACCGTGGCTTCCAGACACTGAAACCTTGGCTCAGACTTTCAGAGACTCTTGAGGCTCCTGAAATGAATTCAGAGAGTTCATTCACTCATGGGGAGTCTTGTGATCTAATGAGATGTACTCATTGAGGGCTTGTGGCTAGTTGTGTCTCTTCCTTCATTTTCTTTTTTTCTTTTCATTTCTAGTCAGATAAAACAGTGCAAATGAAAAGAATAGTGGAGGTGTTGAAGCAAATGAGGTTTTTTTCTTAATTATGATGTGAGCAAAATTACACATTTCACTTTAAATGAAAAACTATTTGAGGAACAGATAATGTCGTGGAGATGTTTTCTAAAAATGAATTTCTATTCTTTCCTTCAAATAATGTCTCCAGGAATGTGCTCTACTTCTGTCTGGCTTTACTGAGGGTATATACAAATATTGCCCCCTGTAAAGAATGAAGAGAACTGTAAGTCTTTCGAGGTCACATTCCAGGATTCTCCCTCCTCTCTGCATCACCTTTGATGTTCTTCCACTTCTGCAGTGCTGGTGATGCTGCCCTCATCACTCACTCACTACATCTCCGTAGAAGTACCTCCACTCTTTTAGTCCTCTCCCTGTGAGTGGGGATTGTTCCTTTCTCACCTGTATGGGAGCACTTCTCTGAGTTACCACCGTGTGCAGGGGCTGACTGTGCATGGGAGAACCTCCCTGAATGGGGCCTCCTGTTATGGTCCAGCAGACTCTTCCTCAACGTTTCTTTGCCCTGATTTCAAGGAAAACAAGCGATGGGTGAGGGGTGAACCCTGCTTGTCAGCCCAAGGTTGTGTCCTGCCTGCTTCCTCAGGCCACCCATGTGCCCCCTTGCACACGCCCGTCTCGGTGCAACGGTCAGCGCTCCTCTGGGGGGCTTCTATCCTAGGTGTTGGTCCCTCTACCATATGTTCAAATAACAATAGTGTTTTTAATGGGCTTCCTGGGCTGAAAACAATTTGGATCCCATGTTGAAGTGTCTCCAACAGCCTCTCAATCTGAAGGGCTGAGCTTACAGAGGTGCTCACAGCAGAAACACTGTTAGAAAGGAACTGGCAAGAGACTCTTTGAGTTAATAACAATAATAGTGTTGCAGAACTGAAGCAGAGGAGATAGAAGTCATTAGGAATGAAGAGAGCTATTGAAGCAGAGTAGGAAGGTATTTTACAGAACTTGGATATATTAGCAGGGGAATGCTGGCAAAAAAATGTATCTACACAAATAGGCTTATGATTAAAAGCTGAATTAGTGAACATATTTAAGAGGATTAAAAGGAAAAATTAAGCTAAATAGTTGAGATAGTAATAGTGCACTGGCTTTGAGCAGGTTTGGTTTATTAGACTGCAACTTGTACCCTGCAGAGAGAGAGAGAGAGCACAGAAGAGCTGGTCAAGCAGTGAGCCAAGCAGCACAGTGGGAACTGCTGGTGCTAAGCTGCTCCTGGGGACACCTCCCACAGGCAGCTCCTTGGTGAGGTTGTGATTGAAGAACAGGGCAGCCTCCTCATGCTGGAGGTGCCTCTTCAGGTTTTGGGGCTTGCTAATATCTTTCTGCTGGAAGTTGCATCTCTGTGAGTAGTATTTGAGCAGACACCAAGGACAGTGTTTTCAAACCTGAGTATTTGCAGTTATTGCCATTCTTTTTCTCCAGATAGGTGTTTGGGCACTAACAGTACTTGAGCAGGTAATGGTGCTTCCTACTCCACCTTGTAGCAAGGAAGAGATTATTGGCACCTTTTGAAGAAAAGTACATTGCAGGAAAATTTGGGGGCAAAACTCCTGACAATGTAGTCAGTATGAAACTTGAGTTCAGTTACTGAGCAGTTTCCTTTCTCCTTGTCATGTTCTTACCTCTACTAGAATTGTGCTGCTGCCATTACTAAGTGGACTTTAGCAGTCCTTCAGAGCATCTAGCTCCCAATCCTCTAGCAGCACTTCTTTATCATGACTTAATGCTCTTTTTCACGTGAAAGGGAGGTGATGTCAAAGTAGAGACCAGTCTGCCAAAATCATTGCCACGACTACAACCCTTGGGCCCTGCAGTGCCCATATGTTGCAGAAATTCTGAGGGACTGTACAAACAACGAAAAAAATGAAAATCCCATCTCTTAAAATGCAATACTGGCAAAAGTTGGACTCATCTTATTCACACCTTTTGGACTCAGGCCCTGAGGCATTAAAAGGAGGACTTCAGGAGTAGCTACTAGCATCTACATACAACATGTCTTTACCTTTGTGATTGTTTGATCCTTGAGATATTTAAGATTATTTCATGATAAAATGAGGGGGAAAAATTTTTTTCATGCCAAAGTAACATTTACCCTGAAATAAAAACGACAATGTTTTGAATTGTCCAGAATTCCTAAGAAAAACAATGGTTCCAGCAAGCAGTGCTTTGAGACCCACTTGCAGTAGGTTTTCCAAGACCTGGTGGCTCTGTTGTGTTTATTGGGCTTCACTTTTAATGCTAGAAACAGCTGGCAGCTGTGAGTGACAGCTGTCCTCAAATTCAGGCTCAAGTTTCAGTTTCTTGTGTGTCCATTTTATATTTTCTGTCTTAGGGAATTGTTATTCTTGCACATAACTACATGTGGTTCTTATTCATATAATTTACTACAACTTGGTTATCCCCACAGGCATTGTAATTACTGAAGGCGGGAGCTTTGCGGATATTCTATGGCCTGTCCTAGGAATATGAGGCACTGGGTTTAAGATGCATATGGACTTGTGTGTAAAGGCAGCTGGAGATGGAAAAGGCTGTTTTGAGGCCACCTGCAATGCCTCAAAAGTAATGTTCTTTATTTCTGAGTGAAAATAAAGCTCTGTGAATACTTTATCTGCCATAACAGAACTGTGTAAGAACATTTCTTTTCAGACTGGAAAAGCTTATAGAGCTATTTTTCTTTCTCTGCTAGAGTTTGATGAGCTGGTCCCACCTGCATCTCAGAGATCTTCCTGGTGAAAGAGACCCTTAGTTCTAGCTAAGTTAGCTATAGTTATAGCTAACATTTTCACGTAAATGTTTTAACTTTGGAAAAACACTGCTCTTCAATGAAAATGCTAAATTAAAAGTATTCTGGCCAGCTCATCATATACAGGTGTTTTCATTAGCATTACAGAAAAAAATATTTTTCACAGAGCTACTTACATTCTTAAGCTGTCATTACGCTAGCAGTGAGCCTTCTCCACCTGCTGACTCTCACTGCAGACCAGATCCACTGAGGCGTAAGTCATGAAACCTGTGTTAGCTTCAGCCATGAGCTGCAAGAAAGCATTTGTCCAGAGTCAGACTGCCCCAGAGGAGAGTCTGTCCCAGTGAATCGGAGTTCTTATTGCTGTTCACTGTCGTGCATTCCTCCTCTATTATTTCTTCCTCCTCTATTATTTCTTCCTCCTCCTGTGCCTTGTCTTCAGGAGCAGCAGGTAATAGAGAGCAGGATTTTTTTTTACTCCTTCAGCAAGCATGATTGAGACTTCAATTTCTTGCTCTGCTTGTTGATCCAATGGAGCTAAGCTCATATCCTTCATAATTCAAGGTGACGTGACAAGGCTCACTGGGGACTATCCCTGCACACTACATGAACGAACAGTCCTATAAATGGTCAGATAGTTTTCCAGTACTTTGACTTCTCTGTTATGTTGTTCAGCTCTCAGAAAACAAAGATCACTCAGTTTCAGCCCATAGCATATTGAATTTGAAGAGCTCTTTTGTCCCCTGTTCTTTTTAATGATTGTTATATATTTGTAATAGATAATCGTTCTCACTCCACTGTGGGAGATGCTGCTATTCCCATTTATGCATGGGGACGCTGAGTTGTAAAGAAGTTATGGGTGTGGGCTTTGCGGCACTGAGCACTGCCAAAGTTTTGAGATCTGGAGTACCCAGCAATCTCCTTCCAGGCAGAGCCGATAACAACACTCTTCAAATAATACAGAGTATTTTTCTATGACTGCAGAGTGAGACAGTGCTGCAGCAGTGAACTCCTGGACTAAGGATCAATATGGGAAAGACTGCCAGCGCTATTGGCTGATCTTCCCTCTAATTATGCCACACACTGAATAAGTCTGTTTGAAGATGTCTTTTCCCTTCCTCCCTCCAGATCTACTCTTTCCCTTGTTTTTTTTTCTCAAGTATTTTTTCTCTAAGTACTCTGTGGTGCTTCCTCACCCATCCTCACATACCAGCCATGTCTGTCTTTAAAAGAGGGGATTTTGGGGGATTAAGCATGCAGACAATATTATTGGTGTCCTGTTCCTTCCATAATCCTGAAAAGCACTACCTTCTTGTTTTTTCATGTACTTCTCACTTCCTGCATGGAGTGCCTGACCTACAGAGCCATTTCGGAAAAGAGAATCAACTCTTTTATGATCAGTCAGTGAGTCTGAACTAAAGCTGGAATGCTGTGAGGGGAGCTGCAGCCACCAGCGGTGCTTTCTGCAGATGGATAAGCCAGCCTGGATAAAGGGGAATGAAGACCTTCCTTCTAACACAGAGCCAAAATAAAAAGAAAACTAAATAAATAAATTAAAAATTCAATAAGCATTTTTGGCATTTGAATAAACTTAATTTTTCCTTTTATTTTATTCTCATCTTCTGAACTTTGACTGGGACAGCACATGACAGTGATCACAATAGACTATCACTGACCAGGAGGACAAGTCCAAGAAATTTGTGCAGACAAGAAGTGTCCAGATTTCAGAAAGCCAAGATTTACAGGACCCCCAGAACTTTTGCTCTGCCCTAATGGGAATTCTCATGGAAGCAGGACAACCAGCTGCTGGATACAAAACACCTCTGTATCCTCTGATCATCTTTTTAGTTATTGAACTTCCCTCTGCATCATGCACTTGGTATTTGGCCATTTCTTCCACTTGTTTTTTTGACGTTGCTGTCTCTCTTTCTTGTAGTAGCACACCTGCCTTTTGACCCTTTTCCATAAGACACGGCAGACAACTATTAGTCTGGGGTCATCCTTTCCTATAATCAACTTCCTGCATTTATAAGTGGAAATTTAGAAGAAATTATTTGGAGGCTGGTGGTATCTGAAAGGTTCTGAACTGGGCAAAGACATCTAGAAAGGCTCAGACTGTATTAACAGTTCCATCAGTCCTTGTTGCATTGCTTGTTCTGTGGTAAAAATTCGCACCCAAAGAGAAAGAGCTTTTTCTCAAATGATGCACTGATTTCCTAAAGTGACCTACATGTGCTCTCCATTATCTTGAGCCTTCACTTCCCTCCAATCTAATCACACTCATTCCTCTTCTCAGCTGAAGCCTCTCTCTTGCCACTGTGTCAGAAGATTCCTTCTGCCTCTTTTGGTCTTCAGCATATCTGCTCTCTTGTTCATTAGAGCAGCAGTCACAACAGTCTTTGCTCCCACTCCCTGGCTTCCTCTTGGAACTTGTCCCTCCAGGAACTTTGCTGCCCCTCTCTGTACCCCGAACCTTGCCTGCAGTGAGTGTCTTCAGTTACTCTGTGCAGTGTGGCACAGCTCAGCCCCTGCTGCCTTTCCCAGGAACCCTTCAAAGGTGCTATACAATGCTTCTAGCCAGGAAAAGAATGTTGTACAAATGGTTTCAGCAAACAAACAAATAAAACATTTTCTATTTTTGCTTTTTCCAGAAAAGTAGAGAGAAATAGAAACCCAGGAGACATTCTTGGGTGAATCTGTCTTTTTCTTTTCTTTTTTTTTTTTTTTTTTTTTTTTTTTTTTGGTGAATTAGTGGACGGTCAGATCAGCCTCTCAGTTTTCAGTGGACAAAACATGCACAGCAATGCTGTAGCTGTAAAAGTCATAAAGGGTCAGAGGAACATGCAGTTCTTCTTATAATCCCTCTAAATTCTTCAGAAATCCCTCTATCGGATTTTATTGCTATTTTTTGTGGCAAATTGAGGTCACTCTGCTGGGTGTTGTATAACACGGACAGGTATGAATGCGGGCTGATGCTGCCTGCCAACCTTTGTGCTCAGTGGTGGTACAAGACCTGCTGCTGGTGCAACCTCCAGCATGTGCAAGTTCCTTCTTAGACTGGTTAACAATCACCCACTTCTTCCAGAAGTGAAGGGTCATGACCTCAACCTCCACACCCAGCCACTGCATTGTCACTGTAACAATAGCGCCACTGCAATTAGAATGAGGTGATGTTTTCCAGGGATTCATTCAGCAAGAAAGTCTCTGAAGTGTGTGAGATCTGAAGAGAGTAGCGAATGACAATTCAGCGTAAAGGCACTTTCTTTCTTCTTGGAAAGTGGGAGAGAAGAATAATAAAATCTAATAAAAAGTATTATGTTTCATTCCTACACACCTTGCCCCTCCAATAAAAAGATGAACTAGAACAACTAGTTTGGCCAAGATAGAGGTTTAGCAACTGTTGAATTATTTCCAGTTGGACAACAGGCATTTGGAAGCACTGGAGGCAGCGGAAGGGGATTGGGAGTAGCTGTTTACCCAGTCTTGGTTCTGCTAACATTGATTAGCTTTCTTCTCCTTGTGCAACCATTGCAAAGACCTGTAATTGCTGACATCTTTAAATGTGTAGGCATGATTGCTTGAGCCAAGTGTGACTCAGATATCTGTGTGTTTAATTGTGTGCCCAGCTGCAGTGTTAAATATTCAGGCGAACAATTCCTGCAGCATTTGCCTTCTTTCAAAGTGTGACCCAGTGAACCCCTGCAGTCTGCCTGAACTGCAGTGACAGCCTTGCCAGTTGGGCACTGTTTCTCCTTCAAAGGCCAAGCTGTCATGTCTTGCACACCCAATCTGCAATTCAAGCAGCCCCCTCTTCCCATTTCCCAGTCTGCATCTGAGACATTCTCCCACAGCCTTGTAATCTTGCTCTGTCCTCACCACGTCGCCTGCTTGAGCAGCTGAGACCTGGCATGGGCAGAGGGTGTCTGGGCAGGCTCTGTGCTTTTTCCATCCTGTGACACCATCCCAGGGAGGGTGTGACCCCATCTGTCACTTATTACATGTGGGCCGGAAAAAGCACCTGCTTAGCTTGTTGTTAACTTAGGAAGAGCCTGGGTCTTGTGATTAAGGAAATGACTGGGGGCTGAGGGCTCCAGTCTCCAGGCTCTGCCTCTGACACAAATGTCCAGATGGCCTTGGGCAAGTCACTTCACCACCTCAGGAATCTGAACCTGTGCTGTTCTTTCCTCTGTCCTGTTGCCTGCCTCACCTCTTTGCATCCATGTGCCTGTGTACTCCTGAGGACCACTATTAACATGCCTGAGGAATTAATACAGGCAGGCTTTCTGCCGTTAGGATTGTGATGGATGGACCTACCATATTTTCCACTTTCACTGGAAAAGAAATCAAGTGTGCCACAAAAGAAAACAAACACCAACAATGAAAATCTCTGCTTGAGTTTGTCAGTTGGTGTAGCAAAGAATTATCCTGGTTTTCACTGTATGTGTTGCCTCATGCAGCACAGTGCTGGCCCCATGCTTCTGCAACAATAAAACAAAGAGATTCCACTTTTGCGAATAGTTTCTCTCATTAAGCATTTTTACGTTCTAGAATTGTAGTTCCAAGATGGGAATGCCTTCCCCCTGCCCACTGCTCTACCTCTGCCAGACCATCATAATCTATAAGGAAGTTTGAAGAGGGTAGTGGGATTTGCTGTCTCTTTTTTTGTCTGAGATTTGAAATCTGCTGCATTTTTTTACAACTGAAGAAAGAAAGTTCTACTCATATATTAATTCTAAGTCTGCTTTCATCCCACACCTCCTTCCACATATCCTCTCATTCCTTTTAAAGACGACTTAACTGCAGGTATGAAATACGGTGTGGAGGGTCCATACATTACTTCACCTGAAGTAAATCAAGATCTTTGCTGTTTCACAGTCATTTTGCCTGAGATATTTGCTTAGTCTTTCCTAGGTGCAGGCCTGGCTGTTTTCTGGGAGATCCAGGACTCAAATGAACTGTCAGCCCTCACTTTCCTTTTCAGGGCAGCTGCTTCAGTGCAGCCATCATCAACTAAATACCCGTGTGCAAACCAAACCAGGTTTGTGCTGAATGAAAATTGCAACCATTATGATGCTCCCTTTCCATTCCTCCACCTGTTCCTCCAAGGATAGCTTCAGCTATCAATTATTTGAGAAACTGGAGCCATTTGTGGGTCATGGGGAACTTTATCTTTGCATGCTGCGCATAGCAATGATATGAACTGGGAGTCCCATAGGAAAAACACTATCATTATTTAAAGAGCTATTGGCTGTCATTGCTCTGCCCTCCACGGAGGTCTCTGCAGCTTTCTGATTGCCTGGCTGTTTGGCTTTACACTGATTTATTGTACTTGCATAAATAGGATGAATAATGTGTTTTCCAAATGGTAATTCCGCACCCAACTGCAACCCCTCTCCTTATTTTGCCTGAGCCCTTGGGTGTTATTTTCTGTCCCATATCTACATTGGATTGGCTTGCTTCTTTTGGGCTTCAAGGGTGTCTAGTATTTTCTGAAAGCTTTGCTTGTGTAGCAGTAACATTGGCAGGGGCTGGGAGACTCCACCTAGAATCACCACGTCCAGTTTTATCCTCCCAGTGCAAGACACCAGCAAAATGGAACAAAATGCTCTGGGTGGATGACCACCAAGAAAGCCAAGGAGGTGGAGCGCAGGATAAAAAAGGCTGAGAGACTGGATTTGTTCAGCCCGGAAAAGAGAAGGCAAAGGGGGATATTACTTCCCCTTTTCACCTGGCTAGAAAATGATATAAGGAAGATGGAACCAGGCCTTTCTCAGAAGTGCACAATATCTGAACAGGAAGAAAAGGATACAAGTTACAGCAAGAAAAAAAAATCCTCTTTAGAAAGAAAAATAAATTCCCCAGGAAAATGGTGCAGCATCCAAACAGGGCCCAGAGTGTCTGTGGGTGTCCACCACTGGGGACATTAAAAATTCAAGTGGACAAGGCCCTGAGCATCCTGCATTATCTTTGAAGTCTTCCTGCTAAGAGTAGAGTTTGGAGCAGACAGCATCCTACAGTACGTTTGCAACCTGAAAGTTCTGAAATCCTGAACTCTTTCCTGCCTCCCAGGAAAGTCCTGGGGAGAGGAGGAAAACCTCTCTCAACTCTTCTTTTTGTGGCTATCCATAGTAAACTACAACTGGGAAAGGAGATCTTGATGGAGGGAGAATATAGTCCTCTCTCCCTACTAACATTACCTGATGTCACTGTCTTTTCCATTTGACCAGAAATTTTTCAGTAAGGAAAAAGGCAAATTGGGCTATGCCTTGCATTTTCAGATGTTCTGTGCAAAAGGCTGCCTGACCAGCCTTGGCAGTGTTGGGCTGAGCAAGAGCCAAGTAAGCTGTGGGAAAAAAGCAACAGGTCAAACAAACTTGCTGTGAGGAAAATCTCCCATTTGTGGCTCCAGGGGAGAGGAGGGGATTTATCAAGTGAACCTCTGTCTTGTGATGTCTCTGAGTTTATCTGTGGCTTTTTCTATTAAATTGAGCCATTAGTAGAACCAAAATGCTCCCCAGAGTCATTCAGGATGAAAACACTTTCCCTTATATCCTAGCTGCTTCTAACCACCAGAAGCAATTTCCCGTCTCTGGGAGGCTTTTGCTATACACAGCATGTAAGTGATGGCCTAGAACGGCTGTGCGATGTCACCCTAAATCTCTGCTTTGTAGTGCATGATGAGTCAGAATAAATGCAGTAAACTGCCATGTGTTGGTAATGGGAAAAGCAATGAAGCAGGGTCCAAAAGAAGAGCCGGCCACTTTGCAAATAGTAAGTCCACAGCTGATAGTCAGCAGTGATCAGGAAGCCATGGCAATCCTGTGGTCAGCATGTTCCCTCATGTGAAATGGGCTGCAGGCTTTGGTCCAGCCGCTGGCCAGAGCCAAGTGTGGGGTGTAGAAAGGCTAAAACTGGTGTGTCTGAGGCAGATTCGGTAGCCTATCTTTCCTACATTTTGGTGCTTCATAAGGATCTGATTGAAAAATATGTTTTTGGATGTGACGTGGGGGATCTTGGCTCTGGCACGAGACCAATACAAGTGTAGTGAGTAAGCTTGCTCATTCTTTTTTACCACAGTGCAAGAAGAGTTTGTTGGGAGCATTTCATTCGTTGTCAATGGGATTAACCTTCATTGCCCCCTTAGAAAATGTTGGCATGACAGTCTTTTCCCTTAGAAGACATTTCCCTGCTTCTCTGTTCGGACAGCAGCTCAAGCCAGACTGAGAGTGGCAGCTGATCTTTCCATGCCTGTACCTTGCAATAAGCTCCTCCCAAAAGTCCACTTGTTAGGCTCCAAAAGCCGGTTCGATTTCGGATGCTGACGGAAGCAATTACGCTTCTAAGAGATGGAGGAAACTCAGATGAAGAAAAGAGAAAGAGTGAGGACAGGCTTTTCAGGGCACCACAGGCAGGGGAGTGAGTTAAGAATTTATTCAGTTTGCTGGGAGTGTTTCAGATGAGAAAGCAGGTTTCTGATTGGGTGAGGAGGGTGAGAGTGTGATCTGTGGTAACAGATCTGTGGTCTGTTCCTGTGCCTGTCTCCTACACTGATCAGAATCCTTTAGAAAAGGGGTGTATTTCCACAGCAGAAGTTTAAAAAATCAGGGAGATGAGGGAGGGAGCTGTATCTTTCTCTCCCACCATTCCACAGCTTACATCAACAGCTGGTCTCTCCTTGTTATGATAACAAACAGCCCCGTGTAAGCCCGTATCTCTTTCAAAGCCCACCTGGAGAACCCAGGTCTGACCTAATGCCTAAACCTTGCAGGGCTTCTCAGTCCCATTTAAGAAACAGGAAGCCATGGCCATATTTTTCCACCAGTAACTGTATGGGATTTATTTTTATTTTTCCCTATCCTGACCCCATGTTGAAGCACATGTGCAGACACACACATTGGCAAGCTGAAAAACAAGCCGGCTACAGTGAGCATTTCATGTAACACTTTTATAGGACTAAATATTTGAAGAGTTCCATTAATCTTGCAGTTAGCTGCACTGAACTGCATCACCTGCACCAGCAACAGGTAGAAGAACAAGTGCCTGTCCACACTTCTAACTTGTTTACCCTCCTTTCCCACTTTGCAGTCCCTGGTAATCTAATCTAAGGAATCTTCTACAGAATCAACATCCATCAGAGACATTTCTGTCCTCAACATCCTTTGCAAATTACTTCTTGAAAGAGGTCCCCTCCTTTATTATTTATCTTCTTTTTCCTTCCAATAGACAAGCAACCAGCAAACTGTACAGAGTATGAAAACATGAGAGAGGGAATGCAGGCAAATGGTCCAGGTGGAAGGGATCCATCTCTTCACCTACCTCCTTCCCCATGGTTTTCTCCTTCCAAATGGATTACAAATCAGTGCAGATGAATATGTGAGATATCAGCCACAGGCCCTGTCTTGAGACCCATTTCTGATCCTGGTCTGCTTCTACCCAGCTTCCTCACCAGTGGGAATGTGGCTGCACGGGCTCAGCTGAGAGGTGCTGAGTGCTGTTACTGGCATTCCTGGGGTGAGGGTCTGGCTCAGATCCATTCAGCACACCTTGTCTTCCCCTGACTCTTCTGCAGTCCTTGTCACATTCAGGAAAGAGCCCTGGCTGTGAGAGGTGGTTCCACTTCCCCTGCCATGCTCTATCCTATTGCAGGGCAAGGACAAAGTATCTCTACTGAAATGAATGATGTGTGAGTAGAGGCAAGTTGACACAGGTGGGAAGAGGAAAATCAGGCTTAAGGCTTGTGTGAAAAGTGCAATAATCTGGCAGTTTCTGCAGACTGCATAATGGACCTGCTCAATGTAAAACTAATTCAGTTTCTTGTGATTCTGGAACGCCTCCTCATTAAAATTGTACATTCGCCTTTTTAAAGAAGTGACATATAAGAATGTGCATATTGCATCATATTAGAAAGCAGAGAAAAATTGCAAGCACCATCTCACTTTGCTAGGTACAGCAAACACTCTTGGCATTCCTAACATGAAAGTTTTTAATTTGATAGTTTACATTCCATTAACATCCCTCATCTATCAAACCTGAAGTGCATAAATGTAGCATGGCATACAGTATTTTGCATTACCAAAGATTCTGCTGTGAGGTGCATAATAAAATATTTCTTGAGGCTCAAAAATGCCATTTTTAATGTGGTCTTGCAAAACTAGAAAGGGGACTGAAAGTGAATGGGCTGCATTAACATTATGAGAAAGACACTACAGAGTTACATTTCACAGCCTCAACACAAACATCTGTCTGTTTACCTACTGACCAAACAATTGCCTTATCTAATGGTCCATCTAGTCTGATATTGTACACTTCCCAAAAACGTCACTGACACTTGACTAAGAGACAAGGAAGAAAATAATGCCCACAAACACATTTTACTGGAGGAAGCTACTTCCTGATGTTTCAGACTGTGATCAGCATATGATCAAATATCAGTGTCCTTAGTTTGTTGAATCCTCTAATCAAAATTTTCAGATACTTAGAGGTCCTTAAAGATGTCTATTTTGGGGTCTAAAATTGACAATCCCATAATAGATAATGATTTTTTAGCTGCTAGGTGGTGAGTACTCTCTGACAATTATGCTCTTTTTAAAGAAATATGCCAAAGTCTTGCTGCCCAAAACCACTGCATGTTTTGGAAAATACCAGCTGCTCCTTTTGGAGAAGATTAGCAGCCTCCTGGTTTGAGTGAAAAAGGTTACTTCAGACTCCCACTGCGGATGATTCGAAGGCTTACATTTAAGGTTAGTTGTCCTCTGCTAGGTGTTTGATTTTATGCACAATAGGGGGCCTTCTTACGGCCCATTTGACACTAGGCAATAATATAAGCACAAGTAGTGGCTGAATGGATTTAAAGGAAGACAAGAATCGTAACACAACTATTTGTCTCAGCAGCACAGCACTGTCCAGTGGGACTCTTTTGCAGAAAGCCACTCAGGCAAGGTCAGACTTTGATAAAGAACAGATACTCTGTAACAACTTGAGCTGCACAAGATAAAATAAAAGTAATCAACCATAATTCAAGATAAAAACCAGCTTCCCTGAGCTCCTAATGCTTTCTTCCTCTGATCTCTGTACAGCAAGCATTGCATCAAGACTCACCTGTCATTAGAGAGTGCTTGGACTATTCCCTGACTTAGCTACACAATAGCTTCTCTTTGAAGGGAGATGTCATCTGTGGTGCTGTGGATACCGTGATGGTCTCTGGGTCTCATATATCCTCAATGGTAAATGGAGTTAATTTACCATTGGGAGGGAAGGTGCATTTTGGGGAGGGATCACTGCTTGACTACTCCAAACCATGGCTCAGTAGTCCAACCTGATATGAAGAAGCATTGCCTGAAATCCTGCCATGACTTTGTTCCTAGCTCACAGGGGTGGTACCTGTGCAGGTGCTCACTATGTGGTGGGCTTACAGGAGCCAGGGCTGCTTGGTTACACTTCAGATGGTGAAGTGGCCAAACTCAGCCTTGCTCCTGTTGTGCCTCCTGACATATTAGGAGACCAGACTTCTCCTGGAGACATCAGGAATCTTGAAGCACCTGGGACTGACCGGGAAGCAGAGGCTTCTCTAAGTACTTGAAAAAGAGGTGAGCTCTAAGTAAAGATTTTGGGATGTTCCAGGTGACTAGCCTATCCATAGTGCACTTCACTGCCCTTCATCACACAAAACTTCAGGGATCAGCCTGTATCCAAGTCTGGTGCCTACGGAAAGAGCTAAAGAAAAAGCTCTATTTGAAGTACTCATGAGATTTGCAACCGTGGGATTTGCATGTGCATTTTATGCTCTCCCCTCTGTCTTTAATTTGGTTAAAACAGAACATCACCCTATATGTGAGAAACCTAAATGGATTTGAAGCAGGCAGTTGAGCCAAAAATCTGGATTCAAACACAGTCTGTCCTTCAGAGCAGGGATTTCTTCCTAGCCTCAGAGCACCTTCTGTGTCTTCATCCCTGCTGAGTGTAAACAAGCAAACAAAATGCACCAAGAAAAAAGGTTTACCAAGAGAAACTTAGCACTGTCATTAACAGAAATTTGCAAGAAACAACAGAAAATGACAGCACACAAATCCCAAAAGGTGTTTTTACAGACAGAGCTGCAGATGCGAGCACAGAGAGCAGATGCTTTGAGACCAGCTGTGAAGGACCGAAGTCAAACAAAATCAGTTACATTGGGCTGATTCAGAGCAACCAAGGAGAGCTGAAAACATTGAACCATGAAGCCTGTATCTTCCTCCAGCAACCATCAACCAACACCTACACATGTAAAGAGGCTGAGTGTGGGGGCCAGTGGGCCCATAACACAAGGGAGAAAAGGAGTCCATTGGTGGGACCATCCCTAAGGATATAAATCCCCTCCAGGTTAGGGTGAACTAAAAAAGCCTTTCCCAGGGTGTTGTTTCATTATGCAAATGTATCCCAGTTCTGCTTCCCCAGTTGGCCAGTTGGCCTCCCTGCCCCCTTATACCTTATCTGTTCTTTCCCTAGAAAATTCTCCCTTCCCTGCTCTCCCATTGGACCTTGTTCCTCACTATTCCCTCAGATTTTGCCATTGGCTCCCGTACCCCAGTCCTGCCTATGTACCGCCCCTGTGCCCTCAGAACATTGGTTCCTGATGCTTTCCCCATCCCCACATATAACTTTGGACCCTCCATTCCTCGATGTCTTTTGTCACTGGCACCCTTCACGTGTGGGTTGGAATAAACCTCTGCCGTGGAATTCCACACAAGGACTCTTCCTGCTTCTTTGTGGTCGATCTGTCGAAGAAGCTCTCTGGTGTGTGTGTGTGAGTGTGTGTGTGTGTCGGTGTGTGTGCGTGTGTGCATGTGTGGGTGTGTGCGTGTGTGCATGTGTGGGTGTGTGCGTGTGTGCATGTGTGGGTGTGTGCGTGTGTGCATGTGTGGGTGTGTGCGTGTGTGCATGTGTGTGTGTGCGCGTGTGTGTGTGTGCAGTGGCTGCCGAGCAACTTTCTGTTGGAGTCGGATTTGGGAGGTCATAGCACCCCACCCAGAACACCCCTGGAAACCAACAGCTGAATCCTCCACAACTCAGACTGATACTCCCAATCAAATGTACTCACAGGTCCCTAAAGGAAGCTCCTCATGAGCTAGGGATGACAAGATATCTGTCAAGAGCCATGTGTCCGAAGGAATCTCATTCATAGTGGCATCCATTTCAGAGTAGTATTTCAGCCTAGTAGTATTTCAGCCTAGTAGTATTTCAGTGTATAAGGATGGATTTGGAGTTTATTTTGGGAAGTCATTAAATACTTGGCTCACCCTTTCTTCTTCGCAAGATGGCAATCCTGGTATTGTTCACTTACGGAGTAAAGTGCTGCTTTGCACTCAGCTCCCCCAGATCTCTCGCCTATTCTCCAAGAGGTTCCACATATATCCTCCAGCTATGGCCAATATCGCAGTCTGTTTTGATAGCATCAGTCTGTTTGCGTCTCTACGGTGTTGGTATTTAGTGAAACACTTGCATCATACACTGCGTGCCTGCTTCCAATCTATTCTTCTGGCACGCAGCTTTTGTGCAATGTGCCACCTTGAACTCGCCTCTTTTCCCACAGTCTTGTGACACAGAGGGAGTCAGCTTCAGACAGAGTCCTCTTGTGGAGGAAGCAGATCCTAGACTCAGGTGGCAGCTTCCACTCCCTTTTGTGCCTCATCTACAAATTATCAGAGTTAAAGTGCCTCTGTCATTTCCTCCAGGATGCATTCAAAAGGTCACTGGAGACCTCTACCTTCTTTCACATGAGGATATTCAATTTTGGAAAATACAGGTTCCCCAATACAATGCGCTGGGGCACCTTTGGAGTGTGGTAAGCTGTAAGTGGAGTCAGCACAATGTTTCTATGTGAAGAGAAAATGCATTTCTGAAAGGAGACAACAAGCACCTTTCAAACCGGAATACCTCATCCAGAACTTAGTGCCTCTGCTGTTGTTGCAGGTGATCTTTTACTCTTTTGAGAGGGTCTTGAACCCAGAGAGAGGCCAGCACCATTATGTCACATATTTAAAGCAAGACATCCATCTGAGGCTGCAGAGCCAAATCTCAGCTCTGTTGTAGCCCTGGGACACACACAAATTCACATAATTATATATGTGTGCATTACATACCTTTGAAGTCACACATATACATGCACATTAATGTATATGAACTGCATTTTTATGTATATCTGTTACATGGCAGTGAAGTAGGTTGGCTTCTTTCATTGAAACCAGCACATGTGAGATTTTCAAAGCAGAAAAACAAAAGAAGCAAACCCTGCAACCTCACATGGCTCAAAAGTGGTTTCTAATTACAGTCACTGTTACAGATCACCACTGCTGATGTATGCAAAAGAGAAAAGCTGAAAGCTGAGGGCAGAATTGCCAGCAGCTTTCAAAGCAACACGTGGACTGGTAATGCAGAGTGTGGAAAGCTTTAGTACTGAAAGCCTCCAAGCATAAGAGACAAACAGAAATAGGGAAGGCAGAAGAATGCACTGGCTTGTCACATTGTCACTGGCAGGACCCCAAAATGAAATCTTTCCACCTATGTTTACTCAATAACTAACAAAGAAGAAAAAACCTTGAAATGTGGACTGCTACTAGGCCTATAAATGAGATTTCTGTGGAACAAAGAAAGTAAATAATCAGAATCAGAATATTATGCCTAGTGTTTATTCAGTAGTTTGCTGAAGCATTCACACTATGAACCAGAACAGACTTCATCTCATCTATGCCAAAATAGAGCTCAGTTTCTGTGCACACAGAGAGCCACAGGATCAGAATCCAGATCACTGAGCATTTTTTACCATTCATTTATACTGGTTTTACACTATATTTAGTTTGCAGAGTTATTGCAGCTTAGTGGAATAGAGAATACGTCTTAGTATATTCAATATTTACAGAAGAAAAGCCAAGCAAAATTGGATAATACTTAATAGGAGCTGTGATACAGACCAGTAATATGCTAGAGACAGACTGCAGTTACTAAGAGTTGTCCCTTTCTATTGTTTATTAAACTTTGACTAACATTTATTTTCTTCAAAAGCTTCAAAGGCTTTTCTCTGAAGTCAAACTTGTAACAACAGTGTGATAGATTTCAGTTTGAAACATCTCAACAGATTTGAATAAAGGTGGATATGACCTGCATGGAGGCAGGCACCTTGAGGAACACTTGCTTCAGGCAGAATCCTGCCCTGGGCAACATGAGACATCTCAGGGTTAGAAAGGGAAAAAACAGGAGAAAAGCATATGCAGGTGATGTCAGGGGCCAAAACATAGCAGAGAAAGAGGACAGTGATAAGTGGTTCCAATAATCAATATATCCTGTATATTGATATCCCTGGGATGGGAAAAAAATTATAGGGCCTTGGAAGTGGAGCTTTAGTCTTTTTTTCTACCGTCCTTTAATGGGTAGTATTCATCTTCCTTATTATTAGCCATTTAAAAATTAGTCTGGGATCATCATCTAAGCTTGTATAGTCAATGAATAGAGGGAACAACCTACTACAGGATCAATGAATTTACTTATTGAAGTATTTTTTCTGTTTCAGCCAGGTTATTTAGGGAATTGTCTAACTTTTAAATGGCTGCTGTTAAGCAAGATGATTCCCACCCTTAGTGGGTGTGACTTTTTGCTAGAAGTGTGGATATATTCCTCCAAAGGAATTTGAATTTTGAGACATTCTGCAGGGGACAGCATAGATAAAACACAGGAACAATCTCAAGAGGAGCTGTGGGGTTGGACTGGCCCCAGACATGCTGGGAGTCAGAGGTTTAAACTGAGACTAGGTCTTTTAAGACGGGCACTATGTATGGTTGCATGCAATTAGTTGCAATAGAATAATGAGATGAAAACACTGCACTGAAAGCTGAGTCTCTGCCTTGTCTGGAGTGACACAGCTGGGCCAAAAGTGGGACCTACAAGTTGTGGCTGTTTTCTCCACACCAGCTCATTACAGAGTCAGGGTATGTTCAGGGTAGGACAGGGACTGGTGACTCTGTACAAAGATTTTCTTTTAGCTCAAGCCTATCTATCAGTGCATCTATCAAATGGAGACCCAGCTCTGAAAGAACACAGTGAAAAGCAGATGCAAAGGGAAAACCTTTGTGCTATTAGAAGCATCATCACTGAATTCTGCAGCACCTTACCCCAGTGTAAAAGGAAGATCAGCCACTGCATTTGCTGAGCTATAACATTAATTGCTAAAGACATAACACAGACACTATAGAAACTCTGAGAAGAAAGGATAACAGGCTGGAAAATTAAGAACCTAAATGAAACCAAGAGCTGAGGTTGATACTATTAAAATATATTTTTTCATTAGAAAATCAGATTATTAAATCTTTTCCACCCAAGACAAAAGTGTTGTTTTTCACAGAAAATCCTATCTTGTGATTTTTCCTGCTCTTTCTAATTTATTCTGATCGTACCTTTCTCTCTCTAGTAGATGCATTTTCTTCCATAGCTACTTGCCCTTCTCTGTCCTCACCACAATCATCAACATTTTCCATCATTGTCTTCCCAGTTTCTTGTAAGTCTGCTGCAAAAGGTATGGTCATTCCCACATCTCCTTAGCTCCCTTTCCCAGGCAGATATTGACTCATGGCTGTGCAAGCCATCCCAGTACTGATGCTTCTGGAAAATCAGGTCTGCGTATAGACTTCTATCCAGAAGAGGTAAACTGGGTCTGGAGTTTGATTTTATTGTTTTCTAAATTACTTTGTGTCATGTGATATTACTTTGGCCCATATACAATCTCTTGACATTTCTATTTACTGTTTATTTGAACTCACATGTATACATACACATTAATGTATATGAACTGCATTTTTATGTATTTCTGTTACATGGCAGTGAAATACGCTGGCTTCTTTCACTGAAACCAGCACATGTGAGTTTCTATTTTCCTTTTCTTTTTTTCCCCGTTTCCTCTCTGGCAGACATGCTGGACAGATGAAGGAACTTCTAGCCTTACAAGGGCATCCTTGGACAATGTGGGGGACCTATCATTTATGAATGGGTGAACAAAGCACAAAGAAGCTCCGTAACTTGATCACAATAAGAAAGCCCCAGAAAAAGGGGGGGATTGAATTTGAGTGTTCTGAGCTCATACTTAAGGTACAGATCCATTCTTCCAGATAAATAAATGAATGCATCTGTAGGCGTTACTGATAAACTAACATGTTTATCATGTTTTGACTATGCTATCTATCAGAAAATCTTAAAGATTTCACCAAGAATTGACCTGCAGTGGCATCTTATATATTTTCTGTGAGTTTTTGTTGCTGCTGGTTTTTCTTGTTGTTTGGTTTTGGGGTTGTTTGGTTTTTTGTTTTTTTTTTTTCTTTCTCTCTTCATGGAGGGGTAAAGGAACTGAATTAAAAAAATGCAGAAAGGCATACAAGTGCTTTTTTCCATCACACCTAGTCCAAGGCTACTTCTCTTTTCAGGAGGACAAGAGGCTTATTTCAGGGAGGAGCAGAACTGGAGGGTGCTGGCTAGGGAAGATGACATTTTGACTTCTACAGGCTGCCTTCTCAAATGCAGAAGAAGAAACTTGTGTCTTACTGAAAGGAAACGCATATTCCAGTGCCAGCTTCTACCAGCTTGCTTTCCACTACAGTTTTTAAAATTAATCTGTTATTGTGCTCTTTTCTACTTCATGTAGCTTGTCAAGGACTTTCCACATTTCCTAGAAATAGCACGTAATGCTATGTTTTAATAAAAATAAACTAAACATCTTGCTGCTGCGGGCTAAACACCATCTACTTAACTCCTCGGTATCCAGATTTTTTGCAGAAAACAGGCTGTAATAACAACCATCGTGATATTAGAAGTCTGTGGCACAGTTCCTACAAAGCACGTTCGATATTTCAGGTGTTAAGGAGAAGCTCTTCCTTTGTGAAATGGTCTTTACTATATATTGTTGAGGACTTCATACAGACAAGGTGCAGTTATACCTGTCTGCCTGCTCTGGGTGTGTTAGTGCAGTGATCATTTAGTTGGCTCAGTGGGCTGAAAGCTTTGCTGAGTCTTTCACTGACAGCCACCAAATGAGGGTGCATTACTTCAGGTAGCATCGAAATGCTCTCTGCACAGTGCCTTAGGTCTCCCCTGGATATAGGTTGTCAGGTCCTTCAGTTTTCTTGACGTTCTCTCCACCTATAATACTTCTCTAAGGACAGCTTGTAACACATGGCCTTGAACTAGATACTTCCCTGAAAACCTGTCAGCCCCTAGACAGCTCCCAGTGGAAGTGTCAGTTCTTCTTGTCATGATAATTTCATTGCTCTAACGAGCTGCAATATAACTCCTTTTTAACTGCATCAGTGTTCTCTCCTTTTCACCTGGGAAGCACCCTAGTTGCTGACACACTGGCATTTGCTCCATTCTTGTTCCTCTGCAGCTGGATTGAAGAACCTAAAATAACACAGTTAAATTCTTTCAACTTGGGTTCCTTGAATCTCGTGCATTAGGAAGTTCTTTGCTATTTGTGCTAATTTCTAGGCTCATTTCAGTTTCATTCTCAAATGACTACTATTTGTTCCAGTATCAGTAGCACTGTATCACAAAGTGATGATTCTTTGTGGACTAAGGAATTATTTCACTTTGAGATTGAACAAGATTGAATAACTGTTTCCAAAAATTTCTGCGTGCATAACAGTTGAGATGCATTCACTGTCTCAGGTTTTTCTTCTTGATTGTTTGTATGTGGAGCTCCCTAGAAGATCAACGGCAAAATTTTGGAAGCTTTTTTCTGTCCCCTCCCTGATTTCCTTTCAGCACAGCAGCCTGCATTTACTAAAGGCTGAGCTTCTTCCCAACCGTCTGTTGGTTAACTAGACCCATACACACGATTTCTGGTAAAAAAATATTCTTTATTTCCTGACCTCACAGACACAGCATAAGTGGAGTTGTAAAAGTTCAACCTCCAGTACCCTGGCACTTCTCACTGTTTATGATTCTGTTTTCTAACCTGTTTGAGTGAAATCTGCACTTAGGCTGATACAGACTTTTTGCTTGCTGCCTGTGAAGGAGTTAGATATGTTTATCTGAGAAACTCTGATAACTTATCCAAACCTTGGCTTTCTAGAGATCTCCAAGATTTTTGTTTCCTGTTGAGGAATGGTGAGTGTGGTGGTTTCCAAGGCAGAGGAGACAGAAGGGTCCACTGGGGGAGGACTCATGCTCTCTTCAAGGAGAAACTCCCTAATATCTTTCTACATAGCAAATGCTCAGTGACAGTTCCCTGTGTCCCTGTTCCTTTGGAAGGAAGGAAGGCAAGGAGGTAGTTACAGGCTGAGAAAAGCAAAAAAGCTCCTGCCCTCTGGCAATCCTTACCAGAAGCATGGATGTCTCCCGTTCACCCGAGGGATGCATAGCAGAGAAAGGGATGGTAACACACGCCACATCGGAGGGACTGTGAGGCATGGTGTGCAGGTATAAGGGAGGCCAGGAAGGTAATGGCTTTTATTCGACTGGCCTATTTATTTAGAAAAAATAATAAGCCATCAGGTTTTAATCAACAACAAACCAACTGCCCAAACAAATGCCTTCATAGACCATTACGCCCTGGCACTTTTCCATCCAGTGTTTGCATGAGAATTTTGCCTTGTAAATGTGGAGAACTAAGATCTGTACAAAGAAAAGGAACTACCTAGGGAAAATCTCCTACTGGGATTGCCTTTCAGTGGGAGGACTTAGACTGCTCAGGGTAGCTACCAACTGATTCTGCAATTTGCTGCCTCATTTAATTTTCTCAGCCTAGTATTACATAATCAATAATATCCTGGAGTCCCATAGACAAAAAGTGCAGACAGTGTACCTTTCTGGCTTGTGTTGTTTAACTGTGGATTTCATTATCTTGTAATTTCCTTACTTACTTCTCTACTGGAGGTAACACTGGATTAATCTGTCTCCAGTTCTTATAAATTGGTAAGGAAAGCTTTAACAGTAAGAGTTTATCAGTTTTCTAATGCACATTGCTGGTGTATTCATGTGCCAGAATTTAGAAGGTTTTTTTTCTTATGTACTTTATTGTTGCGTCCGTTTATCTTGATTTTTTTGTAGTTGGGGCTGAGGTGTGGTATTCTACATGATGGTGAATTTTGAGATCTGTCTGGAAAGCAGTAATTTATGTTGCTTTCTTGTCATTACTTTTCCCATTCCTAATCCTGTTTTAATACATTCAAGACATTTTAATACATATACAATGCTTTTTACAAGATCATCCTTTGCTAAGATATGAATCAGTAATTACACTTTATGGCCTTTGGCTTTAGCAAGAAAAATAACAGTAACATCAAGGTAAACCAAATATTGAGTGGTGTGCTCTTATTACAATGAAGAGTCATGTGCAGTACAAGAGACTGTCTCCTCAGTACAGGAGACGTGGAGTGGGTCCTGGAGAGGGTGACAAAGGATATTAAGGGACTGGAGTATCTCCCTTACCAGGGAAGGCTGAGGGACCTGGCCCTCTTCAGCCTCAAGAAGACACAACTGAGAGGGGACCTCATGAGTGTCTGTCAGTCTCTGAAGGGGGGTGCCAAGAGGATGTTTCCAGGTTCCACTTGGTGGTGCCCAGCAACAGGAAAAAGAGCAACAGGCAGAAACTGATGCACAGAAATTTCCACCTGAACACGAGGAAGAACTTCTTTACTGTGTGGGTGACTGAGCACAGGAACAGATTGCCCAGAGAGGTTGTGGAGTCTCCCTCCCTAGATTTGCTGAAGAGCTGTCTGGATGCAGTCCTGTGCCATGTGCTCCAGGATGAACCTGCTTGAGCAGGGAGGCTGGAGCAGATGATTAACTGTAATCCCTTCCAACCTGACCCATTTTGGGATTCTGTGATATGTTAACTGAACAGAGCTAACCAAGCTGACACACAATTGGGACAGTAGAACTGAGACTGATGTATTATTAAGGGAAAGAAAAGGAATTCACTGCAGTTCAAAATAAGCAAAACCAGATGAATTATATGATTAAGGAATTATAGATTGTAACTTCCCTGTGGAATGGGCATTACTGTTACAGAGAATCTAAAAACTGAGATCATGTTCCCAATATACAGTCACATAAAAAGGGTGTGGTTTTCAGACTAGGTTGGTGTTAGATTTGCGCTTTAAGAGTTAGTTATTTGAAAATATTGATGAGATCTGCTCCTGGTGAAAGCAGTGAATAGCTGAATAAAACCATAAAACATTTTTCCAAGGTGAGTCAGGAGCAGTCTGGTTTCAGAAGCTGTGAGACAAAATCAGATCCAGTGTGACCTGCATTTCTGAAAAATACAACCAGTTACTATGGATGTCTAAATAGGGATGTAGATTCTGCATATAGATATGTTCATTAAGAACTTGAGAGTGAAATTCTGTTATCATCCTCTCAGTAAAATATGTTACTGAAGACCTGGAGTTGTATCAAATATTTACACAGAATGTAAGAAATCCATGTATCCCATCCAGCCATCACTGTGCCTAGTGAACGCTATTACTCTGTTCTGAATAATACTTTTTATTTTTTTTAATCCTGGTCATTAGAGGAATAATTTTGAAATGAGAATGTAAAATGTGACACTTGACTTTCACGGACACAGCACAGAGGATGCCTGATTTCAGAAGGTGTTTGAATGCTGTGCATTTAAAACATAGCCAGTGTGAATTTTATAGGAAAATTAATAGAAAGGTAAAGTGTTATGTAAGATCAAAACTAGATTATTACTCTTTTGCGCTCCTTTCAATATAAAGTAATGAACTTAATCCTCCTCTTTCTTACTCTGGTGTAAAGACAGAGTGACCCAACGGAATTATTCCCAAAATGTTAGGCAGATAATGTATTATCAGTCATATGGTCATTGAAATTAAAGGGGTTAAGAGGCTGTGGAAAACATGTCCTTCTCCAGGCAAGAGGTGCTGGCATAGTCTTTAATTTTTTTGCCTGGAACAGGCTTCAGTTCTGCCACACCTGTCAAAGAACCCTTTATTTTATTCTCATCTCATTATATACTATGCAAACAAGTTGGATTGCTAGTGTAGATTTATAAATGCAGTGAGGTATAACACAGTGAAGTGAACTCTAGCTTGTTTGACTTAGAGAGGAGATATGTAAATTGCCAGTCATCTTCAATAATTTAGTCTGATATGACAATATGATGAAAGCTGAATAAACTGCCAGGAGCTGTGGTCTTTCCTTCTGCACTTATGATCTGGAATTGAGATTTTGCTGGAAATTATTTAGTGGACTTCCCTGTCTGATGGAAGAAGCTAATAACATGGTTATTATTAATACTCCATTAACAAGCACATGGTGTTAGTTGAAAAGGGAAAAAGCAATTTTTCTGAGAGAAGCAAACAAGTTTAAAAGCTCCTGCCTCCTTTGCAGTAGAATAAACGTGACAAGGCACAAAAGCCTGAGACATTAGCAGGATGATCACCATTAAGCTATTAATCGTTTTCCATTTTATTGTCGAGGGTTTTATACAACACAACACAATTCATTACATCTTTCTTGATACTTCTAAAGCTGAATCCTGAAATGCTTTTTGGTGTTAAATAATACAACATAGTAGGCACTATAAATTACAGGAAATGCTGGTGTGATAGATGTTGGATGGTGAATAATTTACGAAGATTAGAACAGAGCAAGGGGAGGAACCAGTGGTAGAGCAAAAAATCGAAGTGGAAAAGAAGTTTTCACAGGAGGTCTGAAGAGTTAATGGAAGAGGCAGACCTAGGAAGTTATTTCATGTGGCTTAAAAAAGAAGTTTCTATGCCAGAAATATTCTCATAGTGGAAGACATGCTGAAACTGTTAATTCGTGGCTGTGGTAAAAATGGTCTAATTAGTAGTGCAAAGGAGTCCAGAAAATTTTGAAAAAGAAAGATCTTTGAGAAAGTCCTTATGAGGAGTGGGGGGTTCACTTCTCCAGGTGTCTTCAGGGAAGGCCAGAATGGAAAACACCATTCTTCTCCAGTCCTTGAAAAGGTCACATTTTCATCTGGTTTTGGAGTAGCTTCCAAGCAGTCCTGTCTGATCAACCCTCCCCTGTCCCCCAGTCCTGGCTGGGGGTTTCACAACCATATTATATATCCTGAGGAACAGGGTTATACCATGGATAAGATTATCCTACACTGAGCTCTAGACCTGATGCCACAATGAAGAAGAACTGGTGCACTTCTGGTGAGTGATACTCCATTAGAGACAAGTGATGGGCTGGCCTCTGGAATGTGGAACAAGGGACTGCCATGACATGTTTACTACCACCACCAGAGGAGCAATTTGGGATGACATTGTGACGTGTAATCAGTAATAAATTATTAATTAATGGCTTTTAAATGGTCTGAGTTCAGTATGTGGTGGTGTGGCTGTGAATGGAGCAATTATTAAAAAATTCATGTGTTCTTGGTCATAGAACTGATAAATACTGAAAAGTGCTCTTCGATTACCAAGTGGCTGGCAGTTCACTTGCACACCACATTTCTGTTTCTAGTTGCCAATAAATGATCAGGCTGTGCCCATGTTTGTCAGGCTCCCTGTAAGCACTCGGCTGCCGTTTAGCACTTGTGGGCACGCTGGCAGAGTATATTTTCCTGAGTGTTTGGAGACTAATTTGAATGCCTGAGACATGGCCTCGGCTCTCCTCACCTCTCCCTCCCTTCTCTAGCCTCCCAGCCCCACCTTTTACAGTGTCAGTCAAGATAGCACAGACTAGGTATTAGTAGATTTTGCTCTTCTGCCATTTACCTGATGTCTGGTCTTCAACAAATCAGAAACACGTATATTTGAGCGTTGCTTCATTGCTAAAGTGCAGGAAATGATGTAATCACCCACCTGCACAGAGCACTTTGATATCTAAGAATGAAATAGATATTGTCATGAATTTGTGTTTTGGGGAGCTTTGCAGACCTGAAGAACCTGATTTGTTCAGTAGAGCATTAAATCCTGTTTTTGTATAAAGAAAAAGGGAAGACAGTATAGACAGCTGATTCAATTTGCTCCCCCTCTACGCTGGCACTGCTATTGTGGTTTTGCACCAACAGAGAGTTATTTCACTGCAATGATGATAGAGACATAGATTAGCTCCTGAGGTCATGATTTCCAGGCACAGATTGATAGTGAAACATCTTTTAATACCAGCACTTGAAATTCACTGTGTACACTACAGAGAAGGTGAGATAATTTCTTAGTAGAGAAATTGCTTCTGCAAGAAAGAAGGTTTGTTCCTGCAAGCTGATGCCAGCTGGGTTCATCAGAGGATGTGAATGGAGCCAGTGCTGGACTGCAATTCAGGACCTGCCCTCCCTCTGGCTTGCTCTAGGCTGATCATCAGAGCAGTCCTGCTAGAAGAGGAGAAAAACCACAAACCTCCCCAGGCAGAGAAGGGAACTGAATCCCTCTTCCAAGACAGTAAGAAACACCTGAGCCATCAGGTGCTGGGGTGTTCTGGGACAGAGCACATGCCCCTCTGGTGCAAGCTGTTTGCTTCTGCATGACTTGGTTAAATAGTCCCTGTCCCTGCGTGGCTCCACAGGGCATGTACTCTTAGAGGAAGAAAGGCAGTTTCCAGTCACTGCTCAGAAAGGGGATAATGAAATGAAGATACAAGTCTAAGAGAGTTCAGGTCAATTCAGGTTGATGAATTGCAAAACCAGAGGTGTGCCTCAATGCAGGCTGTGAACAACAAGTGTGGGCTCTTCAAGAGTGTGGTGGAAGCCTCAGAGCTGCTTGTACTCAGTTGCTCTTGTGATAAAATCCTGAGCTGGCCATCTGTGTTGGTACTCCCTGCAGGATAGCAGGCATTTTGTTTGGTCTTTGGATCAACTCCAGCACCAGAGAGCATGATCCCTCTGTGAGGACTTACTCCTAAGTATGAGCAATGCTGCAAGTTTGACACTGCTTCATTGCTTTACCAATGTATTTTCTTCTTATTTTGACATCTGGTGTGAGAAAGATTTTCACCAGAATCTTGCTCCGGTCCACATATCTCTGTTTGCTCTGAAGAGCCAGCAGTTTCCAAGATTTCTGGGCAAAGAGAAAAACCTTTAGCACAGCAAATCCTAGGGTAAAAGTAGGCACAGACATACAGAGAGCTGCAGCAGCAAGCAAAGGACTGTGAGCAGTTGCTTGGGGCTTTGAGTGAGTGAGTGTGTCCATGACCACTTTTCTGCTG
The DNA here is from genome assembly GCA_013397975.1 of Machaerirhynchus nigripectus. Taxonomy (NCBI): domain Eukaryota; kingdom Metazoa; phylum Chordata; class Aves; order Passeriformes; family Dicruridae; genus Machaerirhynchus; species Machaerirhynchus nigripectus. The sequence goes on along the minus strand of VZRQ01001710.1, from coordinate 43,534 downwards.
GAGGTACTTGTGTGCAGCTGAGATGTAGCACCATGCTCCTTCAGGGGCCCGCTGAGATGTAGCACCATGCTCCATCAAGGGCCCTGCTGGTGAGGGCAAGTTAAATAAATATTGTATATCAGAAAGGAAACCATCCTTGTAGGATTCAGGCTTACAGATGGAAGTGAATTCTTTCTCCTTCAAGGACTAATGTAGGGTATTTGATCCTCAGGTGAAGGTCACTGCACATACTGAAGCACAGGAAGCTTTAAGAAACCTCAAAGAAGACAACTGAACTCCTTTTCCTACCTGTGTACATGTGCTGGGGGGGAGGGGGGGCAGGTGTCACAGCCTCTTGTCTCTGTACCTGGAATATGTTTTTGGAGACAAATGGAAATCACTTGTTAAAGCTAGGGCCCCTTAACATGGCAGGTAATACATGGGTGGAACTTTGTCCTCCTGGAGTGCAGGTTCACGTGAAAACATCTGGGTGTGTCCTGGAAACTCAGGCACTTCCTGCATACAGGTGCAGAGTTGCTTACTGGATAGCCTTTTGAGATCTGTTGAGGAGAAAGTAGAAGGTGGGGTGACAGAAAAGACTAATAACTTTATTCCAAACTACCCATTTCCAAGGTACATTAAAAGATCAGAAGACTATTAAAATCAATTAAATCACCATCTCACTGCAAGTCTGTCCCAAGGAGCCTGCAGCAAGCTGATCCCCTTCAGCCATGCCCATGGTGGGTCTCCATCCCTGCTTCCCAAAAAGCAAAGTGCCAAGAAGAGCATGGAGAGGGTACAGAACTACCTCAAACAACCTTTCAGAGACTTATGAAGTGAATGCCAGAGGAGTTATACAGTCTTTAGATGGCAGGCAAACAATGAATTTTGTCGCTGACAAGAAAAAAGTGAATTTTTGGGCAGTTTCTGTTGGTGTTACCATTTGCATTCTGGACAGTAGTATTGAAGCAGTTAGTGAGCTCAGCCCAGGTCTTTGGGCTGTTGATTATTTTTTGCAGCTCTTGGAATCATTCCTGTGTGACAAAGACATGGGTGTGTTACTTGCATGGCTATTTGTTAGATGTTTCAAGCGTGTGGTTCTGGAGCCTGGACCTCTGCATGTTTGGACCCTCTTCATCAATCTTCTATAAGTACGTAAGAAAAACTTGTTTCTCTTACAAAAAAAAGAAACAAGAAACAACTTTTTTTCCTTTTTGCTACAATAATATTTGGAAGTAAAATTAAAATCCATGAAAATGCTGAAGACTATATTAAAACCCAGCCAGTTCAAACCACTACATCATGAACCGAATTTAAAAATGTTTGCCAGAGGGTGTTTGGTGTTGGCTTATTTTTAATTCAAAGTAGGTTGCAGCTGCAGGTTGCACACAAAATGATGTGCTGGAGCAGGCTTAGAGAACTTGTAAATTTGGTATCAAGTTTTGATCTTGCTGCACTAAAGCTGTATGTCCTTGAACGAATGGCTTCCATCCTGGATTCTGACCTTTTCCTATGGTGATATGAGCCTTTCTCTGCAAAGAGCCTTGCAATTCTCACCTAAACAGTAATACTAAGAAAAGGAGTAGCAGAAGTATTATCTATATGTGTGCGTTGCTTACAGGAGGTGAGAGAAATATTTGAACATATTAGATGGTGGATGAATGTCAGATCCAAGTTTTGAGAAAATGAGTCTTTGTAGAGTGCTCTTTTGTCCTGCCAAATTCTCCTCCTCTCCTAAGGCTTTGGTCTGAAACAGAAAATTACCAGGAAGCTCCAAAGGAATATGCTGGTTCCCTGCTGGAAAGAGCAGATGCCCAAGATACCGCAGTTGCTGCTCTGTGCATATGCTGATTTCCCCAAAGACCTGGCCTGGGCTGCTCTCTCTTCATCTTTTTCAGAGAGAGAAAGACTCAATTATTTTCATGCCAGATGCACACGGTCATGCACGCTCAAGCCCTCATACTGCAAAGCTCTCATTCCCCTCTATTTAAGCCTCCAATCTTGTTACAATTCTTGCAGGAAACATGCAGTTCCTCAAGGCCCAAAGATGTGCAGAAATGCCATATTTCCTCCAGTCCCCAACATAGAATTTATTCTCATCACCTTGTCCATGACCTTTTCAGCTTAGTTGCAGCTCCATCTTTGCCTCTTCCCCTCTCATCTTCTATGGTAATACCTTTTCTACTCCAAAATCTTCCCTGTAATTCCCAGTTGGACTCCAGTTTATGGAAGCAGGGCACTTGTCTAGAGGTCAGACCTTGGTCACTAAGGTTTTGTTCTTAATTTACCTATGGATGAAGTGCTGAAAGGCTGGGAAACTTTCTTCAGAAGGCTAGAGCAGGAATTCCAGGAGCACATGGCAAACACATTTCTTTGATGCTCTCCTGATACCAGGACCACAAAGAGCATTGGCTGCAGTTGCTTTGACTGGGAAGTTACATCTTCTCCTTACTGATGGTGTCCTTGACTTCCTTATGTCCTAGTTCAACAAGTCTCCAGCAGGGGAAAATGCATCTGGCCTGAGCATAAGTATCAGCTTGACTTGTTTTTGTTTCTAAGATCTCCTTCTCTTCTGCAAGCTCAATGCTGTTCCTCCTGAGTAGCTGGCTGCATTGTGAAAGCACATTTGTGTTCTAAGATGTTATCATACAGAGAGCTAATGGGATAGGTTAGAGAAGCACGCAGAAACAAGGGTATGAGAGTTCTCAGTTTCCTGAAACACTTTATTGCTGCTGCTGAGAGGACTGACATGTTCCCCTGCAGAGCCTGTCCAAGCCTGTTGACTGCCTTGCATTGGGAAGGCTGGAAACACTTTTTTACTACCAGTGGCCACTGAGTATGCTGGGTTCTGGATAACTTCAGGAAACACAAAGACTTGGAAGCTGGTGAAATATCTCTTCTGTCCATTTGCCTTCCTGGTTAGGGATGACATATGCAATAGGTCACACTTCTCCCTGCGTGGGGGGACGTGATTTCTCATGCCCATGATCAGCAGAGTTGCTAAGCTACATCTAGGAAGAACAAACTCAGACACTTCTTGCTAAAGAAGGATGAACTGAAGAAGGATTCCCTGCTGGGCTCTGGTCCATGCTCACTTGTGCTTCCAAGAGGTCTGGTAGCTCATGTCATCGTCACCTTGGTACTCATTCTTTTAGACAAAATTAGTGCAGGCAAATGATTCCGAATCGGCAGCCCCAGAAAAAGAAGCCCTTTTGGCAATGTGCTCTTGTTCTTTATTATTTGTCGTACAGTAATGAGCTGGTGAGGTCAGGGACTCCCTTAGCCGGATGTTATCTCTCTCTATCACATAGCTAGTGAGAGACAGCCCTGCCTGGATGAAAGTATTCTCCTAAAAATGAATATGGGGAAAAAGGGAATTTCTTATTATCTTAAGATACACCCTTACAGAAACAGACCTGAACATACTGAATTGTTTCCCCAAACTCTCAGAAAAAGTTGGGGGAATGCCAGTAGGTGAATAAAGATCTTCTGAGGACTAATGTAGCACTCTCTTTTGCATCAGTAGTTCTGTCTCTTCTTTGTCTCTGTCTTTTGCAACACGTTAATGAAGCCAGAGGACAGCCCAGATCCACTGGCTTCCTGGCGTCATTGTGAAGAGCCCCAGAACTGCACTGATGGAGCTCTTTGTGGTGCCAGCTCTTGTGCAGCACCACTGGAGCTCAATTCAGTAACTGGAACATTCAGGACACTTTAAAGTATTTTTCATCTGGAAATACTGATTTATCAAAAACTAAACTCCATGTGGAACTAGTTATCCTTTTGAAAAATAGGCTTGTTTCTTACATTTTAAAGATTTTACATGGTTTTTTTTTTTAATTGAAAAAGGATGAGGTGGATATGGGAGGTTTTTTTGTTGTTTTTCATCTCATCTCATTTCACTATTTTTAAAGATAAAAATTCTTGTGAGGCTGAATGTGATATATATTCAATACACATCCTGAGAATCACCAGATGGATATCATCTTGGAACGATGTCACCATCGTTTTTTATCCAAGTTAGATATCACTTAGAATTTCACAGGGTAGGTATTTAGGTACATGTTGCTGCTGAGAGGAATGCAGATATTAAAGGTGAGACTCATTTTCCCTTTTCAGCCATGGTTCCTCAGTTGTCCTCATCACCTACTTAGTGTTTCCTTACATAGCAGTCAAGCCAATCACACATCTAGAACTTGAAAATTCAGCTGTCACTTCCCCATTTCTCCACAATATTCCCCAAATCCTGACACTCCAACCTTGAGTTCCACCAAAAGTAAAGCTTCATTTAATGTTGTCTAGAAAAGTAAATAGTTAAACAAGCAAACAAATTAATCAACTCCAAAAATTCACACCTACTTTATCACACATGTGCTTGAGGTTTAAAAGTACGTTTCCTTATAGACCTGAGCTAGCAGAATGAATATTGTATGGCTGGAGCTTGCTCCACTCAACAGGGGGAGACACTCTTGTTTTCTTCTCTGTATTCCTTCCAGTATTTATGAATTCTCAGGATAGTTTTCATTGGTTGCACCTTGTTCTTACTTTCCCCCCTTTTTTCCTCTGTAGAGTTTCCGTTATTAGTACTATTATTTTGCTATTTTTTTATCAGGTTTATATAATGCAATTACAAGTGAAACACTCAATTAGTAGGAAATGAGAGCCTGAGTATTTCCACTGTATTTCTTTACAGCATATTATTTTAGCTGATGTAGGTGACAGGCTCCAAGAAGGGACTGTAAGGCTGGGTGTAACTCCCTCGTTGCTGGGTGGTTTCAGCAATTTTCCCTGTCTTAGTTCACTCACCAGGAAATGCAGACTATAGCACCCCTCATCACTGTTGAGCACTTTACTATCAAGTGATGAAAAAGTCTGTGTAAGACTGTCATGTAATCAAAGAGGAATCAAGGTGAGAGTGAAAGAGAAAGAAGTCACGCTAGGTTACAGAGGAGATGAAGAAGTTTAATCCCACTCCTCCTCAGGTTCAGTATGTTTCAAGGGAAATATAAGATCTGATATAATGCAGACTTCATGCATAAAAATAATACAAAAATATCTTTCCACTGCAGTATCCTCCTTTGGATTATATACACTGATATAGTGGTTAAGAGTGAAAGAGAATGCTTACAGTTTACTGCCACACTTAGTGGCAGTTTTCTTGGTTCTTCTACTTGACCTGGTTTAGATACTTATGCCAGAGCACATATATTTTCAGGGTTTGCTTTGCCTTGATTTGTACTCATCTATTTATTTCCTTCAAATCCAGTACCACTGAGGGGAAAAAAAGAGTCTGTGAGTGCAGCTACTGAAGCTGCATAAATCTTCTGAGGTGTGGACTCAGAAGAGACGGACACAAGGCACTGTGGTTTGGCATCCCTAAGAGAGATAGATTTCTACTCAAATGGACTTCTAGTCCTTGACTTCTTTCAGGGAAGGTGTACCTGTGAAACACCCTTATTCCTTTCACTGGTTAAAAATCCAATAAATTTGGAATAATAATGTTAATATATTTATGAAAATCCCTTGTGGGAAATACAGTAATCATCAAGCTTCTCTGATGCTTGACCACACAAAGAGTATTTTGACCTTTGAATCAATGCTGAATGTGAAAGACTAGGAAAAGAAAAAAAGGCTTTTTTGTGTTTCATAAGATATTTGCTCCTTCATTCGTTCATTTCAATTGCATTTGCAGATAGAAGACCCGAAGTGTAAAAAAGTTGCTTTTGACTCATAGACTGGGACTAATAGCACAAAATTTGCTGAAGGAAGTGCTTTTGCCCTCCCTTGCATCCATTGTACCCAAAGTGGTCCTCACAGGGAAGAGACAGCTAAGGGGGTGATCTGGGATGGAAGAGAAAAGGCCAGTGGGACCCTGCTTTGCACCTTAGCTCAGGCCCTTCTCATGGGAATGGGGCACTCACAGGCTGCTGTGCACTTGTAGTGTCAGTGGAAGCATACAAATTACATCACCTCTGTCCCCTTCTTCCCCATCCTCAACCAAGCTGGAAGGGCTTTGTAGTGTTTTCTGACAGGTCTGTATCCATCTCCAGGGTTGGGAAGTGCTCATCCCCAGAGACTGCGCTGACTTTCACGCGCTGCACTTGTCAGGGCCCGTTCTTTGCTGGGAGGGAGACTCTAGCAGCAGTGAGAGGAGAGGTCATCAAGAACCTGCAGCATGGCCAGACAAAACTAGCCAGGCAACCAAGAAAAGTGAGATTCCCTGATCTTGTTTTTTGTGATGTTATCACTCCTACCTCAGATTCCAGGGAACTGTAGTTTTTGCAATCAAGACAAAATGTTCAGCTCCCCTGTGCCTGCTTCAACATACTTTTCCCCTTTTCTCTGCATCAGTTACCAAGCACAGTGCCCTTCACAGTCAGTCACTGCAGGGATCAGAGGGGCTTTAACTCGTCAGAGAACCACACAAGCAAGCTGCTAAGTTCTGCTGACAGCTGCCTGCATTACCTCATAGCCACATCCCTCATCTGTTCCCTGCTCATACCCATCTGGTGTTTGTCTACCTGGAGAAAATTTGGTGGGTTTTAGTGATCCCTGGGCTGCTTGGCTCACACAGGACCTGTTTTCCCTCACCTCTGTTATAATCACTAGAACTTTGGTGGTTTGGACCAATTTCTGTTTTTTGCTTTATTCCTCATGCACCAGCCTCCTGGTAGAGGCATGTTCTTTTATAAATGCATCTATTTGGAGGGCAAAGATACTGCCCTCCTTTAACCTCTCTGTTGCTAAATTTTCTGCTTATTCATGAGTGCACTTCTGAGGGAACCACTGCACATGCTGAGAACCTGAGCCATTAGCTGACATTAGCAGTTGATGAAATGGTTTTTCTGATGGTTTGAGGTGTCCCTGCAAACTTCTCTTCTTTTGTCTGTGTGTGGAAAGTCCAAAGGAAGGTTCATTTATGTGGGAAAGCTTATGAAAGAAGGAGAAACAAGTTATTCATTCCTTTTGGCTTCATTTGTCACCTTCTCTCCTTTCTGTTGTTTGCAGCAGAAAAGACCACACAAGCTGGTCTGGAGAGTCACTGCCCCTCACTTCTATTAAGACATTAAACCAATAATAAGGTTGTTTACTGAAAATGGAGAGAGAAGAATAAATGATTTATGAAGTCCTTGGCATAGTAATTGTATTGCCTGGAATGAATCAGTCTTTCCAAACAGTCACTGAGGTATTATCCCCTTATCTTCTTCCTGCCTCCAAATACAAATCTCAAAAGCCCAGACCAGTCTGGGGGCTGTATCAGTGTCTGCTTGCAGGCAGAGTAGGAGGTCTCAGCTAGTCTGCACCAGGTGATGGAGCATGGCACAGAGAGCCAGCTCTGGCCGTGGCCGCCTGACAGTGCTCTGCCCATGTTGGGTGGTCTGCAGAACCCACACCTCTGCCGAAATATTGTACAGCCACTGTGTTTGGGCACAAGCCACACTGCACCATGTCCTAGAGCTGAGTGCTGCCTGCAGCCAGCCAGGGCTTCTCATGACTTGTTTTTTGACTCCCATGTTATTCAAATATTCCATTAAACACCACAACTGTCCCCATTCATCAAGCTGTGACTCAGTTTCCATTCATGAACCACTTCTTCTACCAGGACTCTTTAAAGAAAGAGGCATAAAAACCTCCCAGCCTGATGTAATTACAGTGTCTCATATTTTATGACATATTACATGAAAGGATTCATATCACCAAGACCATTTAATCTTGGGGCCAAAAACATTCCAAGTACTTTTTGCTTACCTTATTGAATAGGTCCGAATCCCACCGCTGTTTCCACATTCCACACATGAAGCTTTCTGCCTATAAACAGCATTCATGTCTTTTTTTTTTTNTTTAATTTAGAACAAACGCAACAGATTATCCTTGGGTTTGGGCATTACAAGATTCCAAGCAGCAAAGATAATAAATAACCACCTGCAAACAAACCTGTAGCACAGATAAACTCTCTGTTATGGCTGATCTGCCACAAGGACTCAGAATAGATCCTCAATTCTTAAGTGCTCAGGTGATGAGGGGCATTTAAACAGACAGATAAAAAGATGGAACAAGTTACAAAAATAATAAGCAATGATCCAAATCTCTTCCCCAGCTTGCACCAAACAAAACTTCCACTAACTCAGAAAAGACTTGCCATGGTATTTTCTTCATTCTGTGTTTGAATAAAAAATAAGGAGATGCTAAACAGCATCTAGAAAAATACACTTTGTTTTTCCCTGTATTCATTTTAACTCCTCACAAAGTACAAAGAAGGGTTCTATTTTTTACAGGATTTGCAGAAGTCCCAATTGTAACTAAAATCCAAGACAACCATATTTCCCAGTCAAGTTTAGAGGAGGGAAAATCATAAAATACCTTAAAATTTACTCCTCAAATAAAGCATCATGATCAGTGTTTAGAATAGTTTAGTGACTGCAAAGCTGTAATTTTTTGGACATGATTTCTTCCCATTCTTGATGTTATTTATGCCCAAATGAAAGTCTTCAGCCTAACATCTACCTTCAAATCTTTTCCATTCACACATTGTATAATATTTAAAGCATCTAATTTTTGTTCTGAATTGATTTAAAACAACGTCAGCTTGGAGGTCCTGTTCCTCAGGCTCTTTAGAGATTGAACAAGAGTCTTTGGAGACTGGCTGAGCAGCATCTCAGCCCTTTTTCCCAGTGCATTTGAGCCCTCCAAATGTAGTCCTCTAAACTATCCTTGGTGCTTGCAGCTGATACTTGCTGTCCTTTGCAAGCAGAGCAGAAATACGTGGTTTGTGTCTTCCTGAGGGATGCCTACCGCTGCCCTACATCAGCCAATAAGGTAAATACCAGTGCTGACCCACTGCTCTTGTCCGTTACCCCAGGCTTTGAGCCTCCTGGTGCGTCTGGGGAGGCCCTGGTGGTGTCTCATCCAATGATCTCAAGTCTATGAGAGCTACACAGGAGCTCCTACCACCAATGGCTACACATGCATCTCCAGTGCTCAAATTAGGAGCAGAGCCTTGCTAAAGTGGTGCTTCTGGTGAGTGAGGAAAGGGGGACTTTTCAGGGGGAAGTCATGTAATGTGAGCCAGGAGCTTTGAGTTCTTTCTTCTTCCTTCTGTTCTTCATCTTTTAGCTGGCAGGTTCTTCTAGTCTGTTAGACTTAGGGGCTTTGCTGGTGTTTCTTCTGTCCTACTGTGTTTCCTCTCACTCAGATAAATACACCATTTCCTCTTGCTTCTTTCCCCAATGTACTTCATCAATGTGTAAAAAATACAAGAGGAAAATATTGTGTTAAAAATTTGTGAAAATACTAATCTAATTATCTTTTTAGTCAGTAATAGAAATATAACTGACTTCTAAGAAGAATCGTAAGGTTAACAGTATTTAGATAAACACATTATCTATAAAGTCAAGGAAAAAAAAAAACCCTGTTTCTTTCATAGAAAGTATTAATATTTCTAACTTTAGAACTTGATGAGAAACAAACTAAAATGCAGAAGTGAATTCTAGGCCAATTAACACTTCAGGCTGGAGAAAACAAAAACATCTGAGAGCTTTGAAGCTTTTTACCCTTATATTCTTAGTGGATAAATAAATAAATAAATAGGAATTACCATCAGAATGACATAATAATCATTCTGTCTTTATTAAAAGCTTAAATTCTGATGAAGACACATTTTTGAGTGCTGGGGGAGCATTCTCCTGACAATTGCCCAGTTAACCTTTAACATCCATCAGCACTGGGTGGACTGAAAGGGAGAGAATATCATACTGGTGACTTAGAAATGGTACTATTTCTTACTGTGGTAACAATATTTCCATTGTTTCAAACACTCTTCATTTTCAGAAGATAGACACCTTCATGTAGGATCTAGACTGCAATGACCAAATCCTGTTTTCATTTATGTTCCTGTAAACCATTAATGTCTCTGCTGAAGTCAGTGGAATTATTAAATTTACGCCGCTATAATTGAGAACAGATGCTGCCCTGTGATCCCTAATGCTCTATGTACCCTAAAGTGTCATAACGGGTAACCACTGAGGAGTATTTCTGAAGAAGGCACACAATAACATTTAAGTGGAGGACAACAGAGGTACTCAAATAAAGCAACCGTGAAATCAAATGACCTTTCAATCTGTTTATGAGAGACTTTGGCATCTCCGCTTTGAGACAGCTGGAACAACAAGTGAGAGATCTTAATCTATATCCCAGAGAGTCTTCGCTTCAGTGAAATCCAAAAATACACACAGGCTCCTCAGCTGTCGTAGTCCTGTTTGTTTTCCCTCTACAGGTTTGAGCACTTGAGGAGCTTCTGTCTTTGCGTGCTCAGGGTGGGCTCTTGTCAGCCCTTCCCCAGAGAAGGATTCATCTGTAACATACTACAAGCAGTCCTTGAGCAAAGATATAAAATGGATAAGGATTAGCATGAGAAAAAAGAAGTTTCTTTTTTTTCCTGTTGTACTGCAAATAAAGCTCATTGCTGGTTTACATGCTTGGCTGCTTGCCTTAATACAATAAAATCGCACCAGCATTCATGGAGTGGAAACTTTGAGCCTTTGGAGCCTCTGACCAGATAGATCCCATATAGAAGGTCCAATGAGAAGTTAGGAGACACAGAGACCTCAGTATCTCATTAATTCCTCACCATGGACCAGGCAGGGGGAAAGCCTGAACTCCTTTTCGGCTCAAATGGACTCAGAAACTTCATTAAGGCAAGACCTAAGTGCATGCCAGCTGGTCCCTGACCATGATGTCCCTCTGTGTGTTCTTAAGGTGTGGGACATGTGACATGATCTGTGCTGGTTTGGCTGACACTGACAGAGAAAAACATTGGCAAAGATGCCCACTGGACCTCCTCAGGCATCCTGCTCCCTCCCAGAAGGAAGGGTGCTAAATGTTGATATATACCTTAGTGTAGCACCTGGTGTAACACCACTGAAGCCAAGGGAGCCAGATTTCTGGAGGACATAAGCTGGCACAAATCCACGGAAACAAGTGGAGCCACCACAAGTTCTGGTATCAGCCTATAATTTGTCTACTGTCAGCTTTCCCTGAATTTGACTCAAATAACTGCTCCAGAGAAGAAATCACCATTTTCCAGTCCTTACAGCTATCCAATCTTCAGTTACAGATTTCAGTTTCTTCTTGCAGCAATCATGTGCATCAGAAATTCTGCTTAATCCAAGAAAGAGCCCTAAAGCAGAGGGCAGAGAAGATTGCATGCTGAAAGGATGCAATTAAAGCTTTAATGATAAGTACACTAGGTTGAAGAGGTATAGAAGAAAGAAAGCTGCTTGTAGGATTTTTAGTCTGGAAGATTTTTAAGAATGATCTACTGTCAGTGTTTTTCTGTCTGTGTGAGGTGTCTCACTACTGGCATGCGTGCCATGCTATACCAGGTATTTAGCACACTATACAAGTGGCATACCATGGAAAATGCTCTGTAACAAAAAGTGTCATGTTAGTGTAGGAATACTAAACGCCTTCTCACGCTTCAGCATCAAATCCTCTTGTTTCTGTTGCTGCCAAGACTGCAGAAAGAGATATGCTGAAGTGAGTATGAAAACTTACAAGCACCACGTCTTTGGCTTTGTGTGGTTCAGTCTTAGAAGGGTCAGGCATTTTCACTGGCTTGAAAAAATATTTCATCAGCTGAAGGGGCTTCCTAGTACAATTTTTAACTGATTCTCAGTCTAGATGTTCCTGTGTTCAGATTCATTAAGCTTAGGTGCTTAGCAACATCAACAGATTCAGGGAATGTAATTCTTGTCCATAAATAGCTTTGTGCGGGCTTTGGATAGGAAACAGTTAAAAGGAATGGTTTTTAAAGAGAAAAGTGTTCCATTTAATAATTGATTTTTTTTTTTTTACTTCAAAAACACTGGCTATGATGGTGAGTCACCACTAACAGCAATGGTGGCTTGCATTTCAAAGAGCTGCCATGGAAAAAAGTCTGAAGAGTTAACCTAGTAATAAAAGTTTCACAGCTCATGCAGCTTTAATTATTCACCGGGACACAAAATCGTAACCATAAATTATAATGCTATGAATGATTGAGGTTTTCTAACAGGCACAAAGCAAAAAGAAACATTTTGCAAAGCCGAACCATTGTTGGACTAATTAAATGTCTTTGAAAAACTCCTAATATCCGACTCTGAGTTCCCTTATCTCTGCAGGTGTCATTGCAAGTTAACATTAGCTGCCAAAACTGGTCATGCTTGAGCTGATGTTCATCTCTGTTGCTTGTTGCTCAAAGCAAGCCCAAGGAAGCTCTTTTGGGCAGAAGATGCTTTCCCTGGGCAGGAACAGGAGAGAGGACTCAGGTCAACACAACCCCCAAGTGACCCTTTATGGTACAAAGGTCTGCCTCAAGCTGGCATGAAACTTCATGAAGACGGATGCTTATTCTTATTCTGCCTACCAAAGTAGAAAAAGGACTCATCTCAAGAAAACAGTGAATTTGCTCCATAGGACTCTCAAGGGAGTCTGGTGAGACTTACTCTTCTGCCACTCTGGGTTTTATGCTTCACACAGAGGTGGATGTTGGTCTTGGAGAAGCAGCGAGAAATTCTTCCCACTATTAAACTGGAAAAACACTCACATGGCTGCCTGAGAACAGAATTCCTACCTTCAGGTCACCCAGGAAAAAAAACCCTGAAACTTAAGAATCTAGGAGCTGGTAGGAAACAGATATTGCACTGTATGTTAGACAGAAAAAAACTCAAACAAATAATGAACAAGACATAGGTTATATATAATAGTTTCCAGTGTTTGAGACTCAGAAACACTGGGAATATTATAGGAAAAAAGAGCATAAGACACTTTCTCCTTAGGAATCTTAGCTCTGAGATGGTCCCTGAAAATAGAAAATGATATGGAAAAGTGGCCCTAAAGACACGGATGTGAAATTTACTCCTATTGGATATGTCTTTTAGTAATTTTAGTGTTGAATAATGTCTATTCTTTTGATGCTTGCTGTATTGTATCGTTGTATTTTAAAACTTTACTTATATTTTAAAACTTGCACTCTTAATTTCGAATGATCTCCCATTTTATTTGAAATAAAGAAGATCTCTTGCCAGCTTCTGTGTCTGTAGAAAATGATTGTGACTTCAAAATCCACATAAAACCTTGGGAAAGTAATTTAAAGACCAAGGAGTTTGTTTTATCATAAGGTTTTGGGTCCTGACTGAGACCTTAGTTATGGCAATATAGAGATAGGTTTTCCAAAGGGAATTGGTGCTTAGGAGAAGCCTTTAGCTGAAAGCTTAAGCTTTACCTGCAGCCATGAATGTTTAAATTTTAAATGTTTACCGCTTAAAGGCATTTAAACCCTGAAGTCAGACGTCTGTGTTCACTGTGGAGTCCCTGGGGAGGGATAGGTCATGTCAGCCCCTGGAGATGAGGCACACTGGGAGAGCCCACAGCAGCACCTACCTCCCAAATGAGACCTGCACAACCTGTTGGCAGTCCAGCTGTGGTAGCTGGGAACTGCACTTGAGCTAATAAACACTGCTTCTTCAGCAAAGACAAATAGCAGTGCCCCAGAACACGAAATGGGTGCAGCTTGTTAAAAAGTGATTATAGCATGACCAAAATTTCCTGTGACCATGACTAGATCAGAGCCTTGAGATGGAGATGTACGTTTTACAAGTTCCACAAAGCAGAGCAAAAAGCTTTACATTAAAAAATAAACAATTTACAAACCAAACAAAAACCCCCAAATAACCCCCATAATAAAATAAAGACTACAATTTGTTGCTCTGTTAACAGAGAATAGTGTCAAAATCAAAATAAACAGAAATAGAAGGAAGTGGCTTATAAGCTGACCCTGCCAAACCTACTGCTTTCCTCCATCCTCCTTTGGTTTCAGTCATTCTATGACTTTACCAACTGGAGCAAACTGTGCATAGCCCTATTTTGGTCCCTGTCAGCCTGATGATGGGATCTGCCAAGGAGATTTTGATGTCCAGACAGTTACAGTTTAGACAAGAGACAGGCATCTAGCATAAGATAAAAGAAAAACTAAAAATGTTAAGTAACCTGAAGTATTCATGCTCTTGTGATGCTTTCAACACGCTGTCCCTTTGGAGACTCGTGGGGTCCTTTGCTGTTTCAGAGGCTGGTGAATGTGATTGTAGGTAGGGTCTCTATCCTCCCAGCCGACTGAAGATAACATGAAAGATAAACTGCTGTTGTCTTATAAAGAACATCACTGTAAATAAATAATCGAAGAAAACGTGAGATGGGTTCTAAATCTGAACATGCAGCATTTTTTGGGTATTTAAGCACATTTATACCACATTGGTAAAGTTTGTTCTTCGAAAACTGCTTTGATTAAAATTTTAGTACCTTATAAACAGCCTGACCCACACCTCAGTTCTTTAATAAATCAGATGGAGACTGTTTTGAGTGTCAGCACTTGGACATTTGTGATTGTGACATCAGGAACAATGTGTTCCTCTTGTTTGCAAGCCCAGTTGCCAGTGGGGCGGGGGCTGAGCAGCTGAGCCCCATGTCTTGGAGAGGTCTGACCTGGACTAATGTTGAGAAGTCCTCTGTCTGCGTGCGTATATGAGAAACCTGAAATTATATTTCTTACATATTTTCGGCATGTTACAGGCATGGTGATCTCAGATAAACTAGAGTTAATAATTTGAGCAGATGGTAAAATAGCCCTGGAAAGGCTATTTCCTGGTAGGAAAACAGACTTTTTGGGGAAGTAGAGGTGGTGGATGGTGTGGAAGGGCTGCAGACTGATGAGCAGCTGTCCCAGAGCATCATAGTGGGTAGCAGCGGTGCTGCTGAGAAGCTGAGGGATAATGGAAAGTCTGGCACAGGATACTGGGGCTGTGCAGGTGAAGACTTCGACGTGACCTAGACAACTGTTTGAGATGAAGTCCTGGGGCAAAACAGTAGAGTTTATGGAGCATTAACCTTGAGTGTGTGGGATAGATGTCCCAGGGCAGTTTGTGGTAACTGTGTTTGTGCACGTGGTGTTTGGAGGGTAATCCATGAGGGCCACAAACAGCAGCTGGAGCAGGGCATGTTTGCCAGGGCCCTGGGCACTGGCTCAGGCTCTGGCAGAGAGTAGGGGGTGGTTTGAGGTTATGTGGGGCAGTTGTTGTGGGTGATCACCATGGCTGGAGTCAGCTGTAGTCCTGGGGTGTTGCAGGGAGAGATGCAGGATCATGGGAGCTACTTAAGCAGGATGGTGTGAGCCATGTTGGAGAGCTAGGATATTTCCCTGTCAGGGAAGTGAGGGCTGATCCGGATCTGCATGATAAAACCTTGTGTTTTCAGTTGTATCATTCTTTTATTCAGGAAGAGGGGAAGCAGCATACCAAACTTCATTCCCATTCATCCTGTGTCTGTTAAAGATTCTGCCATTCTTGCTCCATAAATTCCAGGATGGTCTCTAACTCCTTGCTGACAGCCAAAAAGTTATCTGCTGAATCAAGGCTTCTGCACTGAAACTTCCTTCAGGAAAGCAAGGGAACAACATGTTATCGCTCACTGAAATGGCCTGCCACTTCTGAGCAGCTGATTGGAAAGGAAACATCAAGACAGAGAGCTGCTTAGTCCAGAGCTCGATAGGAGAGGCTGAGAAAGTAAATCCCTCCCCAAAGACTCTCTTCCCAATCTTGTTCTTGCAATGGCTTTGTTCCAGTGTCTTCATGTAATATAATACAGACAATGAAAGCAGGCAGACTAAAAGGGCACTACTCCAAGGCCCCCCAGGCTGTAGCACAGATAGTACTAATTTGGTGCATTACTTGCAGCTGCTGTTGGAAATTCTGTCTTCTTTATACCATAAGAAGTTTGTGTCATCTCTTCTGAACTGGATGACAATATGGCACTGGATGACAATATGTCAGGTAATGCTGGCATCTGCTGCTCCTTCCACTTCTCAGATCCTGTACTCAAAGGGGCAGGTTCTGGGGAGCCGTGAATCAGGGCAGAAGAAGGGACAGAGAAGCAGGAAAATCAGAACAGCTTTAGGAGATGGGACATTGGTGTCTGGATGTGATGGTACCTAGAGTATTGGGTGAAAGAAGGACTGGGATGGTAAGAATGCAGACAAGTCCTCCACTGCTGGTAAGAGCATGAGAAAGCCTGCTTCAATACTTGAATTAGTGAATCTCTTTCCTACTTCCTTTCTTTCACAGTGATTCCATTCCTTTCTTTCAGCCTTTCTGTCACAGCCTTTCCGCTCAGGTGAAACAAGAAGAATGATTTTCCTCTTAAAATTCAGCAGAGATGTCAAGGCTTAGCTCCTGGCAGAATAAAAAGTGCCAGACAGTGGCAGGGCAAACATGTTAAAGGAATCTTATTGTTTCTGGAACTGTAAAAGTTTTACAGATAGCTCTGTATAGAGAGAGCTAGATTGTATGGCCAGGAAAGGCACCAAAAAGGCTGTACCACAGCAGTGCATGCACATCACTGCCTGATGCTGGATGGAGACAGGCCACCTATGTGCTTTAGTCCTGCTGCTCCCATTTTCCTGAGCCCATGAAGCCAAGGGCTGATCTTTGAGGGATTCTTCTGACCCTGCTGCTTCTCTGTCACTCCACTCCTGGGCTTCAGGGAACCATAAAGATGAGTATTATGCAGTTCTCAGGCAGCAATCACTGCCATGATCCTGTGTGCTAATGCCTTCTTCATTGCCCCTTGGACACCCTACAGTGCTTGTTACCAGCTCTTTCTCTTCTGTAGAGTGCGAAAGGATAGCACTTACCTGGCACTCTAACAGATGATTTTTTATCTCCTCTCAGCAGAACAAACCTGGGCTTGGGGTTTCCTGAAGGAGGAGAGCTTTGTGTTGCAGCAGGTAAAGAGGCACAGAACCAGGCTAAAAAATCCTCATCATCCTGTTGAGTGAAAACTGGATAAATTAAATAATAACTTGATACCCATCTTTCTTGGCATCTGAAGGGCTTTAATGATGTCAGGAGACTTTAAGTGATGCACAGTGATAGCTGTGGTTCTATTCCAAATTTCCTTATATAATGGGAATACATAAAGGGAATATGTAAGGGGAATAATGTGCTTCTCATAAAGAGAAGAATATCCTGACAAAGAAACTGTATATAGCGCTATTGTAGTCTCTCCTGCATCCTCTTGCTTGTTTCATAGGACCTCATCCCTCTTTATGCTGGGGAGATGGTATAGGATGTCAAGAAATGAGTGGACCCAACTACCATTTCTTTCTTTTGTGTGCCAAGGCTGTGCGTGACTCTGCAAGGACTCCCAGGATTTATCACTGGAAGATTTAGTCTCTTTCACAATGTTTTAAATGTTTTAAACCTTCTGCATCTTAGATGATGTTTTCAATAAAACTCCTGTCTCCAGGAAGAGTTCTGCAGGGCCCTGCCCACCTCCTTTCTCTGAGTGTGGAGAACTCAGGCCTGAGTCACTTCTTGTGGCTGGTGGAGATCTCACTGTCTGGGACCTGGGACAATGGATGAGAGGCTCAGGTTTGAGCTACAGATCATGGAAATTATGGAATATATCTAGACATACGTGAGGTTAATGAGAAGCAAAGCTCACTGTTTCTTCAATAGATTCGCTCTTCTATTACCGAAACCAGACTGCAGCCTCCCAGATTCAGAGGCTTAAAAGTGGAGTGAATTTATGTGGTATGAAAGTGACATGATGCCAGCACATACATCCTGTTGAGCCCTCCCCTTCCCAGGATTTTAGGTGGAATGAGGGAGAAGGCTATGAATTTTTTATATTCCTCTTAATTTGAAGGATCAGTTCTTGCTATTATTCTTTCTTAAACAAAACAAAACAAAGTTAGTTATAATTTTTTGCAGTGTTTTTTTCATGAGGAAAAGGTTTATGAGACTGGGATGAGTGCACTCAGGTTATGTGCAGCTGATACCTAGTCTGGCGAGAGCCCACTTCCCTCTTTCCCCCTTGTTATCTGTTGGGAAAGGTTCTGCCAAATGGTTTGATACTAAACGCTCCCCAAATGAGTGATCCCAGTGTCTCCAGTTTGAGTCCATTACCTTAATGGTAGTTATTCATCAGTAATGAACCATGCAGTTTACGTGCTGGAGACAGCATGGCTAATTGAAGATGAGGCAAGAGGTTCTTTTAATATTATTTTTCCACCATTTGCTTTCAATACCTCTTTGCTCCTCAGTGAGATCTGATGGAAGTTTTAATTACCTCTGAGAACAATAAGTATAAAAAGGCCCTACCTCTTTGTCTGAAGCAGTTTGCCTAGAGATGAGCAATGTTGTATGTTCAGGTCTCAGAAGGAAGCTGAGGTTGACAGGGATGGTAAATCCTTGTTACCCGCTGAAACCTTGGAGTAGTAAATTTTTAAAACTATTTCCATTCTGGCCAATCTGTCCTACCTTTCTGTCTCTTGTAAAGTATTTCTCCCCCTGTTATCTGTCTGCCACACACAGAACAGCGTAAGTGGAAATATTAATATCCCTATGAAGTATTCTCTGCCCTACCTCTCTCATCACATTTTGGGTACGGATATTTCTTCCTTCCTTCATTAGCTTGCCTTTCATGTTTCTCTCCCTGGCACAGGTTATAAGTCTTTTAGAGGTTGTAAGTCTTTAGGCAGATGATGCTGGAGACAGACCACAGAGAAAAGCTGAACCCCGACCTTTCTGTTCAGCCCAGTCTCTCCCACAGCCTAGATGTCACAGTAGTGGGTACACTAGGAATATAATGAGTGAACTGAACAAATGGCACTCAGTTTTGCTATAATGGCACTACAATTTATTTCACAGTATTACGAAATCTCTTCCCAAGCATAGAGAAAACTTTCCTTGGGGAGGACTGGTGATAGAAATTAGTAATTGAGAAATATGTGTTATGTGGAGACTTGCAAATCGTTTCCATTATAAAGAGTTCCGGATTTGTTTTTGTTATGTTTAGAGTGCATTTCAATTTTTTAGAACAAGTTGTAGAGATTCTCTGTGTTGCATTTACCAAAAATTTAAAAATAGTCTAGCAAGAATTATGAAAGAACCAAGAAATAAAAATCCTTAATTATAATTTCAGTAACAATTCTGACAGTGCGCTGAGAATGTCATCCAACACGTCATAAGAAATAGTCTAATATCATATTTGCTTTCCAGGGTGCTTAAATAAAAAAATCCATTTACCAATGAAAAGCTTTTGCCTTTACAAAAATTCTAATTAGTTCTGCTATATGTTTGAGAACTGGCTTGGATTAAAAAGCAGAATGACTTGTCCTCCCACCCTAGGCTTGATAGAGCTTATGTAAGTTCAGAAAAGAGTTTAAAAAAGCATTTTTTTCCATCAGTTTTTGTCCTTTTTTAGCCTTTGCATTCCTGTCTAAAAGGACACATAGCTCTGTATCTTACAGTTTCTAGCTTCACCCAAGATGCCACAAATCTCAAGATGGATGTTATCCTCAGAAGGCCTGTAGCCCATGCCTTGGCTTTTCAATTGCTATAACTCCTCAGCTGCCTGGAGGACTTAGGTGGTCCCTTTCCATTGAAAATTAATGGGAGCTGAGTCTTCAAGTCCCTTAAGTGGATTTGAAACTTGCAGCCAAGAGATGTAGAGAAGCATCCCAGCTTAAATATCAGGCTAAAGTTGCTTTTGCCTCACCAGCACTGTCATGACCCCACTGATGCTGTTGCGTGAAAGTTCTGCTGATCTCCTCTCTCTTTTTCTGTATATGTTGTGCTAAGGGATAGCTACAGAGAAATAAAGCTGTTTGCTGGCCTCTTGCAGACAGCAGAGAAATTTCTATGCAGACAATGGAGGGTGCAGAGGATTTATGCCATTGGCAGCTGGGGAGGACCAGCCTCACTGACAGGTCTCAGCTCCTACCTGCTGTCACATTTATGGATGGTGAGCAGCAATGCTGTATAGTCAAATATGTGGCTCCAGGCCATGCCTTTCCCGATGAACTCACCCCCATGTTGCCCGCTCCGGTATAATTTTAGAATCAAGTGGAATGATTCCGGGATCTGGGAGTTGTTATTAATGCACAGGGGTCACCGCCAATCCAAAAAACCATCATCCAAAGGGGCGAAGTCTCAAGTTCAGAGGTGAGAGCACACCAAAGAGTTCCTACTAATCTCTGGGGATACACAGAGATGGTCTAGTCACAAACATATATTTGGGCAATTCAAAATCTTTTGGACAGAGCATTTTTCTCTCTGTCAAGGATTGTTGCTCTGATGGGGCTGCGGAACACAGACAGCCATGCCTGTTCAGCTGCCCTTGAGGTGGGAGCTGGCCTCCAGGCACAGAGTGAGCTGGTGAAGGATATTGTTGCAACACTTCTTCTTGGTTTATCTCCAAATAAACTTGCTCACAAAAATGCCCCCCTCATGAAGCATGCTGTGCTGTTGAATTTTCACATGATTTTGGTGCAGTGTTTTCAGGGGGAAACAGGGAAATAAATAGCCTGTTGAGCATGTGGAAACAGAGGGGCTTTTTTCCTCAGGGTAGATGACCACTGCAATCTTAAAATTCCTTCCCAGAACCACATCAAAGTCTCTCTATCCCACTGTGCTGATGCCAGGCCCTAATGGGTATGTGGAGAACATGCACAAGAACCACACACAGACAAAAGAGTTGTTTCCTCAACACCCTCCTGGTTAAGAACTGTTCTGGGCCTCGTGAGCCAGAAACACTGTGTTTTGACCTTTCCCACTTTTCTCCTGTTGGTTATGACTGGCTCTAGCAGTAATGTGGCAAGTGACTGCAAGTGACAGCTGAGTTTTAGAGCAGGAATCAAAGGGTGACACTTTATCTGAGTTGTGGATGGGAGTAAGCAGGTAGTCAAAAAGTGTTCAAGCCAGAATTCTGGATAAGGCCAAAAGGAAGGCTCAATGAACCCTTCTGTAGTGAAAAAGAATCATAAAAAATCGGTGATGAGAAATGCAGTTTGACTCCTCAGCCAAAAAAGGGTTTTTCCCAGCAGCTAAAGGGTAGTCATTTTGTGCAGAGGACCTCAGCTTACCAAGGTATGAATATGAGGTTTTTCACCACCATTTGATACTTTCAGAAGGGCTTCTAAAATAGTTGAAAAACCATTTTTCAGATCTCTGCAACCTGCTTCTCTGAAGCAGCAGAGTGTGACCAAAGACCCAGGCGATCTTTGTGTGTTCCTGTGCTTGAGCTATCACTGCAGAGAATCAGGAAAGTTTTCCTTAAAAGTATTCTGCCATGTTGGACAAATAACAGTCACTTGGTTAATTCAGTGTGACATGTGTCTGCTCCCTACTATCACAACCACCTTCTTGGGCAAACCCACATCTTGACAATGAAATTATTTACTTTCAACTCATGTTCTGTATCAAAAAATCAGCAGATCATAGAAAGCAACCAGCCAGGAGTCTTCTCTTCCCTACAGCGTGCAACTCCTGGGGATCTTGCTGCTGTCCTTCTAGGACAGGTTGGCACAATTTGCTTGTCCCTGCTTTTGTCAAGCCCTGCCACCACCTACACCCATCATCCCCCACACTGACTCAGACACAGTTTACAACTGTTTTGCTGTGCTAATGTCCCCTCCCTGCCCTTGTGATTACCATTGCACTGTTTGCCCTGTCAATTATTCCCTGCTCCCCATCATGCTCCTCTATGTGTCTATAAAGTGCTACCACCATTTCCACCCTCTAACTCTTCCATTCTCTCCTCCCCTCTTTGGATCAGCCTAGAATGAAGCAAAAAACAGAGCAAATGCCTCTGAAGGATGAGCTGTCAGTCCTCAGAAAAACCTCACTGTTGTATTTCATGTCATTTAAGGTAAAAAATCACACGTGCCCCACGTGGAACTGGGCTGGGAAGAAAAGAGATGGTGACAGCTGTAGGGGTGTTCCTACATTAAGTCAAGTAATGCCAAAGTTCAACACCTTCAAGCAATGAGGTTCAAAGATAATGGGTCTTCTCTCATGCCTGCTGGCCCCACAGGACCCTGCATACTGACAGACTCATTTGGCTCATAAACTTGCCACAATATGACATGATAATTGGGAAGGGAGCAGACACATGTCACACTGAATTAACCAAGTGACTGTTATTTGTCCAACATGGCAGAATACTTTTAAGGAAAACTTTCCTGATTCTCTGCAGTGATAGCTCAAGCACAGGAACACACAAAGATCGCCTGGGTCTTTGGTCACACTCTGCTGCTTCAGAGAAGCGGGTTGCAGAGGTCTGACAAAGGGTTTTTCAACTATACGTTCATCGTATACATGAAAAATATGTGATGGGAAATGCAGTTTGACCCCTCAGCCAAAGAAGGGTTTTTCCCAGCAGCTAAAGGACCATCATTTTGTGCAGAGGACCTCAGCTTACCAAGGTATGAATATGGGGTTTTTCACCACCATTTGATACTTTCAGAAGGACTTCTAAAATAGTTCGTATGTGTAGTGTCCGTCTCCACAGTGACATCTAACTACAAATTCACATCCAGTGTGTCCATCTCCATCTTGTGATCAGCTGTCTTGCTCAGAGCTCAAGCAGCTGGAGTCATGCTAATGCTGGATTTCCTCACCTTTTAAGAAAATTTGCTAGCTATGCAGTGCTGGTAACAGCTTGGAATGTCAAATCCTGAGATACAAATGCAAAGACAAATAGAAAGACCGCTGTAGTTCAGGGTTTTCATACTGTCTTTTTCTGATTATGATTTAGCCTACACCCATGATTTCTTTACTCAGCGATGCGTGCTGATAGTGTTAACCTTGAAGCTTGTAACTAATTAATTTTCCTCGGGTCTGTATTGAAAACCATTTTTGGTTACTCCTCATTGCTGAGAGGAGATGCATGACTGTTCAGGGAAGCCAGAGAGACAGTCTCTGAAATTTAGCTGAGACTGCAGACAAAGTGATGAAGTATCCTGAAATTTGGCTGGGAAACCCTGTGTAAGACAGGTCTCACAGTTTCTATGCAGCCATCTGCCACCTATCACTGTCTTACGCAGTAAACCTTCCATCTAAAATAAGTGACTGGAGTGATGTTCCTAACGAGAAGCCAAGTCTGGCGCTTTTTGCTCTGTGAAGCCAAAGTCTGCCTGGGGCCAGACCCTGGTGTCTGATGTATTCATAAAGGGATGGAAAACACGTTCAGAAGCAAGTGCTACTTTTTTGTGTATTTACCAGTTGGGACATTTCCACATGTGCTCAAACACAGGAGCCAGGTTGTTTAAAGGTACAGTGGGTACGAAAGAAGCAGTCAGGACTTAGGTTTTGCACTGCCACTAAAGATGCCATCCCTAGCAAGGCAGAAGGTGTGTCCAGTGCCAGGTCAGTGCCCCTACTCTGTGACTATGCTGATTTTCAGGGAGGCTTTGCTCGTGTGAGATTCCATGAGACTGTCAAGCATGTTTCAGACCAAAGGGAGGACAGCTGACTATGCATCTTCTCCCCTGTTTGGCTTCTCTCTTTTTTTTATTTCTCTTATAGTTTTGCAGATGGTGTATGTTCTCCAACTCAGCAGCTAATTATTATTCGTGTTATACTTGACTTTCAAACTTTTGATAGTTCCTTGATAGCTCCTTGTAGCCATCAAAATCCAACAAGGGTGAATCAATATTTGCTTTTATATTGTCTGTTGTGAGAAAAGGTGTTCCAAAACAACATAGTAGCTGTACCTTCTTATTGATTTGTTTGCCTTTGTCTTTTAAACTGCCAAGGTTTTAAAGCATTCTTTTATTTTAAAGGTACTTGTTTCTAAATTCAATAAACCAGAATATTTTCCCTGTGGGATCTTCTATTAAAATCTATACATTTGATACTACTGGCCTGTGGTTTTCTTATCAAAATAATTTCATTCTAAGGAGAAGAAGAGAGAAAATAAATGATCTTAATTGCTCAGGACATTACAAAAATGTCAAGAGAGATAGCTTTAGAGCAAAATAAACAATTTTGTTCACAAAATGATAGAAACAAGAAATGGAAAAGGTCAGCAAGGATATCTTCTCCCTTTACCCTCACAATCAAGGCTCAGAAACTACCTAGAAAGATTTCTGGCAGATTTTCAACAGACTAACGATACCTGTGTAGCAATGGCTGAAACTCACCCACAGGCAGGGCTTCAGCAGAAAGCCTATGACCTAACCTATGACCTACAGCTTACATCATTTAAGTTCGGGGACATGCGATCTTCATTCTGTAAACCTCATGTTTTCTCTGGTTTTTCATGGTATATCCAGGAACATTAATTTTAATGATATTGGAAATATTCTGATGTGGAAATATCTGCCTACGGATGCCCTGTCTCAGGCAAACCACGGAGCCTAAAAAGCAAATAATCATCTAGTCCCTGCCTCATTAGTCTGTAAGGTGAAGGCCATGGTGGGTCACCCTGGCTCAAGCATTAAATCCAGAGCTCCCCTAGGTATTTGTGTCAGTGACTAAACTCCATTGCCTGGAAAGGCAAGCACTCCCAAGTGTCTGTTGATGAGCTTAACCTTGAGTGGGTTAAACTATCCACAAAACTGATATATACATGAATCCAAGCTCCCCTTTTCATTCATTTACAGCTAAAATTCAACTCATTCTGTTCAGTTTAACGAGTGGGAAAAAACGATTCCTGAATATCTTATACGATCCATACTGGTTTTGAAAGACAACCCCTATATGCATTCAGAAAATACACTAAAATACTTTAAATTTCCACTTTGTAATGAAGTTTTCATTCAAGCAATTCACAATAGAGCCAAACATTTTGATTATTTTATCTCAGTTCTTTGAAAATTTAATGGATGTTTCCGAAGTGTGAAGAACCACGTGCACCTGTCATTCATAAACCCTTCCTTTTTTGCTCCCAGGAATTCAAAAAATCAGCTGATGCCTTTATCCTGGATTTGATTTGTTTATACGTATAATTTGCAGCTACTGTCATAAGCCTCACAATGATGCTCGCTACCTGAAACTGCATTAAGAACTAACTCATTATTCTTTTCAATATAGCATCAAGGTAAAAGACTATTTTCCATGAATATAGTGTAATCTTTAACTGTCTGCCTGTGTTACATCTGCTTCTATAACTATTTTTGTGTAGCTCTGTCACTTCCTTAAATAACATTAGTTGAGCTGACAGGAGTATTGCTCTGTTGGCATAAGCAAAATTAAAAAAACATAACAATATCTGTCCAAAGACAGACCAAAGGACCATTGAGACCAACATCTTGTCTCTGGTAGAAATCAATAATGTGAATAC
Source organism: Machaerirhynchus nigripectus (assembly GCA_013397975.1). Lineage (NCBI taxonomy): Eukaryota > Metazoa > Chordata > Aves > Passeriformes > Dicruridae > Machaerirhynchus > Machaerirhynchus nigripectus. Next base: position 18,400 of record VZRQ01001710.1, on the reverse strand, counting down.
TTAAAAAAAAAAAAAAAAAAA